>JAVIAB010000156.1:46588996-46668996 GCA_032433765.1 Megaustenia siamemsis
TAGAGTAGATCTCCGTTGCAAGAAGTAACTTTCATTTCAAACTTCAAACAGAATGATTGTTTACAAATAACATGATTGAGGCAGTATTTGATCATGGAATTGTCACTATTACACACTTATAAAACTGTCGTTTTCTTTACTTACTGACAACAGTGGACGAATTCTTTCATGTGGGTGTGTCAGTGTCAGAAACAACACTCCCACAAACAACAGACAAACAAAAAAAACTCCCCCCTAAATAAATAAATAGACAGACGTTTAATGTAAACACAAACAAATATCTTATAATTCCACACAGATAGTTGAACACAACTTCACTGTCTTAAGTTGTCCGCCCTTGAAAAATGGTAGATAAACACAATGACGTCAACATTCAGTTCATCTCTTCCTCTGGTTAACTTCGTTCAAAATGTAGACATCACAAACGAATTTTTATCTAATTGTTTATTTATATAAAACTGATGAATACTTTATTTGTTTATTTATTTATATTTAATCTGGGATATTTTCTTACTCCATGCCATCTTTGTAACTTTCTGTGACATTAGGTCATGGCTTCTGCAGTGATAAGGGAAGCACTTTTTCTGTTTCAGTCTATATTTCTTACATTTGTTTGTGAACTGAGAAAGTGTCAAGGTCTGTTCATTCTCTGATGTTGACTTCCCACATATGTTTTCTTGCATTCTATTCTATTCTTTTCTATCCTATTCTACTCTTGCCATTTTATCATTCCATTAATGCGGAAGTCCTTCGTGCTAAATTTATTTATGCTTTTGCTGCAAGGATTTTGTTGTCTTTCGGATTTGGTTAATCGGCCATGCATCCAACCAGGGCCGGATTTAGACATGTTGCGGCCCTATTCTGGTTTAGCTAAATGAAAAGTTGAGGCCCTAATCTGGTTAAGCTAAATGAAACTTTGAGGCCCTAATCTGGTTAAGATAAATGAAACTTTAGGGCCCTAATCTGGTTAAGCTAAATGAAACTTTAAGGCCCTAATCTGGTTCAGCTAAATGAAACGTTCAGGCCCTAAACTGGTTAAGCTAAATGAAACTTTAGGGCTCTAATCTGGTTAAGCTATATGAAACGTTGCGGCTCTAATCTGGTTAAGCTATATGAAACGTTGCGGCACTAATCTGGTTAAGCTATATGAAACTTTAAGGCCCTAATCTGGTTAAGCTATATGAAACGTTGCGGCCCTAATCTGGTTAAGCTATATGAAACGTTGCGGCCCTAATCTGGTTAAGCTATATGAAACGTTGCGGCCATAATCTGGTTAAGCTATATGAAACGTTGCGGCCATAATCTGGTTAAGCTATATGAAACGTTGCGGCCCTAATCTGGTTAAGCTAAATGAAACTTTAAGGCCCTAATCTGGTTAAGCTAAATGAAACTTTAAGGCCCTAATCTGGTTAAGCTAAATGAAACTTTAGGGCCCTAATCTGGTTAAGCTAAATGAAACTTTAGGGCCCTAATCTGGTTAAGCTAAATGAAACTTTAAGGCCCTAATCTGGTTAAGCTAAATGAAACGTTGAGTCGTTATTGTCATTTTTGTTGTTCTCTATGTTTCACAGCCATATAATAGGATTGATATGACATTGAAGTTTAACATTTTTATTTTCCTATTTAATCTCAGTCCAGCCCTGCATTCAACCCTTCTTCTTTTACATCAGAACGTGGGAATGGCGTAGGTTAATATTTTTTTCTTCTCCTTTTTTTATCCACAATTTCATCTCCGGGCAATCGATCCATACTTGGCAGTATTACAAGGCTGGACAAGTAGGATACATGCCAATACTACTTGAGGTTTCATTGTTTCTGCTAAGTGGTCCACGATAATCAGGTTTACTCTCAAATTAATTTTTTATGTTATTATTTATGTTATTATTCATGTTATTACTTATGTTATTATTCATGTTATTACTTATGTTATTATTCATGTTATTACTTATGTTATTATTCATGTTATTAAAGAGGTGAGATGCAGAATGGCTCAGACAAAAGCAGCTTTCCAAAAAATGAGGAAGATACTATGCAATCCATTTTTGATAATAGAAACAAGAAAAAGAGTTCTTAAATGTTATATAGAGCCAGTCTTAACATATGGATGTCAATCATGGACAATAGGACAACAGACAAGAAAATCAATGGAGTCTGTAGAAATGTGGTTTTACTGAAGAATGTTGAGAGTGCCATGGACAGCTAAGAAGAGTAATGAAGAGGTTCTGAGAGAGGTCAAAGCAAAAAGAGAGCTAATTTCCAATATTAGGAAGAAACAATCATCATTTTTTGGCCATGTAATGAGAAGAGAACAACTGGAATATATTGTAACAACTGGAAAAATTGAGGGACGAAGAGATAGAGGGAAGCAAAGAGAGAAAATACCAGACAGCTTAAGAGAATGGCTTGGCAGAAGGTCAACAACAGAAATGATAAATAACTGTCGAGAAAGAAAGTAGGCCCAGTACTTTACGATGATGATGATGAAATCACATCATTTAATTTTTGACGATACTCTAAGTTTGGCTCTCTGGTCCTGGCCTTGGCTATAATGCGGCATTGGTCAAACTTAAGTTGGCCACCACTGCTAGGTGGCTGTAAAAGCCAGACACTGATGACGTATCTGACAAATCTCAAAGATGCCAGATGGGCCTGCAATATTGTAGAAGGAAACGTCTCGACATTGAGGACAGCAACAGCAGCTTGCAGGAATAACACACGCAATATATCATTTCATATACCAGTCTCTTACCTTATGCTCTTGTCTATGACACTGACATGGGGTTAGGCTATAGGATAAGAAACAGATTAAAGAATCCCGCCATGATCCCAGTGTTCTGTTTACCAATTAAGGTATAAGTGCCCATATTTATATTTTAATAATATGTGCATCTTCATCCCAACGTTGTGCTACCAATGCCAGACCTGGACCTTAGATGCAAGTACAATAAGAAAAATAACCTCTACTGAGATGAAATGTGTTAGACGAATGACAGGAAACGGCCTGAGAGATAGGATCAGAAATGAAGAACTGAGAAGAAAGCTAGGAATAGTCCCCGCCATAGAATATATAAGGAAACAACAGATACAATGGTTTGCCATGTGACAAGGCAGAAAGATCAAAATACAACACAACGAGCCTTCAATAAACGTTGTGAGAACACCAGACCCAATGGTCGACCACGAAAAAGATGGATCGATGGAATATTAGAAGCACTAGGAAACATAACAGCAGCAGAGGTGAACAGAAGAGCAAAAGACTGCAAATTATATCTTCCCTCGACGCTGAAAGGCAGATGAGAAAGCAAAGAAGAAGAAGAAGAATATATGTACTTTTTGGACACTACGCTCGGCCGTCCTTTTCCCACGTAAAAATTATAACTCCAGTGTACATGTATATATAAGCAACAGGATTCGGCTCCTTCAATGAGATAGAGCTGCTTGCACAGAATAGAGACAAATGGCGAGATTTGATAAAAAAATCTTTAAAAGAAAACTGCTAGAACAAAAATTCAGATATGAGAAGGTGTATCTTGGTCTACGCCCTATGGGCCGGCTACGGCTCGAAAGGTCAATAGATAGATAGATATATAAGGCCGGGTATAGAAGCCAGTATGCCAGGGAAAGAAGCCTCCTTATTCTCCACTGTTGGCCAGTGATCATTGATTATGTATCTGTATCTATCAATGATACATTCTTATTACTCTGCTATCTTCAATGCGAAGCAAGATCCTTATGCACATTTTGTATTGGAAGAAGATTACAACATGAGTGATTAGACCCTGTTCCTTCACCCTCATTTTTTATCATCCGCCTCTAATAGGACTAAGCACTCGATCTTGCCTTTCTTCGGGTTAAGGGATTCACTGAAAGAAAAGAAATAATTAGATTATACCACAATGTTATTCGGACCCGATAACTCGTCACTGTAAAGCGAGCACCTTCACCGCAGTGCTCTCACCTTCCCCTCGGAATTCGGTTATTAAATTTAAATAATTCAATCCAGGTGCTCATTGGTCAACCCGAATGTGAAAAGTCTGTGACGGTGGTTGGGGAGGAAGAATAAGAAATTATCAACGGTCCAGAAAGCGAAAACAGCAAAGTGTGTGGTACACATGAGGCATATTCAGAACACGAAAGACGAATATGGCAGACCACCGTGAAAGAGATTGGAGCCTCATCACGTAACATTCCAAAGAAAGCCATGGAGAGAAATCCTAACTATTGTTTTAGGAACGAACTAAAAATAGCCACATGGAATGTTGGGACCTTATACCAGCAAGGAAAAGGAAAAAATCTTATGGTAGAAGCAGAACGATTAAACATAGATATTTTAGGCATATCAGAAACAAGATGGAGAGAAAGTGGATACATACAAGACGATAATATACAATTTATATATTCAGGTAACACAACAGAACATCAAAGAGGGGTAGGCATACTAATAAAACGAGAAGTGATGGAAAATGTACAACTGCAATAAACAAAAGAATAGGTATGGCAAAAAGTAATTTTAATGCCATGAAAAATATACTAACATCAAAACATATAACACCAGGGCTAAAACTAAGAATAGCAAAATGTTACATCTTCTCAATATTCCTGTATGGTGCAGAAACATGGATATTAGACAAGAAAACAGAACAGAGGATTGAAACCTTTGAAATGTGGATATAAAGAAGAATAGGTAGAATTGGATGGAAGGAAAAGAAAACAAACGATGAAGTCTCAAAACAACTAAAAATTAAAAGTTAACTACTAAACACAATTAGATCAAGACTAATGAAATTTTGGGGGCATGTTAAAAGACACAACAGTCTAATAAAAGTAAATCGGAAGGGAAAATACAAGGTAAAAGAGGCAGACCAAGACTAACATGGACGAGTAACATCAAAAGATGTCAAGTCAACCTATGACAGTTTGCACCATCAAAGCAAGAGAGAGTGGAATGGCGCTCCATGGTAGCCAACCTTCGATGCGGAGACGGCACTCAATGTGTAGCTAATTGGTCACAAAATCTTGTTCCCAGTAATGTCCCCTGTTTAAAAAACGTTAATAGCTTTATACAATATTTGTTACTCGGATGATGATAACATATAGTAGGCCGTGTCAAAACAACTTGCTTTTTTTTATTTTTAAGTTCAAATTTTCGAGCAGAGTTCCAAAGAATAACTAAAGAGTTCAAAACAAGAGGTCAATAGAGTCTGTTAGTAGTGCCCCAATGACTCAGTTTTGGAATGATGAAGAAGAAGATTACATTGCAGTATAACAGCGGTATAAACATAAATTTGAAATGGTGAAGAGACTATGTGCAAAGTATATATTAAAACATATTGGGCATAATAATAACATCGGATGGAAGATGCACCACGGAAATAAAAAGCAGAATAGCTCAGGCCAAAATAGCATTTCATGAAATGAAATATATCTTATGCAACAAATCTATGTCAATAGAAATGAGAAAGAGAGTTCATCGGTGCTATATAGAACCAATTCTGACCTCTGGAAGCGAATCATGGACAGTAGACAAACAAAGAAAAAACGATTAGAGGCCACAGAGATGGGATTTCTCAGAAGAATGTTGAAAGTTCCCTTGACAGCTAAAAAGACCAATGAGGAAGCTCTCAAAGAGGCTAACACAAAAAGGCAGCTCCTAAAAAACATCAGAAAGAAACAATAAACATTTTTCGGGCACATCATGAGAAGAGGAAAGTTGGAATACTTGGTTACAACTGGCAAAATAAAAGGAAAGAGAGATCGCGGACGACAAAGAGAGAAAATACTGGATAGCTTGGTGTCATGGCATGGAAAACAGTCAACAACAGAACTGATACGATGCACTGTAGATAGAAGATTGTGGAGGGACATGATCACCTACGCCAACCGGTATGACACATGATGATGATGATAAATTAAAAGAGGAGAAGAGCAAAAGGCAGACCAAGAGTAAGATGGACAGACAACATCAAAGAAATGTTACAGCAGAATCAATTGACAATGTGTGAAGCCACGTATAAGGGCGAGAACCAGAAGTTTGTAACTCTCACGACACCCGAATGAGCAACAGAAAAGAAGTGAAGAAAGAGGGAAAGAAGAAACTATGCCCTTAGATCAAGAATAACATTAAAGCAACAGATTGTAAACATATTATTTAATGAACATCGATTATTTTTTCCTTTAGGACATGAATAAAAAGTAAGGGGTCAGCATTTTTACAAAACAAAAGTCACAAAATGTCTTGTTTATGTTTGTATATCCCTCTCAAGAAAACAAGCAAGTTAATACTTAGACGAGGAGAGTGAACTGGAAAACGACAACAGCTTGAGCATCGCTGACAAGTTTAGACTTTCAAGGGCGGAACCAGCAGAAGGCAAATGACGCCTGTGTTTTCGCATTACTCATTTCACCTTTAACATTAAAAGCATGACGTCCGACATGCATCTGAGGTGAGTTATTTGTCTTACCATGTTTGAGCTGTGGATTTTTGTTCGAACTCTGTTTCCGGTGCACAGTCTGCGGTTTGACAAATCGAATATGACGAGCGAATAAAACTAAGGATGGTTCTGAGCTTGTGGCCGAGGGTTGAAACTACGCGTGTTACTTCCTTACCTCGAGGCAGGAAGATAAAACTGAAAGAAAAATGAATGAGAGAAAGTGATAAATGTTTTAGGAGAGTGGTGGCCATGAGAGAGAGAGAGTTGCTGGAAGCACCTTGTGAGCACGTGTTCTTGCTGCCTAGACATTCTCACGTAGGCCGGGAGAATAATTCATTCCGACTTTTTTGACATCCGTTAGGTCTCTTTACACAATGTGCACTTATAATGACTTGTTTGATCAAAGAAATAAACAGACGCTATTACACGATAAATCAAATGCGTAGGGGGGGGGGGCAGAGCAGGATGTAAAAGGAGCTAGAAAAGGAGATTTAAAAAAGAACGAATAGAATGGAAAAAACAAACTATTATTTAAAAACTCTGGCTAATATGAGAAGAATATGCTGAATTTATTAGCCTATGAAATCGTGTATACAACGGTTATATATTAGAGAAGTTGGATGAAGTTAATTTTTGATGAAGTTGATTGTTGGAGAAGTTGGATGAAGTTGGATGAAGTTGATTGTTGGAAAAGGTGGGGTGAAGTTGATTGTTGGAAAATGTGGATGAAGTTTATTGTTGGATGAAGTTGGATAAAGTTGATTGTTGGAAAAGGTGGGGTGAAGTTAATTGTTGGAAAATGTGGATGAAGTTGATTGTTGGATGAAGTTGGATAAAGTTGATTGTTGGAAAATGTGGATGAAGTTGATTGTTGGAAAATGTGGATGAAGTTGATTGTTGGATGAAGTTGGATAAAGTTGATTGTTGGAAAAGGTGGGGTGAAGTTGATTGTTGGAAAATGTGGATGAAGTTAATTGTTGGAAAATGTGGATAAAGTTGATTGTTGGAAAATGTGGATGAAGTTGATTGTTGGATGAAGTTGAATAAAGTTGATTGCTGGAAAATGTGGATGAAGTTGATTGTTGGAAAATGTGGATGAAGTTGATTGTTGGAAAATGTGGATGAAGTTGATTGTTGGAAAATGTGGATGAAGTTGATTGTTGGAAAATGTGGATGAAGTTGATTGTTGGAAAAGGTGGGGATGAAGTTGATTGTTGGAAAAGGTGGGGGTAAGGTTGATTGTTGGAAAAGGTGGGGTGAAGTTGATTGTTGGAAAAGGTGGGGTGAAGTTGATTGTTGGAAAAGGTGGATGAAATATTCTACAAGTTGCTGATTGAAAAAAAAAACAAATGATTTTAAAAAAATGATTAAGGAGCAACTGGGTTGCTGTGATGTTGAGTGTTAGAGAAGAGCAATGAGAAAGTTGTGATATAAAACAGTGAGACGGTTGGGAAATGAATTGTTATATGTTGATGATAAGTTGACGGTCAAGAAATTGGATGTTGGAGAGGTTGGTAATGAAGACGTTGGATACTAGATCCGTTAAATGTTGAATTTGTGTTTTGGAAATACTAGGTTTGGATAAGGTAACTGATAAATGCTTGTTGAAGTACTATAATGACGAGTATTTCAAGCCAAATGTCTGATCACAGATTTATTTTAGATACCAAAATTAATTTCACAAGAACAGATTCTTCTGAACTTATTTGGAAACATAAACACTGATTTTGGAACAGATTTTTATTTCAAAATGACTAATTTGGCAGACTAACTTGCTTGCAATCACAATTAAGTGTGAACTCCGTGAGTACTGCACAAATGATGATTTAATTGCACTACGTTAGATGATAGGGGAGCCGCGATAGCTCAGTGGTTAGTGAACTGGACTACAAATGACAAGGGGTAGGGTTCGATCCCAACCGATGGCTTCCGGGTTCACCGGGGTAGGGTTCGATCCCAACCGACGGCTTCCGGGTTCACCCAGCCTTAAATGGGTACCAGATTTTTTTCTGAGAAAGTAAAGCAGCACGGGCGTAATACTGACCACATTACCCCAAAATTCAAGTGCTGAAGGTCTGTAAAATATAGGGTCACTAACACCATATTTCACTATACGCCACTTGGCGTGACGGGGGTACTTTACTTTTTTTTTTTTACGTTAGATGATAAAGCTGTGTTTCGTGACTTTATTCTATTTATTACCCAGAATCCTGTTTTGTCTGTGCAATTCATTTTTAAGAAAATTCAGAAATCTTCTTGAATTTAAATAGGTCAAGGTCAAGGTAAAGGTAAAGTCCGAGATTTGAATCGGCGTCTTAGCACTCGAGTTTCCAGCCATATGTGCTCGGCCGCTTACCCAGAAGTGTTCGGAGACTTCTGGGTAATGTCGTTTCAAGCATCGAAACTCACAATGCGAGATTCCTCACCTTCGTAGAGTCTTACCCTGGTACCTATTTCTGCCAGCAGCTGGGTCGACCGCGGGGGTATTTTCTTTCCAATCACAAATACAACCCCTACTGCTTCCAGTGGGAATCGAACATGGGTTGTCCGAACGTTGGCAGCCCAGTCGGGTGGTTTTCTAACTAGACTACTGAGGCCTCCAAACTTGAATTTAAATAAGATTCTTAAACTGTTGAGAAACTCCGTTAAGCTATCAGAAACTAAGCATGGCTTCCTTCAACAATTTAGTTATTTTAACAGGAAAATATCGTATGAATTTTTAGTTTCATTATCAAATTCCTTGTCTAAAACTATCCTATGAATTTTTAGTTTCAATATCAAATTCCTTGTCTCAAAATATCCTATGAATTTTTAGTTTCATTATCAAATTCCTTGTCTCAAAATATCCTATGAATTTTTAGTTTCATTATCAAATTCCTTGTCTCAAAATATCCTATGAATTTTTAGTTTCATTATCAAATTCCTTGTCTCAAAATATCCTATGAATTTTTAGTTTCATTATCAAATTCCTTGTCTCAAAATATCCTATGAATTTTTAGTTTCATTATCCAATCCTAGTCTCACTTCCCTTGTATGTTCATATTTTTTTTTAATTCATGCCAGCGACTGTCATTGCTTATTAATGAAATTCTAGTTATCTTTCATTTCCCATTTATCGTTGCTACGGCTATTTTTCTTCGTTACTTTATCTACTCGTACTTTAGTTCTTTTTCATCTTATAATCTAATTTATATCTTCTTATATTTTTAATTCCTTCCTCTTTATCTTTTAAATAACTCTTCTATACCGTTTTCATCATTATCATCAACTTCTAACAATTTTTTTCTTTCTTTATTATCTCCTCTTATAATCCATCTTCTCTAACATCCCATTATCTTCTTCTCTCACTCTTTCTTAGTTTCCGTCTTTCTCTTTATGTTTATCTCCTTTTTTTTTTCACACTTTTAGAAACCACTTCAGTGTGTTTTTAAATGCCAAAGATACTACGCACTTTTCAATTTTAAGGTTTCAAATTATTACTTTGACTCTACAGTCTGCGCCTTGTTAAAGTAAATTGCAATTTAATAACCTCTTCTTTTCTCGTTAATGAAACATGCGTCACAGCATTCGGCCTGCAGATTATATGTGTTTACCACGTGACGAAGACGTAATAATAACCGACAGAAGATAGGCATGAACTCAACTCTTTCTTTATCTCCTCCCACATTTGTTCCAGAATTTTCTGACAGTGCCGCAGCTGAAGGAGGTGGAAAGAGACGCGTGAAGCAGAGTGCGCATAGGCTGAGAATAGCTGTATTTGACCTTGAGTGCTCTGTCTTAAGAGAAACGCATATCATTGTGCACTAAGCGGTTGCACATACGTTTGCGATATATACACTACACATGTACACACCATCGATCAAGATGTATAACTGAAGTTCATTATTTGTAACAAAATTTTATTGTTTTATTATACACACAAGTAAGACATATATTTTAATAATAAATCTCTCTCTCTCTTTTTCTCTCTTTCTCTCTCACTCCTCCCTCCGGGCCAGCTTTTCTCATGGTCATACACATTCAAATCAGATTTATTTTTATTTATGTTTTAATTATTTCAGCGTCATAAGAAAATAACATCAATACATATATTGCTATACCCAATTACTGATTTGCTTGCTGAAACGTGAAGTCCCCACACACTGAGCGCGAGTATATTCATCTGCGCGATGGGCAGAGTTTGGTAACGGGTGGGCGCAGTCAGAGTTAGCCAAAATGTGTTGCTTTGGAGAATACAGAAAGAAAGAAAGAAAGAAGAGAGAGAGAGAGAGAGAGAAAGAAAGAAAGAAAGAAAGAAAGAGAGAAAAAGAAAGAAAGAAAGGAAGAACTAAAGAAAGAGAAAGAAAGAAAGAAAGAAAGAAAGAAAGAAAAAAGGAAAAAAGGAAGAAAGAAAGATAGAAATAAATAAATAAGTAAATAACGAAAGAAAGAAAAGAAAGAAAGAAAGAAAGAAAGAAAGAAAGGAAGAAAGACAGACAGACAGAAAGGCGCTGTTATCGGAGTTCTCACAAGTATGCTGGGTATGAATACGTGCTAGGATGTAGTTATAAAAGTTTGCTCCAAATAATATTATTGTAAACTTTCAACGTTACCACACTATATGCACTATACTGACAAAAAAGGGAAAAGGGCGTTACTTTAAAGCTAACCACAAGGGTGAATAATACGAGATCTTGCATATGAAAACAATTATGGTCTTTAAAAGTAATTTGGCTTTTAGAAAATCTTGTGATATTGAAGTTGATACCAACTCGGCCATTTTGCATATTTTAAAATAATTTGAACGCGAGGAAAGGTAAGGTGGATGTTGCTGCAGCGAGATCAAACATTACTTGAATGTTTGCCAATTTGTAGTTCAGAGTATAAATATGTTTATAGTAAAACGATACATGCTTTGAAGGAATTTTGGATTCATTTAATCGTCAAAGAGTTAACAAACAACACGCCTGAAGACAACCAATCGTTATTGCTGTGATGACCTTCAAATGTGAAGTAACCAATTGTATTCCAGCATCGTTTCCCTCCAAAAATTAACTGATAGTTTCTTCATTGTCCAAACATACGCGAACAAATTTTGAACATTATAATTTCGTGCGGCAAATGTATTCGTAAAACAGAGTTTAGCACTTTTTTTTGTATCATGCACATTAATTTTGCTGTAAAAAAATGGAAAAGAAACAGCACCATACTTCACTTGCAAAACAAGTACGTCATACACAGAAATAGAACTGAATATAATCAGGGGCCTAAATGTAAAATTACTTTCAGATATTTTGTTTTTTTCTTTCAGAAGAAGAGGAGATTAGTATTTTAGTGTAAAAGACTGAAGTAAACATAAGGTCTGAAAAAAGTCTGTTATATTTGTCTCAATATTTAAATGTGATATTTGAACTAGAGCCGAACGAATTTCTGACGTCACACGACAACAAAATAACTATAAACTTGTCAATTTAATGAATGGTTCGTTTCTGTTTCTAATTAAAGGATTCATGTTTTTTGTAGAACAAGCATGAAAAAATAACTAAATTTGTCCCTTGATTGCATGAATGATTCAAATCTTCACAAGAAATGTTATCACCATCCAAGCTGTACCATGTTCTCCTCAAAACCACACAAGAATAATATGGTGGGAAAAGGTGTATGGGGAAATGATTTGTTAGAGGAGGTCATAAGTCCCTTGATAAAACATATGTTCATCTTTCTTTGCGTCAATAAAATAATAATTTTTGTCGTTGTATTTTATTATTATTGTTCTTAGTTTATCTTTTCTTTTTCTTCCTTTTTTCCCCCTTTTTTTTAATTGAGTCTAAAAAAATGTGCTTAAGGATTAAATATCTAGCATTAAAATATTTGCACAAAAACAGTAATAGATGAACCAAAAGTATCAAGGGGTTAGGTCCACTTAACGCCTACTCCGCTCCGTTACGATATGCTTTTTGCTTTCTTTAGCTCTTGTAACAATGTATCAGTGTTTTTTTTTCTTTTACATTTTATCGTATAACACTTTCTTTAAAAAAAAAGCAATAGTTCAACATGAACATACATGTAAATTGTATCTCTTTATTATTATAATATAAGAATATGCCCATTATATTTGTCTACATATTAACATAAGTAACAATGAAATCATATTGAACAGTTTGTGAGCTTTGATTGGATATCTCAATAAAGTAAATTATGCCAATTAAACTTGTGCACATTGCAAAATAAAATAAAAAGTAAACAATGCACATAAGATAAAATAGAACCCAGAATTCCACAACAGTTTATGTGTTCTGCTCAAGAATACATTCAATTCTAGACGGGTAAATTACACACAAGTGACTCACCTCTCTCCGCGTCTCCCTGGAAAGTAACTCCCTTCAAACTTGTGGAAAAGGGAAATCTATTTTTTAATTATCTTTTTTTTTAAGTATCAAAACACACTGTAAGCTAATAGTCCTATATCCAAAATGAAAATGCGTACTTTACTTAAACTGACAGGCAAATTCGTCCGACGTGTGGAAGATTCACAAAATGGAATACATTTTTCTGAACTCCCGAAGACGCTAAGTCTAAAATTTGGCAATTGCTGTAAGTAAATCAATTGACGGACGTTAACCGCGTTCAAAGCGCCGGCTTTCTCTGCGGAAAGTACCGACAGAATAGAAAGAGAGCTTACGAGTAATGTTTGAGTCTACCCCGCGCTGCAAGAACTGCTTGCTACGGGTCCAGAAAGCCAGGCCTGGGGAGGATGGTGGTGCCAGTTCGTGGATGTTAAGTTAGTGAGGAATGGCGTGGTTAGGGGTAGAGGCGAGCGTGACTAACGTACTGCGCACGGTTGATGTGGTAAAATAGAAGTAAAGAGCTGTGTTACACAATTTGTTGTAGATGCCAGAACATTTACTGAAGTCTTCAGTCACAAACAACCGTTCACAGTTGTTTATCATTGATATTTTAGTACATTTGCTTATTTGTGTCTGTCTTCCCATGAAGATAAAATACATTTGCTTCTTGGGACGAAGGGCGCCAGCACACCGGCCGCTGGATCTATAACAGCAACCAACACATGCATCTTCTGTTAGACATTCAAAATTTAGAAAGTGTTGTATCTTAACATAAAAAAAAAATTGATAAAAAATTAAATATTCTTTTCATCTTCTTCTACCTTTAGCTGCCCGTGGAGCATAGGTCTTCAACAAACACTTTCCAATTCATTCTGTTTCTTGCCATTCTTTTAAGATCATTCCATGTCTTCCCCATCATCTTCACCTCTGCTTCTATCTGTCTTCTCCTAGAATTCTTTGGTCTTCCCCTTTGTCTGTTCCCCTGGGGATTCCAAAAAGGGCCTGTTGTGTAATATTCTCAATTGGCTTTCGCAGTGTGTGTCCTATCCAGCGCCATCGTCTTCGCTGTATCTCTTTATCCACTGATATTTGACTGGTACATTTCCATAATTCTATGTTAATGAATTTGTCCTGCCATTTCCATCCTTTTATTCTGCGTAAGCATCCATTAATGAACGTCTGTATCTTCATTATTATCAATTTTGTTGTTTCCATGTTTCACAGCCATATAATATGACTGACTTAACATTTGAGTTGAACATTTTTATTTTTGTATTTAACCTAATTTCTTTGGACTTCCATATGTTTCCCAGTGCAACGATAACTCCTCTTGCTTTTAATATCCTTATTTTGGTATCATTTTCTGTTCCTGTTCTGTTAACTACTAAATTATCATTCACACGCAAAGTCAATATTTATTGTAGCTACAAATGTTCAGTTTTCTGTGTGTCGTGTCATAAACTGAAACCACTTCTATAAAATATCAGTTTAAAACATCAATAGAATGTACTAGGCTTAGAATATCTGCATTCAAAAATGTTGCAAAATGTTCAAGGTTAGAACTTCTTTAGCGATCAGCTATTGCAACGCGTTTAGACATTTAGACCAGCTTGGGTCACAAACAAGAGGGTGTTTGAGATCTTCACCGGTTCCCCATAGTTTGTCACGCAGGGATGTTTCTGTGGACCATATTTTTTGTGTTCTTAGGCTGTTGAGAGTGCTGCATTTCTGTAGGATATGCTTTGAGATATGGCTTGGTATAAGACTTTCTTATTCCCTAACGGAACGTTCGAGATCAAGGATGGCTTTACATGTGTGTCACGCAATATAATTTATGCCATCACATGCCAACGACGTCACATGACTTATTCTGGTCGACGTTTATAAAAGAGGTTTTGTAAGCACCTTCGAGATGTACAACCGAATGCTGGCACTCCAATTGCGTCCCACTTTAATTTCTCGGACCACAATGGCAAAGATGACATCTGTATCATTGGTAGTATTCTCTGCCACTCCAGAGACAATAGTTTATTTGCCTTGGAAAATCGCCTTATAGTCCAATTAGGTTCGCTGTCCCCACGAGGCATTAATGTATCACACTGTTACACATAGTTTCCCTGTGGCTGTCCCTTCCCTATTGCATATTCTCTGTTGCTCATGTTAGAGAACATTATTAAATACACATGTTATACTATTCACATCTCTCCCATACTAGTCTACACTGCATCACTTCGTCTGTCCCCTTTATCTCTTTAGCCACTTTACGACACCTCTATATTTCCTCCTCTCGGGTACCCTATATTCTTCTAGTCAATTCTTTGAGCTTAAGTGTATGCACACTGACCTGTTTTCAGAAACTTATGTTACTGATTGCTGTGCGCGCCCACGTACCCCGTGCGCACTGACGCTCTTTTTCCTTCCTGCCACATTAGAGCACACAGGGAAGACTTTTTAAACATTTTCAGTTTGTTTCTTCTTCTAGTTCGGTATTATTATATTTATTGTTATAAATAAATATTTTGATATGTATTGTATGTGTTTTTTTCCTGCTGAAGGCCTATTGAGTCGAAACGTAGTTCTGGTTTGTGTAGTCCACTAGTTACGTAAAGCTTTAACCATACCCTTTTTTTTTCTTCTTATATTCTCTCTATATTTTTTATTTCTCATTACAATTAGCTTCACTGCAGCTTCGCATTTGTATGCATTTATGTGCATTTCTTTGCCTTTACCCTACTCTATGGACAACTAGCATTTGGCAAAATAACTAGCGTGCGTCCAAAATTTCGATTTGTAGAATTGTGTAAATGTGACATGAAGACTTTAAACATAAACCCTGAAGCCTGGGAAGAAATAGCTGCAGACAGCAATATTCGGAAACACACTGTAGAGATTCAACTCAAACAAGAAACAGACACATTAATATAAAAGGAGAATACATGACGAAAAAAAAAAGGAAAAAATAACATTTCTAGGGGCGCTGCAAAATCCATAGTCAACTATGACCGACGAGTTATTATCTAGAACACCCCTATCCTTGTTTTATCTGTTTATAGTTCTATCTATGACTTACGCATCTCTCTAATATCGGTTTATAACTCTGCATATAACTTCCAGTTTCCTCTGTTTATAACCATGTAACTCTCCCATCTAAGTTTATCGTTTTATTTACAACTTCCCCATTACAGTTATCTCTGCTCACAAATCGTATCTATGATTAGCACCGCACCAGGCTTAGTCGCTTAAGGTAGTTTTCTAGACTTTAGGCATCAATCTGACTATATTATTCATTTTGGAAGAAGGCAAGGGCACTACCTATTCACATATATATATATATATATATATATATATATATAATATATATATATATATATAAAATTATGCAACAATAATTTACATTTTTGTTTCTTTTCGATGCATTTTGTTTAATTTCTGTTATTATTTTCTTAAGCAGTTCTATTTGCACAGAGGAATCCATTTTATTGGTTTTACTTGATCGCCACAGTTATCGATGTCTAGAAAGTTGAACATACTCTTTTTTCTACAGCATATCAGGTTGCAAACAATCGGATAACAGAAGTAAAAGTCCAGGTCTTAAAAGCAGCTTCAATTCTCATTTCATGTTTCCCTTCGGGCGAAACACGTCACAAATGACAATTAACGTGGTGTACACAGTCTATTTTATAATAACTCAGTTATTGACTAGAATAATATAGAGTACCCGAGAGGAGGAAATATAGAGGTGTTATAAAATAACTGGAAGTTATATACAGAGTTTTAAACCAATGTCCAACTGGAGTATTACACAACAGGCCCTTTTTGGAATCCCCAGGGGAAAAGACAAAGAGGAAGACCAAGGAATTCTTGGAGAAGACAGATAGAAGCAGAGATGAAGATGATGGGGAAGACATGGAACGATCTTAAAAGAATGGAAAAAAACAGAACGACTTGGAAAGTGTTTGTTGAAGACCTATGCTCCACTGGGAGGTAAAAAGGTAGAAGAAGAAGAAGACCTATGCTCCACTGGGAGGTAAAAAGGTAGAAGAAGAAGAAGACCTATGCTCCACTGGGAGGTAAAAAGGTAGAAGAAGAAGAAGACCTATGCTCCACTGGGAGGTAAAAAGGTAGAAGAAGAAGAAGAAGAAGACACAGTCTATTTATTACAGCTTTACCAGAGAGAGCAAATAACACTGGCGCTAGAACTAAGAATAGCAAAATGTTACATCTTCTCAATATTCCTGTATGGTGCAGAAACATGGACATTAGACAACTAAACAGAACAGAAAATTGAAGCCTTTGAAATGTGGATTTATAGAAGAATTGGTAGAATTGGATGGAAAGAAAAGAGAACAAATGATGAAGAAAAACAACAAAATATTAAAAGAGAATTCATCATCATCATCATTGAGTGCCGTCTCCGCAACGAAGGTTGGCTACCATGGAGCGCCATTCTGCTCTATCTCTTGCTTTGATAGTGCAGGTTGTCATCGGTTGATTTGTCCATCTTTTGATGTCACTCGTCCATGTTAATCTTGGTCTGCCTCTGCCTCTTTTACCTTGTATTTTCCCCTCCAGGATTACTTTCAGTAGGCTGTTGTGTCTTTTAACATGGCCTAAGAATCGCATTTGTCTTGTTCTAATTGTGTTCAGAAGTTCTCTTTTCATTTTTAGTTGTTTTAAGACTTTATCGTTTGTTTTCTTTTCCTTCCATCAAATTCTACCTATTCTTCTATATATCCACATTTCAAAGGCTTCAATTCTCTGTTCTGTTTTCTTGTCTAATGTCCATGTTTCAGCACCATATAGGGATATTGAGAAGATGTAACATTTTGCTATTCTTAGTTTTAGCTCTGGTGTTATTTGTTTTGATGTTAGTATGTCCTTCATGACATTAAAATTACTTAAAAGAGAATTACTAAACACAATTAGAACAAGACAAAAAAATGAAATTTTGGGGGCATGTTAAAAGACACAACAGCCTAATAAAAGTAATATTGAAAGAGAAAACACACGGTAACAGAGGCACAGGCAGACCAAGACTAACATGCACGAGTAACAACAAGAGATGGACAAGACAGCCTAAGACAACCTGCACCATCAAAGTAAGAGACAGAGCGGAATGACGCTCCATGGTAGTCAACCTTTGATGCGAAGACGGCACTCGATGATGATGATGATGATGATGATAATGATGATGATGTTGATGATGATTACCAGAGAGAACTAAAGGAAAGGAAACAAAAATGCGTTTCGACCTCACAAAATTATCCTCTTCAGAAATGAAAAAAAAACAAAAAAACACACATAACACGAGAGCGTACTAATGCCGAACTTATAGTGGGTGTTTATTGGAAGTAACAATATGTGCTTGGTTTAGAACTGGTTATATCTGAGTCTCACTGTCTATGCACAGTTGTTGTGGATAACAATGTTCTATCCCTTTCCGGTTCTTTTTCGTTGACCAAGCTGGATAGTGTGCTTTTAGAAGCAGGACAAGAAATGTTGCGTCATAGTTTCAGTTTATTTTCTTCTCGTAAGTTAAGCTGGCATAATTCACATCGTTCACCTCGTTCTCTCGTGCAAAACTGTCACAATTCACGTACTTCACCTCTTTCTCTTAGCCAAAGTTGTCATAATTCACATCGTTCATTTTGTTCTTTCATGTAAGTCTGTCATAATTCACATCGTTCACCCCGTTCTCACATGCAAAACTATCACAATTCACATACTTCACCTCGTTCTCTCAGCTAAAGTTGTCATAATTCACATCGTTCACCTCGTTCTCTCAGCCAAAGTTGTCATAATTCACATCGTTTACCTCGTTCTCTCATGCAAAACTATCACAATTCACATACTTCACTTCGTTCTCTTCATGCAAAACTATCACAATTCACACACTTCACCTCGTTCTCTCATACAAAGTTGTCATAATTCACATCGTTCACCCCGTTCTCACATGCAAAACTATCACAATTCACATACTTCACCTCGTTCTCTCAGGAAAGTTGTCAAAATTCACTGCGTTCACCGAGTTCTCTCATACAAAGCTGTCATAATTCACTGCGTTCACCTCGTTCTCTCATACAAAGTTGTCATAATCCACTGCGTTCACCTCGCTCTCTCATACAAGCTGTCATAATTCACTGCGTTCACCGAGTTCTCTCATACAAAGTTGTCATAATCCACTGCGTTCACCTCGCTCTCTCATACAAAGCTGTCATAATCCACTGCGTTCACCTCGCTCTCTCATACAAAGCTGTCATAATTCACTGCGTTCACCTCGCTCTCTCATACAAAGCTGTCATAATTCACATCGTTCACCTCATTCTCTCATACAAAGCTGTCAAAAATTCACTGCGTTCACCGAGTTCTCTCTTTCAAAGCTGCCATAATTCACTGCGTTTACCTCGCACTCTCATACAATGCTGTCAAAATTCACTGCGTTCACCTCGCTCTTTCAAACAAAGCTGTTATAATTCACTGCGTTCACCGAGTTCTCTCTTTCAAAGTTGTCATAATTCACATCGTTCACCGCGTTCTCTCATACAAAGTTGTCATAATTCACTGCGTTCACCTCGTTCTCTCATACAAAGTTGTCATAATTCACTGCGTTCACCTCGTTCTTTCAAACAAAGCTGTTATAATTCACTGCGTTCACCGAGTTCTCTCTTTCAAAGCTGTCATAATTCACTGCGTTTACCTCGCACTCTTATACAAAGCTGTCATAATTCACTGGTTTACCTCGCACTCTTATACAAAGCTGTCATAATTCACTGCGTTACCTCGCACTCTTATACAAAGCTGTCATAATTCACTGCGTTTACCTCGCACTCTTATACAAGCTGTCATAATTCACTGCGTTTACCTCGCACTCTTATACAAAGCTGTCATAATTCACTGCGTTCACCTCGTTCTTTCAAACAAAGCTGTTATAATTCACTGCGTTCACCGAGTTCTCTCTTTCAAAGCTGTCATAAATCACTGCGTTTACCTCGCACTCTTATACAAAGCTGTCATAATTCACTGCGTTTACCTCGCACTCTTTTAAAAAGCTGTCATAATTCACTGCGTTTACCTCGCACTCTTATACAAAACTGTCATAATTCACTGCGTTTACCTCGCACTCTTATACAAAGCTGTCATAATTCACTGCGTTTACCTCGCACTCTTATACAAAGCTGTCATAATTCACTGCGTCCACCTCGCACCCTTTACAAAGCTGTCATAATTCACTGTGTTTACCTCGCACTCTTATACAAAACTGTAATAATTCACTGCGTTTACCTCGCACTCTTAAACAAAGCTGTCATAATTCACTGCGTTTAACTCGCACTCTTATACAAAGCTATCATAATTCACTGCGTTTACCTCGCACTCTATACAAAGCTGTCATAATTCACTGCGTTTACCTCGCACTCTTATACAAAGCTGTCATAATTCACTGCGTTTACCTCGCACTCTTATACAAAGCTGTCATAATTCACTGCGTTTACCTCGCACTCTTATACAAAGCTGTCATAATTCACTGCGTTTACCTCGCACTCTTATACAAAGCTGTCATAATTCACTGCGTTTACCTCGCACTCTTATACAAAGCTGTCATAATTCACTGTGTTTACCTCGCACTCTTATACAAAACTGTAATAATTCACTGCGTTTACGTCGCACTCTTATACAAAACTGTCATAATTCACTGCGTTTACCTCGCACTCTTATACAAAGCTGTCATAATTCACTGCGTTTACCTCGCACTCTTATACAAAGCTGTCATAATTCACTGCGTTTACCTCGCACTCTTATACAAAGCTGTCATAATTCACTGCGTTTACCTCGCTCTTATACAAAGCTGTCATAATTCACTGTGTTTACCTCGCACTCTTATACAAAACTGTAATAATTCACTGCGTTTACCTCGCACTCTTAAACAAAGCTGTCATAATTCACTGCGTTTAACTCGCACTCTTATACAAAGCTGTCATAATTCACTGCGTTTACCTCGCACTCTTATACAAAGCTGTCATAATTCACTGCGTTTACCTCGCACTCTTATACAAAACTGTCATAATTCACTGCGTTTACCTCGCACTCTTATACAAAGCTGTCATAATTCACTGCGTTTACCTCGCACTCTTATACAAAGCTGTCATAATTCACTGCGTTTACCTCGCACTCTTATACAAAGCTGTCATAATTCACTGTGTTTACCTCGCACTCTTATACAAAACTGTAATAATTCACTGCGTTTACCTCGCACTCTTAAACAAAGCTGTCATAATTCACTGCGTTTAACTCGCACTCTTATACAAAGCTGTCATAATTCACTGCGTTTACCTCGCACTCTTATACAAAGCTGTCATAATTCACTGCGTTTACCTCGCACTCTTATACAAAGCTGTCATAATTCACTGCGTTCACCTCGTTTCCGAATCACCAATTTACGGTAGCACTACTATTGTTTGGCTTTTCCCACACAAAAACTCCTGACAACACAACAATTGAACTGGGATAGCTTCGTTAGGCGTCGAATTATCCTCATCGCATATCGAATAACAACCGAAATAGCTCAGCGGTTAGGGAACTGTACTACATAGGACGAAAGGTCGAGTTCGATCCTGATCGGTTGCTTTCGGGTTCACACAGTCTTGACCGAGTACCGGTTTTTTCCTGCGAAAGCAAAACGGCACGGGCGTAATACCGACCACATTACTACAAAAATCATGTGCCGAAGGTCTGTAAAAATTATTATCACTAACACCATGTTCCCTATACGGGTATGGTCACTAACACCATATTCCCTAACGTTCTTTTCCTTCTGTCCATAGCGTAGTATACAGGGCAGACATTTCTTTAAAATTATTTTTACTTTTATTTCTCATTCTGGTTCAAAATAATAATAATAATTTATTATTTATTATTTTTAAATTTTAAAATAAATACCTATGTTTGTGTGTTTGTATGTTTGTTCCTACTGAAGGCCTATTGAGCCGAAATGTTCTATTTTGTGTCGTCCACTTATTATGTAATGCTTTAACCATACCAGGGAGCTGCGATAGCTCAATGGTTAGTGAACTAGACTACCACGGACAAGGGGTAGGGTTCGATCCCAACCGACGGCTTCCGGGTTCACCCAGCCTTAAATGGGTACCGTATTTTTTTCTGAGAAAGTAAAGCAGCACGGGCGTAATACCGACCACATTACCCCAAAAAATCATGTGCTGAAGGTCTGTAAAATATAGGGTAACTAACACCATATTTCTCTATACGCCACTTGGCGTGACGGGAGTACTTTACTTTTTTTTTACTTAACCATACTGTTTTTTTTTCGATTTTGTGTGTGTGTGTGTGTTAAATTCCATTTCTCCTTATTCCTTATACGCCACTTGGAGTGTCAGGGTTCTTTCTTTCTCTTTTTTTGTTTTTACTTACATGTAATAAATGTCTGTCAGTGTTCAGATCTTCTCTGGAAATCCCGCAGCATAAAACCGCTGAGAAATAAAACTACCCTGGTTCACAAGTCTCTTCCTGTACTCCATGTAGCTCTCTTGAATTTAGGCAACGTCTCTCTTGAATTAGACAACGTCTCTCTTGAATTTAGACAACGTCTCTCTTGAATTTAGGCAACGTTTCTCTTGAATTTAGGCAACGTCTCTCTTGAATTTAGGCAACGTCTCTCTTGAATTTAGGCAACGTCTCTCTTGAATTTAGGCAACGTCTCTCTTGAATTTAGACAACGTCTCTCTTGAATTTAGACAACGTCTCTCTTGAATTTAGGCAACGTCTCTCTTGAATTTAGGCAACGTCTCTCTTGAATTTAGGCAACGTCTCTCTTGAATTTAGGCAACGTCTCTCTTGAATTTAGGCAACGTCTCTCTTGAATTTAGGCAACTTCACTCTTGAATTTAGACAACGTCTCTCATGAATTTAGGCAACGTCTCTCTTGAAATTAGGCAACGTCTCTCTTGAATTTAAGCAACGCCACTCTTGAATTTCGGCAACGTCACTCTTGAATTTTAGCAACGTCACTCTTGAATTTAAGCAACGTCACTCTTGAATTTAAGCAACGTCACTCTTGAATTTAAGCAACGTCACTCTTGAATTTAAGCAACGTCACTCTTAAATTTATGCGACGTTTCTCTTGAATTTAGGCAACGTTTTTCTTTTATGCAACGTCTCTCTTGAATTTAGGCAACGTCTTTCTTGAATTTAGACAAATCACTCTTAAATTTGAGCAACTTCTCTCTTGAATTTAGACAACGTCTCTCATGAATTTAAGCAAAATCACTCTTGAATTTAGACAACGTCTCTCGTAAATTTAGGCAACGTCTCTCATGAATTTAGGCATCGTCTCTCTTGAGTTTAGACAAATCACTCTTAAATTTGAGCAACGTCTCTCTTGAATTTAGACAACGTCTCTCTTGAATTTATGCAACGTCTCTCTTGAATTTAGTCAACGTTTCTCATGAATTTAAGCAACGTCTACGTCAACGAAAGTTTCTCTTGAATTTAGTCAACGTCTCTCATGAATTTAGACAACGTCTCTCTTGAATTTAGGCAACATCTCTCATGAATTTAGACAACGTCTCTCTTGAATTTAAACAACGTCTCTCACGAATTTAGACAACGTCTCTCGTAAATTTAGTCAACGTCTCTCTTGAATTTATGCAACATCTCTCTTGAATTTAAGCAACGTCCACGTCAGCGAAAGTTTCTCTTAAATTTAGGCAACATCAACTAGATTTTTAACTCCCTCTACTTCTTTTGGAACGAACGTTTGGATATACGATCTATCCATCACTAAGTGAGATCGTCCATCACTAGGTGACATCGTCCATCACTAGGTGACATCGTCCATCACTAGGAGACATCGTCCATCACTAGGTGACATCGTCCATCACTAGGTGACGTCGTCCATCACTAGGTGACTTCGTCCAGCACTAGGTGATATCGTCCATCACTAGGAGACATCGTGCATCACGAGGTGACATCGTCGATCACTAGGTGACGTCGTCCACCACTAGGAGACATCGTCCATCACGAGGTGACATCATCCATCAGTAGGTGACATCGTCCATCACTAGTTGACATCGTCCACCATAAGGAGACATCGTCCATCACAAGGTGACATCATCCATCAGTAGGTTACATCGTCCACCATTAGGAGACATCTTCCATCACTAGGTGATATCGTCCACCACTAGGAGACATCGTCCATCACGAGGTGACATCATCCGTCAGTAGGTGACATCGTCCATCACTAGGTGACATTGTCCATCATTAGGAGACATCGTTCATCACTAGGTAACATCGTCCATCACTAGTAGACATCGTCCATCTCTAGGTGACATCGTCCATCACGAGGTGACATCGTCCATCACGAGGTGACATCGTCCATTACTTTGAAGTTAACGCACAACGTTTATAACGTAATGGATGCAGACGAAATAGATACAAAGAGAAGCAGATGAATGAATGGGCGTGTGCTCTGTATGATGAACCCACATACATAACTAATGCGGAGAAAAAAGCAAAGGAAAGTAGTAATTGAAAGTAAAGTAGCAGTGCAACGTAATGTAGTAGCTTAAAGCAAGTCTTCCTCTTCTTTCCTTCCTCATTTGCCTTTCAGCGTCGAAGGGAGATATAATTTGCGGTCTTTTTCTCTTCGGGTTGCTTCTGCTGCTGTTATGTTTCCTAGTGCTTTTAATATTCCATCGATCCATCTTTTTCGTGGTCGACTCTTGGGTCTGGTGTTCTCGCAACGTTTTCTGATAGGTCATTGTGTTGTGTTTTGATCACTCTGTCTTGTCACTTGGCCAAACCATTTTATCTGTTGTTTCTTTATATATTAAAGCATGTAATGCTAAACAGTATTTTAAGGCATAATAGTAATACAAAATAAAGTCGTATTGAAAAGTGCAGTATTAGCGCGAAATAAATTAGTAGCACAAGATAGATGGTAGTTTTTTTTTTCAAATAGTAGTACAAATTTATGGATTACTACAAAGCAAATTGATATTGTTAAGTAGAATAGTGGTAATAAAAAAGAAATAGAAAAAGTAAACTGGTTTACAAAACAAAGTAGTAATAAAAAATTGAAGCAGTAATAAATACATTTCTATTTACTTTACCTTCACACGAACTAATTCTATTTGCAGAATGGAAGCCAAAAATGTTAATGTTCGCATATTGGATTTTGGCCTTCAATGTGCCTTCCGCCTTATCGAATCTTTTCATGTGAAGAGGTATGTTTACAACATTCGGGAAAAATTCACAAATAATGAAAATAATGAACATTATTTGTTGATCATTTGTGACTTTTTTTTGTTCACAAGTGTTGTAAACATACCCCTTTCCCTGAAATAATTCGCTGATCTATCGTTTCCTTCCTTAATAATATTCATTTATTATTATTTGTATCCAGTCGTCAGCTTTATCTCTAGCACGGTTATTGATTCTGCTTGCGAAAGTTTGTAAATTTTTGCTCTGCTATCTTTCAATAGGACGATGCGGAAGAAGTTTAAAAATGAATTCCTACGACATGATTTGTTGACATAAAGAAGAGTCTTAAGACTTGATGAATTCTTTATTTCTCGTGAGCATGATGGAATTCATGGTTTTGAAAAAGCGGATGTGCAGGACTGAGAGGCACTTGTGTTGGAGGAAAATGGATGTGGATAGTGGAGATGAACTGGAGAATGAGACTATACTCATGTTGGAGAATGTGACTATACTCATGTTGGAGAATGTGATTATACTCATGTTGGAGAATGTGACAATACTTCTGTTGGAGAATGTGACTATACTTCTGTTGGAGAGTGTGACAATACTTCTGTTGGAGAATGTGACAATACTTCTGTTGGAGAATGTGACAATACTTCTGTTGGAGAATGTGACTATACTTCTGTTGGAGAATGTGACAATACTTCTGTTGGAGAATGTGACTATACTTCTGTTGGAGAGTGTGACAATAGTACTTTTGGAGAATGTGACAATACTTCTGTTGGAGAATGTGACAATACTTCTGTTGGAGAGTGTGACAATACTTCTGTTGGAGAATGTGACCATACTTCTGTTGGAGAATGTGACTATACTTCTGTTGGAGAATGTGACAATACTTCTGTTGGAGAATGTGACAATACTTCTGTTGGAGAATGTGACAATACTTCTGTTGGAGAATGTGACAATACTTCTGTCGGAGAATGTGACTATACTCATGTTGGAGAATGTGACTATACTCATGTTGGAGAATGTGATTATACTTCTGTTGGAGAATGTGACCATACTTCTGTTGGAGAATGTGACAATACTTCTGTTGGAGAATGTGACAATACTTCTGTTGGAGAATGTGACAATACTTCTGTTGGAGAATGTGACAATACTTCTGTTGGAGAATGTGACCATACTTCTGTTGGAGAATGTGACAATACTTCTGTTGGAGAATGTGACAATACTTCTGTTGGAGAATGTGACAATACTTCTGTTGGAGAATGTGACTATACTTCTGTTGGAGAATGTGACAATACTTCTGTTGGAGAATGTGACTATACTTCTGTTGGAGAATGTGACAATACTTCTGTTGGAGAATGTGACTATACTTCTGTTGGAGAATGTGACAATACTTCTGTTGGAGAATGTGACTATACTTCTGTTGGAGAATGTGACTATACTTCTGTTGGAGAATGTGACAATACTTCTGTTGGAGAATGTGACAATACTTCTGTTGGAGAATGTGACTATACTTCTGTTGGAGAATGTGACAATACTTCTGTTGGAGAATGTGACAATACTTCTGTTGGAGAATGTGACAATACTTATGTTGAAGAATGTGACTATAATCATGTTGAGGAATGTGACTATACTTCTGTTCAATAATGTGACTGTAATCATGTTCAAGAATGTGACTATACCCCTGATAAAAATGTGACTATACTCCTGTTGGAGAATGTGACTATAATCCTGTTGAGGAATGTAATTATACTCAGGTTTGAGAATGTGGCTATACTCCTGATAAAAATGTGATTATACTCCCGTTGGAGAATGTGACTATACACCTGTTGGAAAATGTGACTATACTCCTTTTGAGGAATGTGACTATACTCCTGTTGGAAAATGTGACTATACTCCTGTTGTAGAATGTGACTGTACTCATGTGGAAGAATGTGACTATACTCTTGTTGAAGAATGTGACAATACTCCTGTTGAAGAATGTGACTACGCTCCTTTTGAAGAATGTGACTATACTCTTGTTGAACAATGTGATTATACTTCAGACGGAGAATGTGACTACACTCCTGTTGAAGAATGTGGCTATACTCCTGTTGAAGAATGTGACTATACTCATGTTGAAGAATGTGATTATAGTTGTTGAAGAATGTGACTATTCTCCTGTTGAAGAATATGACTATACTCCTGTTGATGAGTTTGACTATACTCCTGTTAAAGAATGTGATTGATGTATCTCAGGATATTTCAGTGTTTGCGTTTAAAAGTTAAAGGAGGAAAGAATGAAAGATCGTGTACATGAGGTGAAATTTGATGCGAAAATAAAGCGAAAGTAGTGCGGCACGGAGTGGTGGGTGGGGGTGGGGGGGGGGGCTGTCTGTAAGTATACACTTCACAATATGCCTATTGGTGAATGGACCACATTACCCCAAAATCATGTGCTGAAGGTCTGTAAAATGTATGGTCACTAACACCATATTCCCTATACGCCACTTGGCGTGACGGGGGTACTTTACTTTATTTTACAATTGGTGAATGGAGCAGCCTGACCAGCGTGCAGCAATCAATCAATCAATCAATCCATTAATCAATCAATTAGGAAATCAATTAATTATCGATGGTGACATTGTTGAAATAGTCGCACAAGATCTTTATAGATCATCCTACCTGCAAAGTTTCTATAGATACTTTTGGTCGAAAGTATGGCTGCTAACACCATTTTACCTCTACCCCCTACACCCGAAATGTGATGAGAGTAAATACTATTTTACCTCTACCCCTACACCCGAAATGTGATGAGAGTAAATACTATTTTACCTCTACCCCTACACCCGAAATGTGATGAGAGTAAATACTATTTTACCTCTACCCCCTACACCCGAAATGTGATGAGAGTAAATACTATTTTACCTCTACCCCCTACACCCGAAATGTGATGAGAGTAAATACTATTTTACCTCTACCCCTACACCCGAAATGTGATGAGAGTAAATACTATTTTACCTCTACTCCCTACACCCGAAATGTGATGAGAGTAAATACTATTTTACCTCTACTCCCTACACCCGAAATGTGATGAGAGTAAATACTATTTTACCTCTACCCCCTACACCCGAAATGTGATGAGAGTAAATACTATTTTACCTCTACTCCCTACACCCGAAATGTGATGAGAGTAAATACTATTTTACCTCTACTACCCTACTACACCCGAAATGTGATGAGAGTAAATACTATTTTACCTCTACTCCCCTACACCCGAAATGTGATGAGAGTAAATACTATTTTACCTCTACCCCCTACACCCGAAATGTGATGAGAGTAAATACTATACCTCTACCCCTACACCCTACTATTTACTCCCTACACCCGAAATGTGATGAGAGTAAATACTATTTTACCTCTACTCCCTACACCCGAAATGTGATGAGAGTAAATACTATTTTACCTCTACCCCCTACACCGAAATGTGATGAGAGTAAATACTATTTTACCTCTACTCCCTACACCCGAAATGTGATGAGAGTAAATACTATTTTACCTCTACCCCCTACACCCGAAATGTGATGAGAGTAAATACTATTTTACCTCTACCCCCTACACCCGAAATGTGATGAGAGTAAATACTATTTTAAAAATACTTACAGGACATAGAATTTAAGACATGACACGAGCTCCCACGACCTCATCAATTTCATTTGTTAAAAAAATATTGATATATATAAACAATGTAAACATACATAGAATACATTGAAACAATATCTCTTCTTCTTCTACCTTTTTAGCTCCCAGTGGAGCATAGGTCTTCAACAAACACTTTCAAAGTTGTTCTGTTTTTTTGCCTTTGGTTTAAGATCATTCCAAATCTTCACCAACTTCTTCATCTCTGCTTCTAGCTGTCTTCTCCAAGAATTCCTTGGTCTTCCTCTTTGTCTTTTCCCCGGGGATTTAAAAAAAAGGCCTGTTGTGTAATACTCTGTTGCTTCTGTGTCCTATCCAGCGCCATCGTCTTCGCTGTATCTCTTTATCCACTGGTATTTGACTGGTACATTTCCATAATTCTATGTTAGTGATTTTGTCCTGTCATTTCCATCCTTTTATTCTGCGAAAGCATCCATTAATGAAAGTCTGTATCTTCATGATTGTAAATTTAGTGGTTCTCCATGTTTCACAGCTATATAATAGAACCGCCTTAACATTTGATTTGAACATTTTGATTTTTGTATTTAACCATATTTTCTTTGGATTTCCATATGTTTCCCAGTGCAACGAAAACTCCTCTTGCTTTTAATATCCTTTTTTTGGTATCATTTTCTGTTCCTCCCTATTTATCTATATTACTGCCCAAATATATGTAAAATTGTACGTCTAGTAGAGGTATTTCTCCTAATTTTATTTGGTTATTGCCAACTGCATTAATTCTCATAATGTTGGTCTTATCTCTATTAATCTTCACTCCTAGCTGTTGTGATCTCTCTTCAAGTATGCTAATTTTATCCTATATCTATTGATTGCTGTGTGATAGGAGAGCTATGTTATCAGCAAGTCTAAATCATCAAGTTGTTTGGTCAGTAACCACTGGATCCCATTTCTGTTGTTTTGAGTTATTTTCATAATCCAATCTATGGCCAGTAGAAAGAGAAATGGAGACAGAAGACATCCCTGTCTTACTCCTGTTCTTATTTCAAATGCTTCTGTAAACTGTCCTTCATGCACCACACTACATTTCGTTCCTTCATACATTGTTTTTATCAGGTTAATAAACTTTATGGGGATTTCGTAATGACTCAGCAACTTCCAAAGCATTCTTCTGTCTAAACTATCAAATACTTTTCGTAATCTATGAATCAATATAAAGTGGAGATTTTAGTTCTAAACTTTGTTCAACTATTATACTTAGAGTAGATATTTTATCAGCACCTGATCTGTTCTTCCTAAAACCTGCTTGTTCATCTCTCAAATGTTTCTCTATGGCCTCTTTTAGTCTCTCCAGAATTATTCTGCTTAATATTTTCCTGGCACTGATAGTAGCATAATTCCCCTATAATTTGTGCACTTCTGTAAAATTCTTTTCTTTGGTAGTTTGATCAAATAACCTTCATTCCAGTCTTCAGGTATTTCTTCCCTCTCCCAAATGTTATCTAATAGATTATGTAACATCTGGTAGAGATGTTAATATCTGCTTTGATGGCTTCCGAAGGAATTTCATCTGGTCCTGTGGCTTTACCATTTTTTAATAGCTTGATGGTTTTCATTATTTTTTCTTTGCTTGGTTTTCCACAGTTAACGTCAATGCCTATATTAAAGATAAGAAAGGAAATCTGCTTAGTTATTGAGTTATTTGCGGGTCATCATCACTGCACTCCGAACATGTCCATAGGTGCTCAGATCCCTTCCTCAGCAATTCCCGCAGTGTCCAGCGACTGACGACTCCAGTTCTATTTTGGTTGATAAGTCTTCTTACACGGCCACTAAGTTTCTCATTTCTGGTCGTGCCCATCTTAACCCCATTTCCATCATCCGAAGAAGTGACGTTGATCTGTGTTTGTCGAAGTCCTGTGCTCTTCCCACATCTCGGAGGGCATTGATGATGTCCGCCCGATCCATTGGTTGCCCGTCCTCAACGACAGCGCAGCTAGCCAACCTGTCCGCTCTTTCATTTCCCCGTACTCCCGCATGTCCAGGGACATAGACAAAGGTGACCTTACGTATTTTGGACTTCTGCAATTATTCTACCCATTGCATGCGTACAGAGCCCGCCTCCACTTTTTTATCATGCTCATCGAATCACTCAGTATACATGCGTGGGTGTAGTCTTGTGACTCTAACCATTTGAATGCCCTGGTCACTGCCATCGCCTCCATTGTCATGCTACTCGTGGTCATGACGTATGCACCACTGTCTTCGTAGACTATTCTGCCTGCCGAGCGTGCTGTAAATGCCCATGCACTTCTTTGGTGTCGTCTTACACATCCATCTGTATAGATGACTGCATCTTTATCATCGGTGTTATCGCAGATAAAACCGATCTGCTTAGTAATATAAGGAAACAAATGGAGAGATGGAAAGAGCTCTTTGAAGAACTTTTGAACAGACCCGGCTCAAATAATCCTTCAGATATATTACCAGCAGAAGACACGTAAGAAACAATATAAACAATAAGTTTTCGAAAATAAAAATAATGATTGAACGAGTAATGTATAACTCTGTGGAATTTGGACAAGTGGATTATTTTGAACATTCTGAGACACATTTTGTTTAATTATAAAATAGGATGCGGGGAGGGAGTGGTTAATGTCCCCTATAATAAAGTATAACCACTTTGTTCCCACTTAAATCCTCCTACTGTACCACTGGTGCATCGTGCACCTATAATTGTTCTATTTATTGTTCTCATTACAGATTATTTGTTCAACGCATACACTTTAGCAGAGGAAAATGGAGACGTGAATGAAGAATTAATTCATAAACATAATGCGTGTAAAATACCTTCAATTGAATTAATTGTTGTTAATGTAGACTTAATTATCTGCACGTAAAATACCTTCCATTGAATTAATAGTTGTGAATGTAAGCAGAAAAATAATTGTAGCAACGTGGTATTAAACACAAGGAAAAGAGAGAACGTTACGTGTTTTAGTCCATGAATCGACCCATTCTTATTGAGCTCCAACAACAGTTGATAATGTGACTCCATGGCGTTATGGATACCAAGCGTTACATGTATTTAACGTGGCTTGAACTATTTTTTTCAGCTTTGAGATGGTTGCTCTTTACAGCTCCTGGCACTAATAGACCAAGAGGTTTACATGTACTTAAAAGGGCTTGACTCATTTCTTTTCAGCTTTGAGCTGGCTGCTCTTTATAGTTCCTGGCACTAATAGACCAAGAGGTTTACATGTAGTTAAAAGGGCTTGACTCATTTCTTTTAAGATTTGAACTGGTTGCTCCTGGCACTAATAGACCAAGAGGTTTATATGTACTTAAAAGGGCTTGACTCATTTCTTTTAAGATTTGAACTGGTTGCTCCTGGCGCTAATAGACCAAGAGGTTTATATGTACCTAAAAGGGCTTGACTCATTTCTTTTAAGATTTGAACTGGTTGCTCCTGGCGCTAATAGACCAAAAGTTAAATGGATTCAACTTGGATTGTATCACTTTCTTTCTTTTCCCCCATTCGACGTGGTGGTTGCAGTTTCTGGAATTTGGTTTGTACGAGGGGTTCATTCCGGTTGTGTATTTGATTGACAGGTACATGTCCTGTTCCCCGCTGGGATATCAATCTTGGGGTTCATCATCATCAAGTACCGGGCCTGCTGGCGTAGGTGATCATGTCTCTTCACAACTTTCGATCTCGTTAGCTATTTATCATTTCTGTTATTGACCTTCTGCTAAGCCATTCTCTTAAGCTGTCTGTTATTTTTTTCTCTTTGCTTCCCTCTATCTCTTCGTCCCTCAATTTTTCCAGTTGTTACAATATATTCCAGTTGTTCTCTTCTCATTACATGGCCAAAAAATGATGATTGTTTCTTTCTAATATTGGAAATTAGCTCTCTTTTTGATTTGACCTATCTCAGAACATTTTCATTACTCTTAACTGTCCATGGTACTCTCAATATTCTTCTGTAAAACCACATTTCTACAGACTCCAGTGATTTTCTTGTCTGTTGTTCTATTGTCCATGATTCGCATCCATATGTTAAGACTGGCTCTACGTAACATTTAAGAACTCTTTTTTCTTGCTTCTATTGTCCAAAAGGGATTGCATAGTATCTTTCTCATTTTTTTGGAAAGCTGCTTTTGCCTGAGCTATTCTGCATCTCACCTCTTTTGTACATCTTCTGTCTGAGGTTTACAAAGTTCCCAAATATTTAAATTAATTTACCTGTTTTAATATTGTTCCACTTGTCTTTATTTTGGACTGAGGTGATGTCTTTTTCTTTGTTGTTACCATTACTTCTGTCTTTTTGCTATTAAGGCTGAGTCCTTTATTTTTGCTTTCTTTCACTATAATGACCACATTTCTTGTAACTCATTTTCACTCTTAGCGATTAAGACTGTATCATCAGCATACCTTAGATTATTAATATTATGACCTCCAATTCTATCTTTCTATCTCTCTAATCTTGAGATTAGAGAGATAGAAATCGCATAAACATCCTTCAGTGAAACAAAAGTAAAACTTGCCATTGTAAAACATAAAATCCGGATAGACAACTGCCGTTTCCTCCTACACAGCTCTGTCAATTTGGTGAGAATGATTAGATGATAATACAATATATCAAAGTTTATGAATCTATTTTTATCGATTCTAGCCAAATTCTAGTTTTCAACACTGGTGAGTACATTAATTATAGTTTTCTACACTAGTGAGTACATTAATTATAGTTTTCAACACTAGTGAATACATTAATTATAGTTTTCAACACTAGTGAGTACATTAATTATAGTTTTCAACACTAGTGAGTACATTAATTATAGTTTTCTACACTAGTGAGTACATTAATTATAGTTTTCAACACTAGTGAATACATTAATTATAGTTTTCAACACTAGTGAGTACATTAATTATAGTTTTCTACACTAGTGAGTACATTATTTATAGTTTTCTACACTCGTGAGTACATTAATTATAGTTTTCAACACTAGTCCTCTTCATCTGCTTTACTTCCTCATCTGCCTTTCAGCGTCGAGGGGAGATACAATTTGCGGTCTTTAGCTCTTCTGTTCGACTCTGCTGCTATTATATTTCCTAGTGCTTCTAATATTCCATCTATCCATTTTTTTCGTGGTCGACCCTTGGGTCTGGTGTTCTCACGTTTGCTGAAGGCTCGTTGTGTTGTGTTTTGATCTTTCAGCCTTGTCACCTGGCCAAACCATTTTATCTGTTGTTTCCTTATATGTTCTATGGCGGGGCTATTCCTAGCTTTTTTTCTCAGTTCTTCATTTCTGATCTTATCTCTCAGACTGTTTCCTGTTATTCGTCTTTCACATTTCATCTCAAAAGAGGTTATTTTTCTTATTGTTCTTGCATCTAAGGTCCAGGTCTGGCATTGGTAGCACAAGTGAAATGTCAACACTATTCAGCACTATCTATTTATCTATCTATTGTCCTTTCGAGCCGAAGACGGCACATAGGGCACAATCTCAAAACAGAAACCTTGCGTTCCAAAATGGCACATATTGCAGAGATCACTGCTCTAAAATCTATGGCTCTGTTTCCATAACAATACTTTTTACAATGACAGCTTGTCAAGCCATCGATCAATCTCCTTAGTCGCTTCTTACGACATGCCTGGAAGGTCACAGTGTCACTATTCTTTACCTCCCTCATAATGAGGCCCCGGTAACACACGGGATATTCAGCACTAGTGAATACATTAATTATGTTTTTTTTTAAAAATTCTGTCTAAATTTTCTAATTTTTTTTTCAGATTGACTAGTAAATTAATTCTAGTCTTTATTTCTAGTCTTTAATTCTGGTCTCTAATTCTAGTCTTTAATTCTCGTCTTTAATTCTAGTCAATAATTCTAGTCTCTAATTCTAGTCTTTAATTCTACTCTTTATCGTTATACTTATATAGGTGGGACGAGTATGTTCATTCAAGTTCTATTCCCTAGACTGGACAGTAAATTCATTGAAATGTGTTTGTGTATGATAGATACTGTTGGAATGCCATCCTTCAGTTCCCTCCCTTGTGTACGCTAAGTAAACATCTTTCGCTATCTGACACCCCTGACACAGCACACCCATACCGCTTTTTCAATATTATTCAGGCTGTCTCTCTCCACCCCACCACCTCCCCTCTCCAACTTACCACTCACTCTAAGGAGTCTAGGTCACCGGAGATGTATATCAGACCTGGTCTGAGGCGCGAGTAAACGGGCGGGGTGAGCAAACTTCGGGTCTGCCAACAATCTCAAAATGATAAAGACCTCGGCAAAACTCGGCGCTATCCCTCTCGCAGTCATATTTCTTACTTTGTGTCTTCTCTTTGAAACGTTAAAGGAGGGGTCTCTCTCTCTCTCTCTCTCTCTCTCTCTCTCTCTTTCTCGCTTTCATTCTCTCGCAATCGTTCTCATTTTGGATCTTCTCTTACGGAGGGATATATCACACAACCACAAACACACACCCCCTCTCTCTCTCTCTCACTCTCTCTCTCTCTCTCTCTCTCGCTCACAGTCTCTCATAGTCATATTATTTATTTGTGTCTTCTCTTTGAAACGTTAAAGGAGGGGTCTTTCTCTCTCTCTCTCTCACTCTCTCTCTCTCTCTCTCTCTCTCTCTCTCGCTCCCAGTCTCTCGTAGTCATATTATTTATTTGTGTCTTCTCTTTGAAACTTTATCGCAGTGGTCTCATTCTCTCTCTCTCTCTCTCTCCTTCCCATTATCTCGTAGTCTTGTTTCTTACTTTGTAGCATCCTTTGAAACATTGTCGGTATCTCTCTCTCATTTTCTCTCTCTTTCTCCTTCTCTTGCACCGTATACCCTCTATTTTCTCATTTCTCTATTACTTTAGTCTCTATTTCTTTTTGTTTATTTTTATCTCTGCTCATTTCTTATTCTTATTAACCCTCTGAACTCCGGTTGGAGCATAAGTCACTCACAAAACATCTCCACCCTATCCGGTCTGGAGCAAGAAGTCTCGTCATTATCTTCCACTCTTTTTCATTTCTTCATGTATAGATCGTCGCCTTGTCCCAAATGATCTGCCTCTTCTTCGTTTGACAAGTAGTGTCCTCGTTAATGCTAGGAGCGGATTCCTAGTTTGTTTCATTCATAGAATGAGACCTAGCCATTTCCAACGTCTTCTTTTCACTTCTTGATTGATGTTGTTAATGCTTCATCTTCTGGCCACTTCTTTTGTTCGTGATGTTTTGATCCCAACGGATGTTTATAATCTTATAATAGCGACCTTTGTACCCTCTTGGTCGACTTTATGTCTTATAAACGTTCTATCTTATAAACGTTCTATCTTATAAACGTTCTATCTTATAAACGTTTGATCTTATAAACGTTCTATCTTATAAACGTTCTGTCTTATAAACGTTTAATCTTATAAACTTTCTACCTTATAAACGTTCTGTCTTATAAACGTTCTGTCTTATAAACGTTCTATCTTATAAACGTTCTATCTTATAAACGTTCTGTCTTATAAACGTTCTGTCTTATAAAAGTTCTATCTTATAAACGTTCTATCTTATAAACGTTCTGTCTTATAAACGTTTGATCTTATAAACTTTCTACCTTATAAACGTTCTGTCTTATAAACGTTCTGTCTTATAAACGTTTGATCTTATAAACTTTCTACCTTATAAACGTTCTGTCTTATAAACGTTCTGTCTTATAAACGTTCTATCTTATAAACGTTCTGTCTTATAAACGTTCTGTCTTATAAACGTTTAATCTTATAAACGTTCTATCTTATAACCGTTCTATCTTATAAACGTTCTGTCTTATAAACGTTCTGTCTTATAAACGTTCTATCTTATAAACGTTCTATCTTATAAACGTTCTATCTTATAAACGTTCTGTCTTATAAACGTTTGATCTTATAAACGTTCTGTCTTATAAACGTTTGATCTTATAAACGTTCTATCTTATAAACGTTCTGTCTTATAAACGTTCTGTCTTATAAACGTTCTATCTTATAAACGTTCTGTCTTATAAACGTTTGATCTCATAAACGTTCTATCTTATAAACGTTCTGTCTTATAAACGTTCTATCTTATAAACGTTCTATCTTATAAACGTTCTGTCTTATAAACGTTCTATCTTATAAACATTGTGTCTTATAAACGTTTGACCTTATAAACGTTCTGTCTTATAAACGTTCTATCTTATAAACGTTCTATCTTATAAACGTTCTATCTTATAAACGTTCTATCTTATAAACGTTCTGTCTCATAAACGTTCTATCTTATAAACGTTCTGTCTTATAAACGTTTGATCTTATAAACGTTCTGTCTTATAAACGTTCTGTCTTATAAACGTTCTATCTTATAAACGTTCTATCTTATAAACGTTCTGTCTTATAAACGTTTGATCTTATAAACGTTCTGTCTTATAAACGTTTGATCTTATAAACGTTCTGTCTTATAAACGTTCTGTCTTATAAACGTTCTATCTTATAAACGTTCTATCTTTTAAACGTTCTATCTTATAAACGTTTGATCTTATAAACGTTCTATCTTATAAACGTTCTGTCTTATAAACGTTCGATCTTATAAACGTTCTATCTTATAAACGTTCTGTCTTATAAACGTTCTATCTTATAAACGTTTGATCTTATAAACGTTCTATCTTATAAACGTTCTATCTTATAAACGTTTGATCTTATAAACGTTCTATCTTATAAACGTTCTGTCTTATAAACGTTCTATCTTATAAACGTTCTATCTTATAAACGTTCTGTCTTATAAACGTTTGATCTTATAAACGTTCTATCTTATAAACGTTTGATCTTATAAACGTTCTTTCTTATAAACGTTCTGTCTTATAAACGTTCTATCTTATAAACGTTCTATCTTATAAACGTTCTGTCTTATAAACGTTCTATCTTATAAACGTTCTATCTTATAAACGTTCTGTCTTATGAACGTTCTATCTTATAAACGTTCTATCTTATAAACGTTTTGTCTTATAAACGTTCTATCTTATAAACTTTCTATCTTATAAACGTTCTATCTTATAAACGTTCTGTCTTATAAACGTTCTATCTTATAAACGTTTGATCTTATAAACGTTCTATCTTATAAACGTTCTGTCTTATAAACGTTCTATCTTATAAACGTTCTATCTTATAAACGTTCTATCTTATAAACGTTCTGTCTTATAAACGTTCTATCTTATAAACGTTCTGTCTTATAAACGTTTGATCTTATAAGCGTTCTATCATATAAACGTTCTATCTCTCTGCGATCAGAACTCAAACAAAGTAAGACTCCAGACTCTCACACGAAGACAGCTGTCTGTTTGAGCCTGTTAGATCCACTCCGCTTGAATACCTGTTGAAACGTTGCACTGTGTTCTGCGCCAGTGGCCCAGTGCATCCGATTTCAGCCAGCATTTTATTCAGGTTTGCTTTCCTTAGCTTGTGATTGTCCCCAATCTTCCTACAAGGCAGCAGATGATGTTTTCGGTTAGGGGATTCTGCCCTTAGATGGTCGGCCCTCCCAGGTTTACGAGCACCATCTGCCCGAGTCACTAGAGGTGACTAACACAGACATGCGACTTGGAATATGAGGAAACTGCAACAAGGAACACTATTCATGCATAGCCTTCAATTGTTCCCGCCGCCTATCCCTATATACCGGTAATTCACGTCCTCTTGAAAATGATGATCGTCGTAGCACTTGATGATGTTAGGCCATCGTTGTTGACTCCAATTCCGAACATATAGACACACAGTTAGTCGCCAAATTATCCCCGTCGCACATCAAACAGCAGACCGTAAGATTAGCGCACGGCCGGGCTAGGGAACCATTACGATGACGTAGCACACAACAATGCCGAAGAACTTATAAACTTTCTATCTTATAAACTTTCTATCTTATAAACTTTCTATCTTATAAACTGTCTATCTTATAAACTTTCTATCTTATAAACTTTCTATCTTATAAACTTTCTATCTTATAAACTGTCTATCTTATAAACTTTCTATCTTATAAACTTTCTATCTTATAAACGTTCTATCTTATAAACTGTCTATCGTATAAACTTTCTATCTTATAAACTTTCTATCTTATAAAAGAATCTCTGTCTCTAACCAGATTTCCAAGTTCCTCTGTTGCCAAGTTAAAAACCTATTTAATATCTTTAAACCGCATTCTTCATGGTCTGCCCCTTTCTCGTCTTTCAGAAACCATGCCTTCCATTATTGTTCTTACCAGACCATTGTCTATACAAACTATCTTGGAAACAGCAGATAAATAAGGCAACCCAAAAAGCAAGGAGGAAATTGGCTATTCTAAGAAAGTTGTGTGGAACCACATGGGGTGCGAGTGGGAAAATACTCAGTAAAGTTTACCAACAGAGTATACGCCCACATTTAGAATATGGATCATCCGCATGGTGCTCAGCATCAAACACCACATTGCAAGAACTGGATAAAGTACAAAACCTGGCACTTAGAGTCATCACAGGAGCAATGAAATCAACACCAATATTGGAGATGGAGAAATTGTGGAGAATACCAGCACTGAGAGAACGGAGGGACACAAAGGTGCTGATACAGGCAGAAAAATTTGTATGCATGCCGAGACATCCAATGAAGGACAGATTCCAAAATCTTGCATTGGGACGACTTAAGAGAAGCAGCTTTATCCACCAAGCCAAGCGTATTAGTAGACAAACACCAGACATGCCAAGAGTTGTTAAACCCCTTCTGCCCATACCAGAACAGACTCCCTGGACAGATGAATCAGGATTATCAGTTCAAATACGGACAGAAGTGAAAGGAATAGTGGACAAAGAGGAACAAAATAGTCTACAGCGAAAAACAATAACTCTCAGTTTCCTGGATGAAGAATACCCACAAGACCTATGGATCCGTGTGTACACAGATGGATCAGCACAGAATGCAGTAAAGAATGGGGGAGCAGGTGCATATATAAAGTACCCAAATAACACTAGGGATATGAATAAAATAGCAACAGGGAAATATTGTCACAATTATGATGCAGAAATACAAGCAATAAAGTTGGCAATAGAAAAACTGCTGAACAGTAATCTTAGCCCACAGCCTGTAGTGTTTTTGACAGATGCAAGATCAGTACTCCAGGCACTACAATCCAGAAAATTACCACATCTGCAGACCTTATTGACTGAACTCTGCAAGCACCACAGGGTTGCCCTGCAGTGGATCCCGTCTCACTGTGGAATACCAGGAAATGAGAAAGCAGATCAGTTGGCAAAGGAAGGTTCAACAGGCACACAACTAGATACACCAGTTACATACCATCATAAGAAACATATAATCAAATCAATCAGAGGACCACAAGCCCCAAATCAGGATGCCTTTCATAATATGAATAGATATGAACAAGTTATCATTATACGCCTAAGAACAGGACACAATCGACTCCATAGTCACATGTATACAAAATTCAAGATCGGCACATCAACTACTTGTACATGTGGACAGGCACCCCTGACTGCTGAACACATACTTCAAGACTGCACTGAATATAGTAGACTGAGGAAAATCCATTGGCCCATAGATACAACACTACAGACAAAACTATATGGGCCACTGCAAGAATTACAAAAGACAGTAAAATTTATACAGGAAACGACATTGCAGATATAGACAATACTTCAGGCGAACGAAAGATAGATAGATAGATAAACTTTCTATCTTATAAACTTTCTATCTTATAAACTGTCTATCTTATAAACTTTCTATCTTATAAACTTTCTATCTTATAAACGTTCTATCTAATAAACTGTCTATCTTATAAACTTTCTATCTTATAAACTTTCTATCTTATAAACTTTCTATCTTATAAACTTTCTATCTTATAAATTTTCTATCTTATAAACTTTCTATCTTATAAACTTTCTATCTTATAAACTTTCTATCTTATAAAAGAATCTCTGTCTCTAACCAGATTTCCAAGTTCCTCTGTTGCCAAGTTAAAAACCTATTTAATATCTTTAAACCACATTCTTCATGGTCTGCCCCTTTCTCGTCTTTCAGAAACCATGCCTTCCATTATTGTTCTTACCAGACCATTGTTTCTTTTTACGCGGGCGTAGTATTTTAATGTGCCACGTTTGTGCAGCTTATAAGAGTATGGATCGCACATTTGATTTTGAAATTCTGAGCTTAGATGAGACTGGTTGAACGCCAAATATTTATAAGTCTAATGAATGCCTGGGCTGACATGTCTATTCTTGTAGATATTGCTTATCGTAATGTCGCTATTTGATGAAACATAGCTTTCCATGTATTTAAAATGATGCACTTCCTCTAGCCCCACTCCTCTGAATGTAACTTTCTTTGCACATTTGGCATTTATCCATAATTTTAGTTTTCTCTGCATTTGTTTTCAGTCCTACTATGTTAGCGAACTGATCTACTCTGTGTTCTCTTGTATGTCTTGGTGACAGTGGGCACGCAATCTAACATCATCTCCAAAGTCAGTATCTCCAAGACGCCCGGTGAGATCCCAAGTAATCCCCATTAGTCTGTCGGCAACAACTATTCGCATGATCCAGTCTATAACCACATGGAAAAGGAGTGGTGACAAAATGCTTCCATGTCTAACTCCCGTTATGACTCACCAATCTGTCTGCTGTTCTTCATGTCTTACACAGCACTGGTTGGCGTCATTCATGTCTTACACAGCACTGGTTGGCGTCCTTCTTGTCTTACACAGCACTGGTTGCCGTCCTTCATGTCTTACACAGCACTGGTTGCCGTCCTTCATGTCTTACACAGCACTGGTTGGCGTCCTTCTTGTCTTACACAGCACTGGTTGCCGTCCTTCATGTCTTACACAGCACTGGTTGGCGTCCTTCATGTCTTACACAGCACTGGTTGGCGTCCTTCTTGTCTTACACAGCACTGGTTGGCGTCCTTCTTGTCTTACACAGCACTGGTTGCCGTCCTTCTTGTCTTACACAGGACTGGTTGCCGTCCTTCTTGTCTTACACAGCACTGGTTGCCGTCCTTCTTGTGTTACACAGAACTGGTTGCCGTCCTTCTTGTCTTACACAGCACTGGTTGCCGTCCTTCTTGTCTTACACAGCACTGGTTGCCGCCCTTCATGTCTTACACAGCACTGGTTGCCGCCCTTCATGTCTTACACAGCACTGGTTGCAGCCCTTCATGTCTTACACAGCACTGGTTGCCGTCCTTCATGTCTTACACAGCACTGGTTGCAGCCCTTCATGTCTTACACAGGACTGGTTGCCGCCCTTCATGTCTTACACAGGACTGGTTGCCGCCCTTCATGTCTTACACAGGACTGGTTGCCACCCTTCATGTCTTACACAGGACTGGTTGCCGCCCTTCATGTCTTACACAGCACTGGTTGACGCCCTTCATGTCTTACACAGGACTGGTTGCCGCCCTTCATGTCTTACACAGGACTGGTTGCCGCCCTTCTTGTCTTACACAGCACTGGTTGCCGCCCTTCATGTCTTACACAGCACTGGTTGCCGTCCTTCATGTCTTACACAGGACTGGTTGCCGTCCGTCATATCTTACACAGCACTGGTTGCCGTCCTTCATGTCTAACACAGCACTGGTTGCCGTCCTTCTTGTCTTACACAGCACTGGTTGCCGTCCTTCATGTCTTACACAGCACTGGTTGCCGTCCTTCATGTCTAACACAGCACTGGTTGCCGTCCTTCATGTCTTACACAGCACTGGTTGCCGTCCTTCTTGTCTAACACAGCACTGGTTGCCGTCCTTCATGTCTTACACAGCACTGGTTGCCGTCCTTCTTGTCTTTCACAGCACTGGTTGCCGTCCTTCATGTCTTACACAGCACTGGTTGCCGTCCTTCTTGTCTAACACAGCACTGGTTGCCGTCCTTCTTGTCTTACACAGCACTGGTTGCCGTCCTTCTTGTCTTACACAGCACTGGTTGCCGTCCTTCATGTCTTACCCAGCACTGGTTGCCGTCCTTCATGTCTTACACAGGACTGGTTGCCGTCCTTCATGTCTTACACAGCACTGGTTGCCGTCCTTCTTGTCTTACACAGCACTGGTTGCCGTCCTTCTTGTCTTACACAGCACTGGTTGCCGTCCTTCATGTCTTACACAGCACTGGTTGCCGTCCTTCTTGTCTTACACAGCACTGGTTGCCGTCCTTCTTGTCTTACACAGCACTGGTTGCCGTCCTTCATGTCTTACACAGCACTGGTTGCCGTCCTTCTTGTCTTACACAGCACTGGTTGCCGTCCTTCATGTATTACACAGCACTGGTTGCCGTCCTTCATGTCTTACACAGGACTGGTTGCCGCCCTTCATGTCTTACACAGGACTGGTTGACGCCCTTCTTGTCTTACACAGGACTGGTTGCCGCCCTTCAAGTCTTACACATGACTGGCTGCCGCCCTTCATGTCTTACACAGCACTGGTTGCCGTCCTTCATGTCTTATACAGGACTGGTTGCCGTCCTTCATGTCTTACACAGGACTGGTTGCCGTCCTTCATGTCTTACACAGCACTGGTTGCCGTCCTTCATGTCTTACACAGGACTGGTTGGCGCCCTTCATGTCTTACACAGGACTGGTTGGCGCCTTTCATGTCTTACACAGCACTGGTTGCCGTCCTTCATGTCTTACACAGGACTGGTTGGCGTCCTTCATGTCTTACACAGGACTGGTTGCCGTCCTTCATGTCTTACACAGCACTGGTTGCCGTCCTTCATGTCTTACACAGCACTGGTTGCCGTCCTTCATATCTTACACAGCACTGGTTGCCGTCCTTCATATATTACACAGGACTGGTTGCCGTCCTTCATATATTACACAGCAGTGGTTGCCGTCCTTCATATCTTACACAGCACTGGTTGCCGTCCTTCATGTCTTACACAGCACTGGTTGCCGTCATTCTTGTCTTACACAGCACTGGTTGCCGTCCTTCTTGTCTAACACAGCACTGGTTGCCGTCCTTCATATCTTACACAGCACTGGTTGCCGTCCTTCATATCTAACACAGCACTGGTTGCCGTCCTTCATATCTTACACAGGACTGGTTGCCGTCCTTCATGTCTTACACAGCACTGGTTGCCGTCCTTCATATCTTACACAGCACTGGTTGCCGTCCTTCATGTCTAACACAGCACTGGTTGCCGTCCTTCATATCTAACACAGCACTGGTTGCCGTCCTTCATGTCTAACACAGGACTGGTTGCCGTCCTTCATATCTAACACAGCACTGGTTGCCGTCCTTCATGTCTAACACAGCACTGGTTGCCGTCCTTCATGTCTAACACAGCACTGGTTGCCGTCCTTCTTATCTAACACAGCACTGGTTGCCGTCCTTCATGCCTAACACAGCACTGGTTGCCGTCCTTCATGTCTAACACAGCAATGGTTGCCGTCCTTTATGTCTAACACAGCACTGGTTGCCGTCCTTCATATCTAACACAGCACTGGTTGCCGTCCTTCATGTCTTTCACAGCACTGGTTGCCGCCCTTCATGTCTAACACAGCACTGGTTGCCGTCCTTCATGTCTTACACAGCACTGGTTGGCGTCCTTCATGTCTAACACAGCACTGGTTGCCGTCCTTCATGTCTTACACAGCACTGGTTGCCGTCCTTCATATCTAACACAGCACTGGTTGCCGTCCTTCATGTCTTACACAGCACTGGTTGCCGTCCTTCATGTCTTACACAGCACTGGTTGCCGTCCTTCATGTCTAACACAGCACTGGTTGCCGTCCTTCATGTCTAACACAGCACTGGTTGCCGTTCTTCATGTCTTACACAGCACTGGTTGCCGTCCTTCATGTCTTACACAGCACTGGTTGCCGTCCTTCATGTCTTACACAGCACTGGTTGCCGTCCTTCATGTCTTACACAGCACTGGTTGCCGTCCTTCTTGTCTTACACAACACTGGTTGCCGCCCTTCATATCTTACACAGCACTGGTTGCCGTCCTTCATGTCTTACACAGCACTGGTTGCCGTCCTTCATGTCTTACACAGCACTGGTTGCCGTCCTTCATGTCTTACACAGCACTGGTTGCCGTCCTTCACGTCTTACACAGCACTGGTTGCCGTCCTTCATGTCTTACACAACACTGGTTGCCGCCCTTCATATCTTATACATCACTGGTTGCCGTCCTTCATGTCTTACACAGCACTGGTTGCCGTCCTTCATGTCTAACACAGCACTGGTTGCCGTCCTTCATGTCTAACACAGCACTGGATGCCGTTCTTCATATCTTACACAGCACTGGTTGCCGTCCTTCATGTCTTACACAGCACTGGTTGCCGTCCTTCATGTCTAACACAGCACTGGTTGCCGTCCTTCATGTCTTACACAGCACTGGTTGCCGTCCTTCATGTCTAACACAGGACTGGTTGCCGTCCTTCATGTCTTACACAGCACTGGTTGCCGTCCTTCATGTCTAACACAGCACTGGTTGCCGTCCTTCATGTCTTACACAGCACTGGTTGCCGTCCTTCATGTCTTACACATCACTGGTTGCCGCTCTTCATGTCTTACACAGCACTGGTTGCCGTCCTTCATGTCTTACACAGGACTGGTTGCCGTCCTTCATGTCTTACACAGCACTGGTTGCCGTCCTTCATGTCTTACACAGCACTGGTTGCCGTCCTTCATGTCTTACACAGCACTGGTTGCCGCCCTTCATGTCTTACACAGCACTGGTTGCCGCCCTTCATGTCTTACACAACACTGGTTGCCGCCCTTCATGTCTTACACAGCACTCGTTGCCGCCCTTCATGTCTTACACAGCACTGGTTGCCGCCCTTCATGTCTTACACAACACTGGTTGCCGCCCTTCATATCTTACACAGCACTGGTTGCCGCCCTTCATATCTTACACAACACTGGTTGCCGTCCTTCATATCTTACACAGCACTGGTTGCCGCCCTTCATATCTTACACAACACTGGTTGCCGCCCTTCATATCTTACACAACACTGGTTGCCGCCCTTCATATCTTACACAGCACTGGTTGCCGTCCTTCATGTCTTACACAGGACTGGTTGGCGCCCTTCATGTCTTACACAGCACTGGTTGCCGACCTTCATATCTTACACAGCACTGGTTGCCGCCCTTCATATCTTACACAACACTGGTTGCCGCCCTTCATATCTTACACAGCACTGGTTGCCGCCCCGCATATCTTACACAGCACTGGTTACCGTCCTTCATATCCTACACAGCACTGGTTGCCGCCCTTCATATCTTACACAGCACTGGTTGCCGCCCCGCATATCTTACACAGCATTGGTTGCCGCCCTTCATATCTTACACAGCACTGGTTGCCGCCCCGCATATCTTACACATGACTGGTTGCCGCCCCGCATATCTTACACATCACTGGTTGCCGCCCCGCATATCTTACACAGCACTGGTTGCCGCCCCGCATATCTTACACAGCACTGGTTGCCGCCCCGCATATCTTACACAGGACTGGTTGCCGCCCCGCATATCTTACACATCACTGGTTGCCGCCCCGCATATCTTACACAGGACTGGTTGCCGCCCCGCATATCTTACACATCACTGGTTGCCGCCCCGCATATCTTACACAGGACTGGTTGCCACCCCGCATATCCTACACATCACTGGTTGCAGTCGTACATGTCCTTTAAAACAACGACGTCTTGTTTCTTACTTTATATCATTTCTTTGAAATTGTGTCTGAGAGGTCTCTCTCTCTCTTTCATTGTTTCTCTCTCCGTTACCCTTTCTCCATCTCTCGCATTAAATACTTTTTATTTTCTCACTTCTCTATATCTTTATATTTCGTGTTGTTTATTTCTCACAATCTGCTCGCTATCTCTCCACAACACATACACACCAACCATATACACTGCCATCATCATGTCTACTGGTCTAGTCGATCATCTTTCTCCACAACCTTCTGTCGCTGCAGTTGTTTATCATTTCATTTCTGCCGCTGACTTCCAACAAAACCATTCTCTAAATCTCTCGACAATGTCGATTTTTATTTTTGTCAGTTCCTATTTGTGTCTTCCATTCTCTCTCTCTCTCTCTCTCTCTCTTTCTCTCTATGTCTCTCTCACTCTCTCACATAGAGAGAGAGACTGTCTCTCTCTCTCTCATAGATAGATAGAGAGAGAGAGAGAGAGAGCGAGAGAGAGAAATATCTATAAATCAAGATGTTAAAGATCGTTAATAATGATAGTAACACTTCAGAAATAAAAGCAAGAATAAAAAACGTTTTTAAAACATTTACAGCAATTTAAACCTGCGTAGATTTCTCCAGAATTACACGCTGCTAATCCGTACACATGAAAGCGTTGTAGTGTCGATAATGTTGTTAGATAATACGAGTAAAAAAAAAGTAAAGAGCCCCGTCACGCCAAGTGGCGTATAGGGAATATGGTGTTAGTGACCATAAATTTTACAGACCATCGGCACATGATTTTTGGGGTAATGTGGTCGGTATTACGCCCGTGCCGCCTCTACTTTCCCAGAAAAATATCCTGTACCCATTTAAGGCTGGGTGAACCCGGAAACCGTCGGTTGTGATCGAACCATACCCCTTGTCCTTTGTAGTCCAGTTCACTAACCATTGATCTATCGCGGCTCGGATAATACGAGTGGAACAGGGAAAAAAAGAGACAGTACTTATAACGGTTTTTGTGATAAATAGTTTGTTAGGAATTTAATATAATTTGTATAAACAATTTAAAACATAGATAGACAGACAGGCAGGCAGACAGGCGTGCAGGCAAATAGAGAGACAGACAGATAGACAGGCAGGCAGACAGGCAAACAGAAAGACAGACAAATAGACAGATAGATAGATAGATAGATAGATAGATAGATAGATAGATAGATAGATAGATAGATAGATAGATAGATAGATAGATAGATAGATAGATAGATAGATAGATAGATAGATAGATAGATAGATAGATAGATAGATAGATAGATAGATAGATAGATAGATAGATAGATAGATTAGGTAGGTAGGTAGGTAGATAGGTAGATGGGTAGATAGATAGATAGATAGATAGATAGATAGATAGATAGATAGATAGATAGATAGATAGATAGATAGATAGATAGATAGATAGATAGATAGATAGATAGATAGATAGATAGATAGATAGATAGATAGATAGATAGATAGATAGATAGATAGATAGATAGATAGATAGATAGATAGATAGATGCTTGCGTAAAATAAGCTGACAGATATACACCATAGGCTGAAGGCAAATACCTTTTATTCGTACCACGATCCTATCGGTGTTTTAATAATGCATGATTTTCTACTCCAAATGTCGGGATACACGAACATTTTGAAGCCCTCAAGATGGGCGGCCTCGATAGCCTAGGTGGGGAAACCATCCGACTGGGCTACCGACGTTCGGACAACCCGTGTTCGATTCCCGCTGGAAGAAGTGTGAATTGTAGGGGAAAAAATATCCCCACGGTCGACCAAGCCGCTGGCAGAAATGGGTACCAGGGTAGTAATCTGGAAAGGTGAGGAATACCGCCTCGCTTCGTGAGTTTCAACGCTTGAAGCGACGCTATCCAGAAGCCTCCGAACAATTCTGGATAAGCGGGCGAGCACATATGGGTGGAAACTCGCGTGCTAAGACGCCGGTTCAAGTCTCGTACCTTACCCTTACGTTTACATCAGACACGTATCAAGGGAGCCGCGATAGCTCAGTGGTTAGTGAACTGGACTACAAAGGACAAGGGGTAGGGTTCGATCCCAACCGACGGCTTCCGGGTTCACCCATCCTTAAATGGGTACCAGATTTTTTTATGGGAAAGCAAAGCAGCACGGCGTAATACCGACCACATTACCCCAAAAATCATGTGCTGAAGATCTGTAAAATATAGGGTCACTAACACCATATTTTTCTATACGCTACTTCGCGTGACGGGGGTACTTGACTACTTTTTTTAAAACAAGTATCAAAGAGACACGGCAATCAACGCATCAACGCCCACTTAACTACCGCCATTTTAATGGTGGATGATTAAAGTCTAGTTTTTGTGGAGTAAACGCAAGAAAAGAAGAAGAAGAAGATGGGGGAAACAAAATGAAGTGGATGAAGAGACCATGATGAAGACGAACATGAAGAAGAAAGAAGAAGAGTTAAACTAAGAAGACGGAGAAGAAAACAAAGTGAAAAAAAAAAGAAAAAAAATCCAAAGTAAATTATGATGTTACATAATCTATTGGATAAAATTTGGGAGAGGGAAGAAATACCTAAAGACTGGAGAGAAGTTATATGATCAAACTACCAAAGAAAGGAAGTTTACAGGAGTGCACAAATTATAGGGGAATTATGCTACTATCAGTGCCAGGAAAAATATTAGGCAGAATCATTCTGGAGAGACTAAAAGAGGCTATAGAGAAACACTTGAGAGATGAACAAGCAGGTTTTAGGAAGAACAGATCATGTGCTGATCAAATAACTACTCTACGTATAATAGTTGAACAAAGTTTAGAACTAAAATCCCCACTTTATATTGGATTCATAGATTACGAAAAGGCATTTGATAGTTTAGACAGAAGAATGCTTTGGAAGTTGCTGAGTCATTATGGAATCCCCATAAAGTTTATTAACCTGATAAAAACAATGTATGAAGGAACAAAATGTAGTGTGGTGCATGAAGGACAGCTTACAGAAGCATTTGAAATAAGAACAGGAGTAAGGCAAGGATGCCTTCTGTCTCCATTTCTCTTTCTACTGGCCATAGATTGGATTATGAAAATAACTCAAAACAACAGAAATGGGATCCAGTGGTCACTGACCAAACAACTTGATGATTTAGACTTTGCTGATGACATAGCTCTCCTATCACACAGCCACCAACAGATGCAAGATAAAATGAGTATATTAGATGAGAGATCACAACAGCTAGGACTAAAGATTAATAGAGATAAGACCAACATTATGAGAATTAATGCAGTTGGCAATAACCAAATAAAACTAGGAGAAATACCTCTACTAGACGTACAATCTTATATATATCTGGGCAGTAATATAGATAAAGAGGGAGGAACAGAAAACGATACCAAAATAAGGATATCAAAAGCAAGAGGAGCTTTCATTGCACTGGGAAACATATGGAAATCCAAAGAAATTAGGCTAAATACAAAAATACAAATTTTCAACTCCAATGTTAAGTCGGTTCTATTATATGGCTGTGAAACATGGAGAATAACAAAATTGACAATCACGAAGGTACAGACTTTCATTAATGGATGCTTGCGCAGAATAAAGGGATGGAAATGGCAGGACAAAGTCACAAACGTGGAATTATGGAAATGTACCGGTCAAATACCAGTGGATAAAGAAATACAGCGAAGACGTGGCGATGGATAGGACACACACTACGGAAACCAACTGAGAGTATTACACAACAGGCCCTTTTTTTGGAATCCCCAGGGAAAAGACAAAGAGGAAGACCAAGGAATTCTTGGAGAAGACAGATTGAAGCAGAGATGAAGATGATGGGGAAGACATGGAATGATCTTAAAAGAATTGCAAAAAACAGAACGACTTGGAAAGTGTTTGTTGAAGACCTATGCTCCACTGGGAGCTAAAGGTAGAAGAAGAAATTATGAAGTAGAAGATGAAACAGAAAATGTTTATGATGAAAAATAAGGAGGAAGAAGGTGAAGAACAGAAGTAAAAGAAAACTCAAACTTGTTCATACTTTATATTTTCTCCTCGTATTTTCTTTTGTCTTCTACGTTTCTTAGACTACTCACAGTCCCGTGTAATTTAGTTTTGCAATTCCTAAAAGTGTTATTTATAAGTTTGTCAATATTGACTGAACTTATCTTTCCTCACTGTGGTCTCAAAAAACCAATCAAAAGTTCCCTACTCGTTAATCGCTTACTTCTAAATTCCCACGGCACAAATAATCAAAGGACGCGATTAATATTTATCAGTTTTAACCAGCTCTCATTATTCATTATTTATACACACAGAATCCCGGCTACACGGTTGGGATTTTTATTTATGATTTCTCTCTGCGACAACCACCCCTGGTCTCAGCAGCGAGGCCCGGCTTAAAACGTCAGTTACTCATCGACGGAAAAAAGAAAAAAACATGAGTACCTCCGAAGTCGGAGTTATCTGCCTGTGCGGCGAGGGACCCCTGTGCACACGGCTGCCAGGGAAAAATGGATTAACACGCAAAATCCTAGTCTAAGTTCCTAGACTCTAGGGACTTCGTCAAAGTTGAAAGCTGGCGAACGCAACAACAACAACAACAACAACAACAACAACAACAACAACAACAACAACAACAACAACAACAATACACACAGATAAACATCATTTTGATATTTGATGTAATTCCCATGCTATATAACCATACATGCTTTCCTCTCCCGCCGTTCATTATCGCTTTATTAGATAATGTGGTCAACACTACGCCAAGCAGTCTAATTTTTTCCCCAGAAAAATTCCCCAGTATGCATCTAAATCTGGTTGACTCTAATATTCCACTTATTGTCGTCAATAGACAAGATTACCTACTGCAGCGCAACCGTCACTTCATAAATGAGATAGCATCGGTTTTATATTCAGAGTTGAGTTGAAGAATTCTGCAGGAGGTGGATTGATGGTCACGTGGATCTTACAATAGAATAGTTTTTTTGCTGAAAGTTCCGAAGAAGACAAAGTTGGTAAATTCATTGACAGTAATCGGTGAGCTACATGAGGTATAGTAAAAAGTAAGTAAAGTACCCCGTCCTCCCGTGTGTTACCGGGGCCTCATTATGTGGGAAGTAAAGAATAGTGACACTGTGACCTTCCAGGCATGTCGTAAGAGGCGACTAAGGAAGTTGATCGATGGCTTGACAAGCTGTCATTGTAAAAAATATTGTTATGGAAACAGAGCCATAGATTTCAGAAGCAGTGATCTCTGCAATATGTGCCATTTTGGCATGCAAGGTTTCTGCTTTTGAGATTGTAGTTCTGCCCTATGTGCCGTCTTCGGCTCGAAAGGACAATAGATAGATAGAGAAAGTACCCCGTCACTCCGAATGGCGTATAGGGAAATATGGTGTTAGTGACCCTATATTTTACAGACCTTCAGCACATGATTTTTGGGGTAATGTGGTCGGTATTACGCCCGTGCTGCCTCTACTTTCCCAGAAAAAAAATCCGGTACCCATTTAAGGCTGGGTGAACCCGGAAGCCGTCGGTTGGCATAGAAACCTACCCCTTGTCCTTTGTAGTCCAGTTCACTAACCACTGAGCGATCGTGGCTCCCTCTACATGAGGTATGTTTTAGTAAAAAAGTAACGTGCCCCCGTCATTCCAAGTGGCGTATAGATGGAATATGGTGTTAGTGACCATAAATTTTACAGATCCTCGGCAAATGATTTTTTGGGTTAATGTGTTCGGTATTACGCCCGTGCCGCTTTACTTTCCCAGAAAAAAAATCCGGTACCCATTAAAGGCTGGGTGAACCGGAAGCCGTCGATTGGGATCGAACCCTACCTCTTGTCCTTTGTAGTCCAGTACATGAGGTATGTGTGTGTGTGTGTAATTGACAAACTACAGGAGATGTGTGTGTATGTGTGTAATTGGTGAACTACAGGAGCTATGTGTGTAACTGGTGAACTACTGGATGAGTGTGTATATGTGTAACTGGTGAATTACAGGAGGTATGTGTGTAACTGGTAAATTACTGGAGGTGTGTATGTGTGTAATTGGTGAACTACAGGAGGTGTGTGTGTGTATGTGTGTAATTGGTGAACTACAGGAGCTATGTGTGTAACTGATGAACTACTGGAGGTGTGTGTGTGTGTGTGTAATTGGGTAACTTCAGATTGCATATGTTTATGTACGTAACTGGTTAACTACAGAAGCTGTGTATGTAACTGGTCAACTACAGGAGGTGTGTATGTAACTGGTTAACTACAGAAGGTGTGTATGTAACTGGTCAACTACAGGAGGTGTGTTTGTAACTGGTCAACTACAGGAGGTGTGTATGTAACTGGTTAACTACAGAAGGTGTGTATGTAACTGGTCAACTACAGGAGGTGTGTATGTAACTGGTTAACTACAGAAGGTGTGTATGTAACTGGTCAGCTACAGGAGGTGTGTATGTAACTGGTTAAATACAGGAGGTGTGTATGTAACTGGTCAACTACAGGAGGTATGTGTGTAATTGGTTAACAACAGGAGGTATATGTGTGTAATTGCTTAACTACTGGAGGTGTATGTATATATATGTTATTGTAAACTACCAGAGGTGTGTGTGTGTGTGTGTGTGTGTGTGTGTGTGTGTGTGTGTGTAACAGGCAACAACTAATGGATATATGTGTGTAACTGATGAATTGCTGGTGATGTTTGTGTTTGCAATTTGTGAACTACTGGAGGTGTGTGTGTGTGTGTAAATAGCGAACTACTGGAAGTTTGTGTGTGTTTAATTTGTAAACTATTGGAAGTGCGTGTGTGTGTGTGCGTGTGTGTGTGTGTGTGTGTGTAAATAGCGAACTACTGGAAGTTTGTGTGTGTTTATTTGTAAACTATTGGAAGTGTGTGTGTGTGTGTGTGTGTGTGCAAGTGGTAAACTAAGGTAGGTGTGTGCACGAAGCTGGTGAACTACTGGAGATTCGTGTGTATGTGAAAATGTGAAACTACTGGGGGTATAAGTGTGTTGATGCAGTTGGCGAGCCACTTGAATCATCAATTGTACACAATTCTTCATATCCTGAAAGTGATCGAGCACAAATGGCATTGACTGGAGTGTTGTAATGTCACCTCAAACAACAATGACATTTGAGCAGTCTTCAGTATTGCTACAACATAAGCAACTAAACGGACACCAGATACATCTTATCAAGCCTGAATTTCTCCACCTTGTTTAGGTAAATGAAATATAAGATAAAAAGTGTTACATTATCTCCACAAGTGCACAGATGTTTGTCGCAGATATTTCAGTTACATTGTTCTATTACACTTTATGTACTCTCGTGGGGGGGGGGGGGGCCTCGATTGCCTAGTTGGGAAAAAAAAACACGCAAGGAGGATACCGACGTTCGGAAAAACGTGTTCGATTCCCGCCGAAGCAGTGTGAGTTATACTCGTGGTTGGAAAAAAAAAAAAAAATACCCCCGCGGTAGACCCCGCCGCTGGTAGAAACTGGTACCAGGGTAGTACTCTGGGAAGGTGAGGAATACAGCTTAGTATCGTGAGTTTCGATACTTGAAGCGACTCTGTCCAGGAGTCTCCGAACACTTCTGGATAGGCGGCCTAGCACAGAACAATAGTTCACCAATTATTGTCAACGGATTTACCAATATGGGTGAAAACTCGCGTGATAAGACGTCGATCCAAGTCTCGTACTTTACCTTTACTCTTTATGTTTGTAAAGACAATTCATATATTACGTATCTTCTTTCTTCTTTTCTCTTTTCACTGATACCTAAAAGGTGTCGTGGTTTATATCATTTGTCGTTCTTGTGCTGCTCGAATTGTCTGAATTAGTGATTTTCCTTTGTTGTTACATGTCTCTGTCACTGCATCTATCCATCTTCTTCTGGGTCTTCCTCTTGGTCTTTTTCCAATATTACGTATAACCTTTCAAATTAGCACTATTAAATGGAACCTTATACTTGCTTACTTTTGTTGGAACGTGTGGTTATACATAAATTTCGCATTCATAAAGTTTTTAAAAGCAAGAAAGTTTTGGAGGTAGGCTGAAAGGAACTTATCATGAAGAATAAAAGTGGTACAAGTGTTGCGGATCTAGAAAAAATGGAATAGTGAAACAAAATAATCAACCAGTGATTCTAAGAGTCGAGAGAGAGAGAGAGAGAGAGAGAGAGAGAGAGAGAGAGAAAGAGATACAACACCGGAAGTACATTTATTTTGTGTTTTACGGAAACAGATTTCTCATCTGAAGAAGTTCCCTTTCCACTACAGTAATTACTCGTGTCATCACCACTCATTACTAAATTGCAGTAATTGCAATTTTAATTTTATTATTTCGTTTTTTAAGTACAAAAGAATGTTTTCATATTTTAATTGATTTTTTAGGGCACTTAATTGTTTACTTTAGCAAACATTATATGTATTTGCTGTTTAAGTCTATCAAAATAGAAATTGTTTTTTGGTCTATGGATTCACTTTCCATTATTTTTAATGGAAACAAATTTAACTGACTTAAAACAATTCAGAATTCGAACATTCTGAAATGAATTATATTCGAAGTACAAGGTACACTGTATTGCTAAATTATCTTTTAACAGCGTCACACCAAATGGCGTATACGGAATATGGGATTTGTATTTTATTGTATCATCAACATATTTTTTAGTCTGGCAAGACAAGAGGATGTGTTCTATTCATTTCTTCTTGGTTCATTCAGCCTTAAGAGGATACACCATTTCTTTTGTGAAAGAAAAAGCTAAATTTGAGCACATTATATTTATCTTTGATAAATTCATGTTAATAGATTTTACTACAAACAAATCTGTTAAGACAAAGTAGTTTTAATCTGGGAAACTGGAGTTAGAAACATGTCCTCCAACCGATCGAGATAAAATAAAAATGAGTATCTGGTAGTTGGTTACTGGGAAGAAGTTAATAGGCATAGAGAGAGAGAGAGAGTAAGAGTCATACACTGCATTCCCAAACGGTTGTACCTAGAATAAGTGTAAGCCCTACACTTCACTACACAACGGTTGTACCTAAAGAAGTGTAAGCTCTACACTTCACTACACAACGGTTGTACCTGGCACAAGTGTAAGCCCTACACTTCACTACACAACGGTTGTACCTGGCACAAGTGTAAGCCCTACACTTCACTACACAACGGTTGTACCTGGCAGAAGTGTAAGCCCTACACTTCACTACACAACGGTTGTACCTAGAAGAAGTGTAAGTCCTACACTTCACTACCAAACAGTTGTACCTAGATGAAGTATAAGTCTTACACTTCACTAGCCAACAACCATTGTAAAGTAAAGTACCCCCGTCACGCCAAGTGGCGTATAGGGAAATATGGTGTTAGTGACCCTATATTTTACAGACCTTCAGCACATGATTTTTGGGGTAATGTGGTCAGTATTAGGCCCGTGCTGCTTTACTTTCCCACAAAAAAATCCGGTACCCATTTAAGGCTGGGTGAACCCGGAAGCCGTCGGTTGGGATCGAACCCTACCCCTTGTCCTTTGTAGTCCAGTTCACTAACCACTGAGCTATCGCGGCTCCCTAACAACCGTTGTACCCAAGCTAAATAGTATAGACCCTACACTCTTCTCGTCTGCACGAGATGCTACGAGAAACATTTACTTTCATCGTTAAAACAGTTTACTCAAACCGAGTCCAATAAATAAAACATGTCGAGTTGTTTTATACATTAAAATAAATAATCTCTCTTCTTCTATTTAGCTTCCAAGAGTTGAGTGGGTGTGGTGGATGTTTAGGCGTTTATAACAAGTCGCGATATTCGCGTCTTTCGGCCCGACACATCTGTCTCCAGCATGGGTAGATTGTTTTTAATAATGTTTAATGGGCAACGGTCATTTTAACATTCTCTTTTCGATTTTAACTGCTGAGGGTTTTCTAAGCTGCGCAGAGTGTACAGGGAATTTCCTGGGTTTATTCTTTTCTCCATTTGTTGGAGAGGGCTACTAGACATCAAATCCCACTAATAAGAGAGCGCGGGAGGATAAAATTACGAATCAAAATTTCGAGTTGATTTCCACCACCTGTGCAGGATTCGAACCCAGTACCTCTTTGTTTAGAGGCCGAAATCTTATCTCTAAACCTCCCCCCGCCACTCTCCCTCCCCCCAGTCCCCTAAAATAAATAAATAATAAAAACACACACCAGTAGACATTACCGACATCGTGCCCAACATATTTTATAAAACACCAGTGGAAAAAAATATTCGGGGAAAAAAATGAACAAAAAAATATCTTTAAAAAATGGCATAGTTAAAGCTTCACATAACAAGTGAACACCATAAATCAGAACAACGTTTCAGCGTATAGGCCTACAACAAGAACATTCGTGTGTTGTATGTTTGTTCCTGTTGAAGGCCTTTGCGCCGAAACGTCGTTCTGAATAATGGTGTCTACTTGTTACGTAAAACTGTAACCCTACCATTTTTAAATATCTATTTTTTGTTTCATTTCTCCTCACTGTTAGCTTCACTGCAGCTTCGCATTTTGATGCATTTATGCGCATTTCTTTGCCTTAACCTTATAAAAATATTCGGCAAGAGAATGGTGTCTTCTCAAAGAGTATGTTTACTCTCTGTACCAGAACTTGACAGATTGCTTGCTTGCGTTCGTCCGATGACTAAAGAAGTACACCTCTTCGTCATCCGCCCTTAAAATGACGTTAAGTGGGCGTGTCTGCGTTGTGTTGTGGTTTGCAGTGTAACTGTGATATTTGCGCCTATCGACCCAAAACATCCGACCTCAGCATGAGATTTTTGAGAACCGGGTTGTCTTCCCTCTTCGATCCCTACTCTCTTGGCCAGACTAGACAGGTTAATCTGTTACTGGAGGCACCACGGAGAGGTGGAGCAGGGTCTTGCTGATCCTAGTACACCGATCTTGGCGCAAGCCATCAGCTGTAAGTCGCTGGCAACTTCTAGCGCTGTCGCCTCCACTTAACAGATTAAAAATGAAAAGCTGCTGTTAATAATGAGCACAGGAACCTGCATGTAGAGAAATAAACTTAATGCAGTCAGTACTTCATATATAACTTTCGGGGGGGGGGGGGGGGGTCACAGTTAGTGAATCAGAATCTTGGTTAAGATAACTCCATATAGTAGACACGAAAACCGACTAATTAGTCAATCAGCGAGAAAATATCAGAGAAGGAAGGCAATCCAGCTCAATTTTACCCGCTGAAGTTGGATGTATCGGGTAAAGAAAATGTTTACGCTTGCTAGTGACCATGACGCAGTACAGCTGTCTTCCACTTAATGTCGGGGCTAAGGACGATGAAGAATAATTTTTCTGCCAACGAAGAAGAAGAAGAAGATCTTAAGAAGATGAAGGGAAAGAAAAAAAAAAGAAAAGAAGCAAAGAGGCGAAAGCAGAAGAGGAGGAAGAAAAGAAAAAAAATAAGAAAGAAAGACATTAGAAGGAGGAGGAGAGGAAAAAGAGAAAAAAAAATAAAGAAGAGTAGGGAAAAGAATAAAAAAAGGAGGGTGAGAAAGAAGAATAAGAAAAGAAAAAAGTCGAAGACGTGGGGGGGGGGGGGGGAAGAAGAAGAAAAAAAGAGAGTAAGCAAGGAAGATGAAGAAAAGAAAAAAAGTTCAGGAGGAGAAGAAAGACGGAAAAACAATTAAGTAAAAGTGCCTATGTATTGAAAACTTTAAAAGCAAGAATCATTTTATTGAGACGTTTCATTATGTTTCCGTTGGCATCAATTGTGTCACATTTTGTAATAACAAAATAATTGTCTAGAGAATAATGTGGTTAAACATGATGGAAAATGCACAACTGAAATAAACAAAAGAATAGGTATGGCAAATAGTAATTTTAATGCCATGAAAAATATACTAACAACAAAGCAAATATCAACAGGGCTGAAACTAAGAATGGCAAAATGTTACATCTTCTCAATATTCCTGTATGGTGCAGAAACATGGACATTAGACAAGAAAACAGAACAGAAAATTGAAGCCTTTGAAATGTGGATTTATAGAAGAATAGGTAGAATTGGATGGAAACAAAAGATAACAAACGATGAAGTTTTAAAACAACTGAAAATAAAAAGAGAACTGCTGAACACAATAAAGACAAGACAAATTAAATTTTTGGGGCACGTTAAAAGACACAACAGCCTACTAAGAGTAATATTGGAAGGAAAAATACAAGGTAAAAGAGGCAGACCAAGACTAACATGGACGAGTAACATCAAAAGATGGACAAGTCAATCTATGACAGTCTGCACCATCAAAGCAAGAAACAGAGTAGAATGGCGATCCATGGTAGCCAACCTTATTTGCGGAGAGGACAAACGATGATGATGATGATGATGATGATGATGATGATGATGATGATGATGATGATGATGATGAATGTGGTTAAAGAGCAGATTCATAGCACCCTCAAACACAAGTGATGTTAATTACTAAAGGATGAACTAAAACTTCAAATTTGGACAGAAACAAGTACGTGTGCTCTGCATACTCGTAGATACACACACGTACAAAGAATATTTAAGATCAAGCGTTTACCTCCCCTTTTTTTTTGGACTGCGTACATTCACACAATCTGGAAAAGTCAACGGTTCATGAAGAACAGACGCTGGGCTGTGAGAACGGGCGTTGAATCAGCCTAGAGAGCTAAATCACAATACAATATGTAAGAACTGGTTGCAGAGAGAAACGTTGGAAGGATACTTGAAATGTCAAGTTGTATTCTTGCAGCAGGAGAGGAATGAAAAGGGGAAGGGGGGGGTGGATATAGTAGGATAGAGAGTAAAGATACGAAAGGCGATAGATATATATATAAATCGGGCTGTAGTAGTAGTTGTTGTAGTTGTTGTAGTTGTTGTTGTGGTGGTGGTAGTTGTTGTAGTATTAGTAGTACTAGTGATAGTAGTTGTTGTAGTTGTGGTGGTGGTAGTTGTTGTAGTATTAGTAGTACTAGTGATAGTAGTTGTTGTAGTTGTGGTGGTGGTAGTTGTTGTAGTATTAGTAGTACTAGTGATAGTAGTTGTTGTAGTTGTGGTGGTGGTAGTTGTTGTAGTATTAGTAGTACTAGTGATAGTTATAGTTGTTGTTGTGGTGGTGGTAGTTGTTGTCGTATTAGTAGTACTAGTGATAGTAGTTGTTGTAGTTGTAGTAGTTGTAGTAGTAGTAGTAGTAGTAGTTGTTGTTGTGGTGGTGGTAGTTGTTGTAGTATTAGTAGTACTAGTGATAGTAGTTGTTGTAGTTGTAGTAGTTGTAGTAGTAGTAAAGTTGTATTCTTGTAGCAGGGGGATATAGTAGGATAGAGAATAAAGATATGAAAAGCGATAGATATATAATACACATCGGGTTGTAATAGTAGTAGTAGTTGTAGTAGTTGTTGAAGTAGTAGTAGTAGTAGTAGTTGTAGTAGTAGTAGTAGTTGTTGTTGTATTAGTAGTAGTAGTAGTTGTTTGTAGTAGTAGTAGTAGTAGTAGTTGTAGTAGTATTTGTAGTAGTAGTAGTAGTTGTTGTAGTAGTAGTAGTAGTTGTTGTTGTAGTAGTAGTAGTAGTAGTTGTAGTAGTAGTAGTAGTAGTAGTAGTTGTAGTAGTAGTTGTAGTAGTAGTAGTAGTTGTTGTAGTAGTAGTAGTAGTTGTTGTTGTTGTTGTAGTAGTTGAAGTAGTAGTTGTAGTAGTAGTTGTAGTAGTAGTAGTAGTAGTTGTTGTTGTGTAGTAGTAGTAGTAGTAGTAGTAGTTGTAGTAGTAGTAGTAGTTGTAGTAGTAGTAGTAGCAGTAGTAGTTGTAGTAGTATTAGTAGTAGTAGTAGTAGTTGTAGTAGTAGTAGTAGTAGTAGTAGTAGTTGTAGTATTAGTATTAGTAATAATAGTAGTAGTACAAGTTGTATTCTTGTAGCAGAGGGGATATAGTAGGATAGAGTGTAAAGATATGAATGGCGATAGATAAATATAACGGGTTGTAGTAGTAGTATAGGGAGTCGCGATAGCTCAGTGGTTAGCGAACTAGACTACAAAGGACAAGGGGTAGGGTTCGATCCCAACCGACGGCTTCCGGGTTCACCCAGCCTTTAATGGGTACCGGATTTTTTTCTGGGAAAGCGAAGCGGCACGGCGTAATACCGACCACATTACGCCAAAAATCATGGGCCGAAGGTCTGTAAAATTTATGGTCACTAACACCATATTCCCTATACGCCACTTGGCCTGACGGGGGTACTTTACTTTTTTTTTTTTTTAGTAGTAGTATTAGTAGCAGCAGCAGCAGTTGTAGTGGTAATAATAGTAGTAGAAATTGGCCAAGGAATGAGCTGCAAATGTGTATTTGAAATCAAAGGGCTCACATGATGAGTTTTAGCAGTAGTAATAGTAGTGGTAATAGTAGTGGTAATAGTAGTAGTAATAGTAGTAGTAATAGTATTAGTAGTAGTAGTAGTTTTTGTTGTTGTTGTTGTTATTGTTGTTGTTGTTGCAGAAATAATGTACAACCCTCGACTTTGCAGTGTCCGAAAGAATGGCTGAAGCTAGAGAAGAAACAGCGAGTTTGTGCCCATCAGTTGTGCCCCAGTAATCTGTGGGGTAATAATGAGATTGTGATGATGATAAAGAGGAAGCGCGCGAAGAATAAGAAAAAAATAAAGAAGATGACGAGGAAGAAGAAGTAGAAATTGGCAAAGAAATAAACAGCAATTCAAGAGGCACTAGGAATTAGCTTTAGGGTAACACAGGAGCCAGAGGGCAAAACGTTTTAACTGAAGAATAAAGGCGAAGGGGGCTAGAGTAAGCCAAAGTGTTAGGTGGACCACTTCACCGCCTATATATAAACGCACTAAATGAACTGAGAGGAAAAAAAAAACAAATAATAGTTTGGAATGTATTCGTTTAAACATTAATCACAGCTTTTCGTTCAGACAGTAATCACAGCTGTTTATTTAGACAGTAATCACAGCTGTTTGTTTAGACAGTAATCACTGCTGTTTGTTTAGACAGTAATCACAGCTGTTTGTTTAGACAGTAATTACAGCTGTTCGTTTAGACAGTAATCACAGCTGTTTGTTTAGACAGTAATCACAGCTGTTCGTTTAGACAGTAATCACAGCTGTTCGTTTAGACAGTAATCACAGCTGTTCGTTTAGACAGTAATCACAGCTGTTTGTTTAGACAGTAATCACAGCTGTTTGTTTTCATTTTGACGTGTGTTTTTTTTAGTTCAAATCCGGAAAATCTTGGAAATTTTTTTGAATGAAGATGTCCTGAGCCTTGTTGCTACATTCCATTCATTCTTAAAACATATTTATGAAGTAATTTTAACTTTTTGACACTATCAGCGGCGGATATTCAGAGGGGGCAACTATGGCCACTACCCCCTCTAATATTTTATCAGAATACATAACTCAATAGCATTCCAACTCAATGAGTTAAACGTCAGTCATCAGTGATATAACTCAAATAATTCAAGCAGTTACTAATATATAGGATTAAAAAAAAATGGCAATCAAACCTATTTTATCTGTTCAACGACATCTATCGACCTTGCAATGTGTATGAGAACTATCGGTGGGTTATTCAAAATTCCTGGTTGCCACGATGATAGTGGTTTAACTATCCAGACAACTTCCTTTCTCTTTATCGTAACGTATTCAAGTATAGGCTGGAGAGGAGGATAACACAATTTTCAAAAACCAACACTACCAGCCTTTATATGCTTCTCTTTTGCTTAACTTCAGTGCAAATGACTAAGATATTATAGCAAGTAAAGTACCCCCGTCACGCCAAGTGCGTAGAGGGAATATGGTGTTAATGACCATACATTTTACAGACATTCAGCACATGGTTTTTTGGGTAATGTCGTCGGTATTACGCCCGTGCCGCTTTACTTTCCCAGACAAAAAACCGGTTGTCATTTAAGGCTGGGTGAACCCGGAAGCCGTCGGTTGGGATCGAACCCTACCTCTTGTCCTTTGCAGTCCATTTCACTAACAACTCAGCTATCGAGGCTCCCTAAGATAGTATGATGTAATTGTAATCATAATAGTTTGAGGCGATAATTGAAGGAACTATTTAATAAAGCGAAAATTATCGCAATTTTTATTAACAGTTTATAGGGCAACTTAGGTGTTCAAACGGAAGGAAACATCGTGTGAGGTGCATGAAAGAATGGAGAAAAAGGATGAATCCATGTGTCATAAAAAAATGTATATTCTCCTACACGACGAAATGGTGTTCTATCTATCTATCTATCTATCTATCTATCTATCTATCTATCTATCTATCTATCTATCTATCTATCTATCTATCTATCTATCTATCCTATCTATCTATCTATCTATCTATCTATCTATCTATCTATCTATCTATCTATCTATCTATCTATCTATCTATCTATCTATCTATCTATCTATCTATCTATCTATCTATCTACCTACCTACCTACCTACCTACCTACCTACCTACCTACCTACCTACCTACCTACCTACCTACCTACCTACCTACCTACCTACCTACCTACCTACCTACCTACCTACCTACCTACCTACCTACCTACCTATCTATCTATCTATCTATCTATCTATCTATCTATCTATCTATCTATCTGTCTGTCTGTCTGTCTGTCTGTCTGTCTTGCGCGTCTGTCTGTCTGTCTTGCGTGCCTGTCTGTCTGTCTGTCTGCCTGCCTGCCTGTCTGTCTGTCTGTCTGTCTGTCTGTCTGTCTGTCTGTCTGTCTGTCTGTCTGTCTGTCTGTCTGTCTGTCTGTCTGTCTGTCTGTCTGCATCGTAGCAAACATCAAAGATGAAAAAGAGGTTAAAGCAAACATCGTAGATCCGATAAACTGAGAAAGTGTATTACAGGCATTCAACGGTTCCACATGATGCTGGCAGTGTCTTTAACAAAGTGTTTTTATTCATCGTTGATTACGCATACATTCTTCCACCGTCCCACCCCTCTCTTTCATGTTTTCGTTCATCCTATTAAGATGCAACAAAGCTTGTCAAACTATTGGGCAGCTATCACCACTATTGTTCAACAATGAAATAACTCTAGAGGTAAAACAGACACTTTACAGTACAATCTTCATCCCAACATTGCGCTACTGTCAGTCATGGGCACTCAGATGCAAGAAGAATAAGAAAAAATAACCTCTACTGAGATTAAATATGTTAGACGAATGACAGGAAACAGCCTGAGAGACAAGATCAGAAATGAAGAACTGAAAAAAAAAGCTAGGAATAACCCCCGCCATAGAATATATAAAGAAACAACAGATAAAATAGTTTGGCCACGTGACAAACAGAATGATCAAAACACAACACAAGGAGCCTCCAATAAACATTGTGAGAACACCAGAATCAAGGGTCGAGCACGAAAAAGATGGATTGACCGAATATTACAAACACTAGGAGACACAACACAAACAAATGAAAAGATGATTAGAGGCCACAGAGATGAGATTTCTCAGAAGAATGTTGAAAGATCCTTGGACAGCTAAAAAGACCAATGAGGAAATTATCAAAGAGGCCAACACAAAAAGGGAGCTCTTAAAAAACATCAGAAAGAATCAATCAACATTTTTCGGGCACATCATGAGAAGAGGAAAGTTGGAATACTTGGTTACAACTGACAAAATAAACGGAGAGAGAGATCGCGGACGACAAAGAGAGAAAATACTGGATAGCTTGGTGTCATGGCATGGAAAACAGTCAACAACAGAACTGATACGATGCGCTGTTGATAGAAGATTGTGGAGGGACATGATCACCTACGCCAACCGGTATGGCACATGATTATGATGATGATGATGATGAGGAGGAGGAGGAAACATAACAGCAGCAGAGGTGACCAGAAAAGCAAAAGATCGCAAACTATATCTCCCCTCGACGCAGAAAAGCAAATGAGAAAAGAAAGAAGTTCACCCTATTTCTAAACTCAAAGACATGATTCCAATCTTCCCACATCCATCTCAGTTTATGAATTCTGATTGTGATCGTTAAGTTGATGCCTTTTGAAAGCCACTTTCTGACTTCCCACGCTTTATTCATCCATTCACTCCACTAGTTTATCGCTAGCCACTAGAAGACCTATCATGTTCTCTAGAACAAAGACCAGCTTTATGGAGACCACTCCCCTCCAGGCAGCAATTCCCACCTTGACCTGTGTCCTCAGTGATAGAGGTCTACGTTAAAGGGTGGTGGAACTTTGATTTGTATATTCACGTGACGTCAGCGGACTACTTTTTTTTTTTCGCACCACTTAGAGCGTAAGTTGATATAGATTTCCAAACCCGGCGGGTAGAAAATAAAACCGGAAAACACCCTAAATAGCGTGACTTGATCAGCTTTATGAGCATAGCCAACTATAGATTTACTTAGGCCTGCTGGCTGTGAGGAAATTCCAGGAAAACCTCCAACTAGCAGAATATTTTCAAAATTGTGAGCAGTGGTGGTTGTGGGTAGAGTGACGTCAGCAGTCTTTATCTTCTAAATCGTCACGTTAATTGGAGGTTTTCAGAGAATTTCATGTCAGCCCGTAGGCCTTTGGAAATCTATAGATGGCTATGCTCAAACACTCACTTATGACGACAGAGTTATGCGAGAGTGCCGGGACTACCGAACCTTTTTACTTGTGTCCAGTAGTTCCTTTCTTTCTTTTTTTCTTTTAAAGGAAACAGCAACGTATCGTCGTGTCTTATAAAGCGACAAATCCGCAATACACGGTATCTGAAGCTCTGGTGATTTTTGTGTTGTTGTTTGCTGTTCCAGCTGAAGGTATACATGGCCGAAACGTCGACTTTTGTTTTGTTAATTACCACGTAAAGCTGTTAACATACCACTTTTTTCTTATTTTATTTCAATTGTCGTTCTTCTACTCTTTTCTCTTGTCATTGTTACCGAAAGGTGTCGTGGTTTAAATCATTTGTCGTTCTTGAGCTGTTCGAACTGTCTGAATTAGTGATTTTCCTTTGTTGTTACATGTCTCTGTCACTGCATCTATCCATCTTCTTTTCTCTTTCACTGATACCTAAAAGGTGTCGTGGTTTATATCATTTGTCGTTCTTGAGCTGCTCGAACTGTCTGAATTAGTGATTTTCCTTTGTTGTTACATGTCTCTGTCACTGCATCTATCCATCTTCTTCTAGGTCTTCTTCTTGGTCTTTTTCCATGCATTCTCGAGAAGAACGTCCTTGATGGTAATTGGTGAGGATTCATTCTGACCAGGTGACCCAACCATTTAAGTTTTTGTTGCTCTAATTATTCTTGGCAGGGTTTTGTTCCTACAATTTTTCTTATGGTTTCATTTTGTGTTCTATTTCTTCTTGTGTTGTTTGATCGTCATCATCATCATCAAGTCCCGGGCCTACTGGCGTAGGTGTCCATGTCTCTCCACAATTTTCGATTTCGGCAGTTATTTATCATTTCTGTTGTTGACCTTCTGCCAAGCCATTCTCTTAAGCTGTCTGTTATTTTTTCTCTTTGCTTCCCTCTATCTTTTCGTCCCTCAATTTTTCCAGTTGTTACAATATATTCCAGTTGTTCTCTTCTCATTACATGGCCAAAAAATGATTGTTTCTTCCTAATATTGGAAATTAGTTATCATTTTGCTTTGACCTCTTTCAGAACATTTTTATTACTCTTCTTAGCTGTCCATGGTACTCTCAACATTCTTCTGTAAAACCACATTTCTACAGACTCCGTTGATTTTCTTGTCTGTTGTCCTATTGTCCATGATTCGCATCCATATGTTAAGACTGGCTCTACATAACATTTAAGAACTCTTTTTCTAGTTTCTATTGTCAAAAATGTATTGCATAGTATCTTCCTCATTTTTTGAAAAGCTGCTTTTGCAAAAAGAGAACTAATTTTTTTCTTTGTTGTTTGATACTTTTCTCAATTTAAATTGTCATTATCATCAGCTTTACAGCAGCTTCGCATCTCTATGCATCTTGGTGCGTCTTGATTCCTTTTACTCCTGAACTTGTATAAGGGTCTCTCGCTCGTTACCAAACACGGAATTGCTTTAATTGTTTTCGCACGAAACAACTTCCTTCTCCAGAACATACCAACATATTTTTTCGAACTACCTGTGTCACAACAGCCTACTAAAAGTAATATTGGAAGGGAGAATACAGGGTAACAGAGGCAGACGGAGATCAAGACTAACATGGATGAGTAGCATCAAAATTTGGACAAGACAGCCTATGACAACCTGCACCATCAAAGCAAGAGACAGAGCGGAATGGTGCTCCATGGTAGCCAACTTTCGATGCAGAGACGCCACTTGATAATGATGATGATCCTGTATGAACTCACACGCACTGTACAATCACGAACAACAACCGTATTGTGTAGGCATACTAGCCAAATGGCAGAGATCAGCAGTAAGGCTCGCCAGGCAGGTGTGTCATAACAATTAGACACACATACACACACAACAGACTCAATTATTGTCATTTCTCACACAATGAACCTACTGTTTTTGGCACTTCGTTGCAATACCTTCATTGGTGTTTAGGAAATCTCAAGATCAGTAGATCCAGTGAGACACCTAGTGAGATCATATTGGTTTTCATTTTCTTATAAAAATACGTTTCTCAGACTTAAAGATTGTAGTATTTATCAGAGCGTGTACCAGGCATTCTTGCTAATGGGGTGACCCTGCTTGTGTCAAATTTCATAAACTAAAAAATGCAATTATATCTTATCTATATCTATCTATTGATTTTCCTAACCGTAGTCGGTCGCTAGGAGATAGACTCAGATACTGTTTCCGTTTCGAAATTGTCTTTCTAGCAGTCTCAACCCATGCAAAGATTATATTTACATTTTATTATATCATATCATATCATATCATATCATATCATATCATATCATATCATATCATATCACATCACATCACATTACATTACATTACATTACATTACATTACATTCTCTCTCTATTGACCTTTCGAGCCGTAACCGGCCCATAGGGCGTAGACCAAGATACACCTTCTCCTATATGAATTTTTGTTCTAGCAGTTTTCTTTTAAAGATATTTTATCAAATCTCGCCATCTGTCTCTGTTCTGTGCAAGCAGTTCTATCTCATTGAGGGAGCCGATTCCTGCTGCTCTTGCCTCTCTCATCAATGTTCTTCTCAGTGTCTCCCTGGGTCTTCCTCTTTTTCTTTTACCTGTTGTTTCCCATATGAGGGCTTGCTTTGCTATTCGATTATTATCTCTTCTCATCACATGTCCAACGTATGACCATCGTCTTTTCTTTATTACTGAAGATATTAGTGGTTGATTGGCGATTTCTCTAATTTCCTCGTTTGTTTTGAATTCGTTCCATTCTATACCAAGTATTTTCCTTAGACATTTATTTTCGAATGCGTTCAACTTTGTTTCTATATCTCTTGTTGTTTTCCAGCTTTCACACGCATACGTAAGGGTTGATAGTACATTTGATTTGAATAGCCTAAGTTTTGTGTTTGTGCTAATGAGTTTTGATTTCCACAACTTTTCAAGGCTTCTGAAAGACATTGCTGCTTTAGCCAGTCTGATTCTAATTTCTTTGCTCGTATCCCCTTCTCGATCAATGTGACTTCCAAGATAGATAAAGTGATCGATCTCTTCTACTGGTTTGTTTTCCATGTATATTTTGTCACTTGTTGGAATTAAACTTTCATGACTTTAGTCTTTTCATGATTGACCTCAAGCCCAATTTTGCTGGCTATTGATGATAGTTCATTTGTGTTTTCCTGCATCGTTTTTTATCTGACTGCTGATGAGAACTATGTCATCAGCAAAGTCGAGGTCGTCCAAATGGTCTCCTTGTATCCATTCGATGCCTTACATTACATTATATCCGATACATTACATTACATTATATTATATTATATTATATTATATTATATTATATTATATTATATTATATTATATTATATTATATTATATTATATTATATTATATTATATTATATTATATTATATTATATTATATTATATTATATTATATATATTATATTATATTATATTTATATTATATTATATTATATTATATTATATTATATTATATTATATTATATTATATTATATTATATTATATTATATTATATTATATTATATTATATATTTATATTATATTATATTATATTATATTATATTATATTATATTATATTATATTATCTATCTATCTATTGACCTTACGAGTCGTAGCTGGCCCATAGGGTGTAGGCCAAGATACTCCTCTTATCTACATTTTTATTCTAGCAGTTTTCAATCCTTGTAAAGATCTTTTTATCAAATCTCGCCATCTGTCTCTGTTCTGTGCAAGCAGCTCTATTTCATTGAGGGAGCCGATTCCTGCTGCTCTTGCCTCGCTCATCAATGTTCTTCTCAGAGTCTCTCTGGGCCTTCCTCTTTTCCTCTTACCTGTTGTTTTCCACATGAGGGCATGCTTTGCTATTCAGTTATTATCTCTTCTCATCACATGTCCAACATATGACCATCGTCTTTTCTTTATTACTGAAGATATTAGTGGTTGATTGGCAATTTCTATAATTTCCTCGCTTGTTTTGAATTCATTCCACGCTATAGCAAGTATTTTCCTTAGACATTTATTTTCGAATGCGTTCAACTTTGTTGTTTTCCATCTTTCACACGCATACATAAGGGTTGATAGTACATTATGTTATATTATACAGAAACATGGAAACCCCTGCAGGGTTTGCAGTGTTCAAATACGTCGTGAATGTTAGATATAAATGTTTTTTTTTAAATAGTTTATTTATGATAGTGTATATATTATATTTCCTGTGTGTTACCGGGGCTTCATTATGAGGGAAGTAAAGAATAGTGACACTGTGACCTTCCAGGCATGTCGTAAGAGGCGACTAAGGAGGTTGATCGATGGCTTGACAAGCTGTCATTGTAAAAAGTGTTGTTATGGAAACAGAGCCATATATTTTAGAAGCAGTGATCTCCGCAATATGTGCCACTTTGGCACGCAAGGTTTCTGTTTTTGAGATTGTGATTCTGCCCTATGTGCCGTCTTCGGCTCGAAAGGAGAATAGATAGATATATTATATTATACACTATCATAAATAAACTATTATTAAGGTGACCAGACGTTCCGATTTTTCCGGGACAGCCCTGATTTTTTACAATTTTTTCAACCTTTGACCCGGATTTGTCACTGTCCCTATTTTGGCCGATTTTTTTAGCTTTTGTCCCGGATTTTTTAAAATACATTAGGGACAAACGTTTACCAATTTTGCCAATATAGTAAACGTCTCTTCGACTACAAAATAGACATTATTCCGTTGTTGTTGTGTAGAAAATGTTTAAAAAGTTGAACTGGCTGTTCATTTGGCGAAACAGTAACAGCAAAATGCGCTCCAAGTTTTAAATCTTGTATACTGATATATGTCTCAGTCTGAATAGCAAGAAAACAGAAGTAATGGTTATATCGAAGACACAATCATCACCATCATGCAGCATAAAAATAAACGAGATAAATCTAAAACAAGTGCAACGTTTCAAATACTTGGGCACAATAATTACATCAGATGGGAGATGCACCACAGAAATAAAAAGCAGAATAGCTCAGGCCAAAATAGCATTTAAGAAAATGAAAAATATCTTATGCAACAAATCTATGTCAATAAAAATGAGAAAGAGAGTTCATCAGTGCTATATAGAACCAATTCTGTCCTATGGAAGCGAATCATGGACAGTAGACAAACAAATGAAAAGACGGTTAGAGGCCACAGAGGTGGGATTTCTCAGAAGAATGTTGAAAGTTCCCTGGACAGATAAAAAGACCAATGAGGAAGTTCTCAAAGAGGCCAATACAAAAAGGGAGCTCTTAAAAACATCAGAAAGAAGCAATCAACATTTTTTGGGCACATCATGAGAACAGGAAAGTTGGAATACTTGGTTACAACTGGCAAAATAAAAGGAAAGAGAGATCGCGGACGACAAAGAGAGAAAATACTGGATAGCTTGGTGTCATGGCATGGAAAACAGTCAACAACAGAACTGATACGATGCACTGTAGATAGAAGATTGTGGAGGGACATGATCGCCTACGCCAACCGGCAGGGTACATGATGATGATGATGATACTGAAACTGAAATACTGATCAGAAAAGTACAGCGACTCTACACCACCTTCCATTTAAGTGAGTATCACTAATGTTTTTTTTTTTGCTATCTCCTGATAACGTTTTGTAAGCCTATATTGTTAGGTGTTTTAATTAGTTTTAAAATATATGTATTATTCACTTGATAAAGACGGAAGAAATTTTATTTTATTGATGGAAAGTTTATGTCAAATTAATCCGTCCTGGATTAGGGGTTTCAAAAATATGTCCACTTACTATTAAAAATAACACATCCATGTGTAGGGAATCAAAGGAGGAAGAGATATGTATTGAAGCACTCAGAATACATCCATATGTAACATTACTCACGGTGTATTTGAAGCCTGCAGCACATGCTGTCTACGCCATGATGTCAAACACTACAAATTCGTTTCTCTCTTAAGATTTCACCACTTCACACTACACCCATACCCCAATCTGAGCCCCTGTAACCATAGCATTCTCTGTCAGCGCTCTCGGATACTGGCAAATGTCTTTCCGCGCTCTAGGTTTTGATGGGCACTGACAGGGAGCGATCAGGGGGTACTTTTAATATTGAGTTAAGACAGTACTTCACTAAAAGACTGAATGGTCTGTTTGTTCAGGAGGTCGGATGTTAAGTGCTGGCGGGTGTGATTAGAGTTCTGGTAGGCAGAAATGCTTGAGTCTAGCAGAGGTGGAGTACGTACCATGAGTTCTCTGTAATAACGCTAGGATGGGCCAGGAAATGTGATAGGCGGCTCAGACCATGCGATAAAAGAGGTTTCCATTTTCTTGAGTTATTAAATAAAACTAAGGGATCGTGTGGCCGAGTGAGTAAACAACTGAAATGCCATGAAAGGGAAAGCGGCTCGATTCCCGCTAGCATCAAAGCTACTGTTTCGTTCTGTGGAAGTACATAAAATATACAACTACAATGTGCATGCTGCCTTTATTCCGGGCCACTCAGAAGATCATCGAGCGGGCCTCAGAAGTGAGATAATGCTGTAATAAATGGTTAATAATTCAAATAAGATATAACATAATATTACACAATAAATTCTATAATAATGATAACATATAGCCACAATGAGATTCACGGTGCGGGTAGGTTTTTTTGCTCACAGTTTTTCCCGGATAGCAGCCAAAAGTATGAACCCCGATGACGTGTAGGTTGTGAGAAAAATGGTCACTTATGGGTTTAAGCTCGGCCTCCTCATCGAGTAAAATCTTGAACCAAAAAAAAAAAAATATATATATATATATCTATACTTTAATATTTAGGAAACAACAAATATTGAAGAAAAGATGGTGACATTGATGGTTAGTACAATAAAAATTTAGCTTCCGCCATATAAATGTCCGAACAGAAAATGACAATGAAAATAGGCATTTCTTTTTTCTCAGTTACACAGAGAGAAAAAACAAACTCGGTAGACTAATAAATAAACAAGGATATAAACCAATAAGAGAGACAGAGAAAACACATAGAGAGAAAGGGATAGCCCAAATCACCAACAAACTCTTCTTCAACTGTATGGACTTCAACTGTATGGACTTCAACTGTATGGACTTCAACTGTATGGACTTCAACTGTATGGACTTCAACTGTATGGACTTCAAACTTCTTTTCCAGCTTTTCCATCTATTTTCACTTCTAATTATTGTTCTGCCTGCTTCGCCTGAAAATGTTAATTCTTCTTCTTCTTCCCATCTTTCTGCTTCTTCTCATTGTGATTTATTTATCATACATCTACTTCCACTTATATTTATTTTCGTTCCTCATAGAAGCTTCTACTAGTTCTTTTTGTTTTATATTTCCTTTGATATAAAAGAGCCTTACATAATGCAGCGTTGCAATTTAGAACCAAACAGCAATATCTTTAGAGATTCGGTTTAAAAATGTAGAACTATCGCACAGCAAAATCGCAATGTCATTCTGATATTGATAGAAAACAACAAATTCCATTTTCATGAGGGGAAAGGAAGAAGAAGGAGAAGACGAGAATACTTGAAGGATAATTAGATCACTCAAACGAACTCCGGGTATAGTGTGCTTTGGTGGTTCTGAAACGTCGATGATTAGACACGGATGTTGTTCTTCTCATCTTTGTTATCTTACACTTACATTATGATGGATTCCATAATTCCGAAGTTCATCGGAAGATTGTTCATTTTTTCATGTCCGCTCTTAAACGTGTGTTAACTCTTTCAGCACGGAAGGTTTTTATCAATTTAGCAGTAGAGGGAGGTTTTACAGACAAATTTGTTTATGTTTTTTTTAAATATCAATCTATATCTTTATATTTATCTAACACTTACATATTATATATAAATTTTTACATAGTTAAACAAGGAATTATAGTTCATCTATACTAAGATAATACAAGACATTTAAACAGAATATGGTTTGATGACAGTTTACATTAATCAAATTGAGAGTGACGCACAGTCCGGAGAAACGTACTGTATGAGTTAAATCAGCGTAAAATTGTAATTTTCTCTGTGAGATGTTGTTTATATGCCAGTTCTCTTTAATGTTTATCTCATTCAATATGTCTTTGTTCCTCTTTTTCGTTACCCAATGTATCCTAACAATTTTTATGTAGTATCTTGTTTCAAATTAACCAATTTTTCTTCATATTTGACTGTGTGATTGTTCATGATTTACAACCATATGTTGCTATTGGGTGCATACACGCTCTCAGTGGTTTTAATTATATTGCCACGCTCTTAGTGACATTTAATTATTTTGAGTAATATGGTCAAACACTATCATGTCAGTATAAGCTTTCAAGTGAGAAAAAAAATGCACAGGTATACATTTAAGACATAGTGAACTTAGAAGTCTATATTTGAAACCGCTTAAGACTTAGCGAATTTGGAAGTTTTTATCTGGAATCCCCTTAAGATGTGGTGAACCTGGAAGTTTTTATCTGGAACCTTTTAAGACTTGGTGAACGTGAGACGCTTTTATCTGGAACCTTTTAAGACTTGTTGAACCTGTAAGTTTTTATCTGGAACCTTTTAAGACTTGTTGAACCTGTAAGTTTTTATCTGGAACCTTTTAAGACTTGTTGAACCTGTAAGTTTTTATCTGGAACCTTTTAAGACTTGGTGAACGTGAGACGCTTTTATCTGGAACCTTTTAAGACTTGGTGAACCTGTAAGTTTTATCTGGAACCTTTTAAGACTTGGTGAACCTGTAAGTTTTATCTGGAACCTTTTAAGACTTGTTGAACCTGTAAGTTTTATCTGGAACCTTTTAAGACTTGGTGAACCTGTAAGTTTTATCTGGAACCTTTTAAGACTTGTTGAACCTGTAAGTTTTTATCTGGAACCTTTTAAGACTTGTTGAACCTGAAATTTTTATCTGGAACCTTTTAAGACTTGGTGAGCGTGAGACGTTTTTATCTGGAACCTTTTAAGACTTGTTAAACCTGGAAGTTTTTATCTGGAACCTTTTAAGACTTGTTGAACCTGGAAGTTTTTATCTGGAACCTTTTAAGACTTGTTGAACCTGGAAGTTTTTATCTGGAACCTTTTAAGACTTGGTGAACGTGGAAATGTTGATTTGTGGGATTTTAAAACTTGGTAAACCTTGTAGAAAGATCTGGAACTTTTAAAGACTTGGTGAACCCTATAGAACCTTTTAAGCCGTGATGAATATGTAAGTGTTAACTTGATGCATCTGTGGCTGAGTAATTAGTGTTTTTGGGAATCATAGGAGGAAGAGATACCTCTACCTCCTATGATTCCCAAAAACACTAGAAAAAAAACAAAGAACATATATGGTCCGAAGCAGGATCGAACCCGTACTCCCTGGCGCTGCGCCTTGCCACGAGGAGCCGAACGCTAGGGAACACTGCCACTGAGCTAACCAAAAAAAAAATTTTTGCTATAGTGGACAACAATTCGGACCATATGTTGTTCTTCGTTTTTTTCTGTTGTTGTTTTATTTGTCATTTTTTGTGAGTGCTGTAATACATACCTATTCCTCCTATGATTTCCTGAATTATCGCCTCGGAAGTTTCCCTCTATAATATCATTCATTTATTATTATTTGTCTCTAGTTTTTTTTTGCTCTAGATCAGAAACGTTTCAAGTACACTTCTCAGATATGGTGATTCCTTTTTTTCTGCTGACCAACGTAGATCCAGGCTAGATTCACCCAGTCTCTAAAAATGAGTACCAGAGATTTTTCTAGGAAGTAAAGGCGGGTTGGTGTGACACCGACCTTAACGCACAAAAATGTAGCTGTTACTTATGAAACAAATATGGCTTATGTATTCTCCATACAAGAGAGCCGCGATAGCTCTGTGGTTAGTGAACTGGACTACAAAGTACAAGAGGTCGGGTTCGATCCTTATCATCGACGGCTTTCGGTTTCATCCAACTGTAAATGGGTACCGATTTTTAATGTGAAAGTAAAGCGGCACGGGCGTAATACCGAAAAATTACCCCAAAAATCATGTACTGATAGTCTATACAAAGTATGGTCCCTAACACCATATTCTCTATACGCCTCTGGGCATGACGGGGCTCTTTTCTTTTTTACTTACATATTCTGCATATAACTCTCATGATGTGGACTGAACCTTTATCATTTTGCTTATTCAAGATTGCGTGAATGTGTCGCTGAAAATCGAACTCTTCTCCTCAGTCGATCAGCTGACAAATCACTAATCAACGCTGATTCTTTTATATATAAAATTACGTGTAAAGCTGTTGACGCTTAAACGGGCCGCTTGAGAGTAGCAAATAGACATTAACGTTGTCATTGATGAAGTCATGTCTAGAAGCAAAGAAAACTTGTTTGTTGGATCTGAAGTAGCGAAGTGACAATGTAACTCCTAGACCAGATAACAAATATTTAGTTTCCTGGAGGTGCTTTCAGATCTAAATATATTATAATATGGATGAAGACGCCAAAAAAAGCGATCAACGACTCATAGCTGAATGTCTTTATCAGAATCAGTGAACAAGAACTGATCGAGATCTATTATATCAACCTGTCGTGGCCTAGGAAACAAAAGCTAAGCATTCTGGACAAATGAATTAGGAATTGAAGAGGGAAGGTAATTTGTCATTCAAAATTGCTTTACTGAAGTCGGATTTGTTGGGTCGAAAGGTGCAAAATTTCGCAGTATAACTACAACGCAGCGCTTCTACGTTTATTTATATCCTTTTTAGACCGACAATGAAGAGAAGTAGACGTAGGACGCACACAGCAGCACGAGAAGAACAAAACAAAGTGTACTAGCAGCTTTAGAAATGGTAATTCCAACAATGAAGAGAAGTAGACGTAGGACGCACACAGCAGCACGAGAAGAACAAAACAAAGTGTACTAACAGCTTTAGAAATGGTAATTCCAACAATGAAGAGAAGTAGACGTAGGACGCACACAGCAGCACGAGAAGAACAAAACAAAGTGTACTAACAGCTTTAGAAATGGTAATTCCAACAATGAAGAGAAGTAGACGTAGGACGCACACAGCAGCACGAGAAGAACAAACAAAGTGTACTAGCAGCTTTAGAAATGGTAATTCCAACAATGAAAAACACTGGTCACCTCAGCTCTGAATATTGCGTCTTAGAATTGTGAGATTAGATACCTCACTTAGTATTCTTAGTATTCTAAGGTGTATAAATGTATGTATGGCCTTTGGCGTCTTGACAGACGGTTGGTAGCAAGCAAACATGGTAAGTCTGTACTTTGGTAAAGTATTAATGTTTCATTATGGGTGCTGCTTTACTGAACATCTTCTCTCGTGGCTGAATTTGTCAATCTTGGACAGACAGATCCATCCACAGAACGAACAGGGTGTATTTGCGGTGCCTGGCCTTGTTTTTGTTCTCTTGCGCCTTTTGTCTTCCGAATTTGATATCAGCACTAAAAAAAAAATACATTCTTTGGCCAGTATGGGAATCGAACCCACGACATTTGTGTTATTAGCAGGACGCTCTAACCAACTGAGCTAAGCGGCCTCAATCCCACGATATGCTAAATATAACCGGCGTTACCTTCTTTATCAGCTGCAGTGCAGCTTTGGGAGCAACAAAATAATGATGAAGATACATGACACGTACATTTTTTTTTTTTTTGTAAAAGGGACGACACTTAATAGACTTAGGTAAAGTAAAGTAAAGACTTAGGTAAAGTAAGGTAAAAACTTAGGTAAAGTAAGGTAAAGACTTAGGTAAAGTAAAGTAAAGACTTAGGTAAAGTAAGGTAAAGACTTAGGTAAAGTAAGGTAAAAACTTAGGTAAAGTAAGGTAAAGACTTAGGTAAAGTAAGGTAAAGACTTAGGTAAAGTAAGGTAAAAACTTAGGTAAAGTAAGGTAAAGACTTAGGTAAAGTAAGGTAAAGACTTAGGTACTTTTATTGTCCACGCGGCGTCACGAGGGCGAAAGCGTCCTTTGGGGAGAAGAACGCAGAACGTTCAATAAATGCTAGACAAAACCATCGAACACATTAGCGTTGTTGGAACGGACTGCGAAACGGATATGGGAATGTCGCGACTGCAATGGCGCCAGTCCCAGCTACCAACTAGAAAGACTTATAGTGACCCTTAGTGACATTATAGTGGCACTGAGACAGTGGCGTCTCCAATTTATAATGGGAATCTCTTGTAATTGTCTTATTTTGTTAGGGACTTTTACCTCTAAGTGAACTATCAACTTGACCTTTGACTTCTGTTTGAACTTTCAACTTTTACCTCAGCTTAGGAGTAAAGGCACGAAGATGCGTAGAGATGCGAAGCCGCTGTAAAGCTGATGATAACGACAATTATAAAAAAAAGAAGAAGAAAAAAGTGGTATGGTGACAGCTTTACGTGGTAATGGACAAAACAAAAGTCGACGTTTCGGCCAAGTAGGCCTTCCGCTGGAACAACAATCAAAAACAATATTTCTTTTTTTTTAAATTGTCATTATCATCAGCTTTACAGTGGCTTCGCATCTCTACGCATCTTGGTGCATTTTGGTGCATTTACTTCTTTACGAGTACTATACCGCTGCTACTTTATGTTTGTATATCATCTGTTGTGTTTACACTAGTATATACTATTTGTGTCGTTGTTTGTTGTTCCAGCAGAAGGCCTACTTGGCCGAAACATCGACTTTTGTTTAGTCCATCACCACGTAAAGCTGTCACCATAACATAAATAAAAAAATTGTCATTATCATCAGCTTTACAGCGGATCGCATCTATCCGCATCTTGGTGCCTTTACTTCTTTACCAGTACCATACCGATGCTACTTTATGTTTGTTGTATATCGTCCTATGTGTTTACGCTAGTATATACCTCAGCTTAACTTGTCAATATTCGAGTTCTTCTCTCTTTTATCTCATCTCTTCTTTCTATATATACAATTATTTTGAGTTCTATCGAAATACTGTTACACCCTGATATCTAAGGTAGTGAGTGAGATCCGATGTCTAACCCTCTCGGATAACGGCACTAAACACTAGTATTGCCACAATGCTGATTTTAAAGACCTAGTATTGTCACCATGCTGATATTGAAGACCTAGTATTGTCACCATGCTGATATTGAAGACCTAGTTATATTACCCTATTGATATTGAAGACCTAGTATTGTCACCATGCTGATATTGAAGACCTAGTTATATTACCCTATTGATATTGAAGACCTAGAATTGTCACAATGCTGATATTGAAGACCTAGTATTGTCACCATGCTGATATTGAAGACCTAGTTATATTACCCTATTGATATTGAAGACCTAGAATTGTCACAATGCTGATATTGAAGATCTAGTTATGTTACCATGCTGATATTGAAGACCTAGTTATGTTACCATGCTGATATTGAAGACCTAGTTATGTTACCCTGTTGATATTGAAGACCTAGAATTGTCACAATGCTGATATTGAAGACCTAGTATTGTCACCATGCTGATATTGAAGATCTAGTTATGTTACCCTGTTGATATTGAAGACCTAGTATTGTCACCATGCTGATATTGAAGACCTAGTATTGTCACCATGTTGATATTGAAGACCTAGTATTGTCACCATGCTGATATTGAAGATCTAGTATTGTCACCATGCTGATATTGAAGACCTAGTATTGTCACCATGTTGATATTGAAGACCTAGTATTGTCACCATGCTGATATTGAAGATCTAGTATTGTCACCATGTTGATATTGAAGACCTAGTATTGTCACCATGCTGATATTGAAGACCTAGTATTGTCACCATGCTGATATTGAAGACCTAGTATTGTCACCATGTTGATATTGAAGACCTAGTATTGTCACCATGCTGATATTGAAGATCTAGTATTGTCACCATGCTGATATTGAAGACCTAGTATTGTCACCATGTTGATATTGAAGACCTAGTATTGTCACCATGCTGATATTGAAGATCTAGTATTGTCACCATGTTGATATTGAAGACCTAGTATTGTCACCATGCTGATATTGAAGACCTAGTATTGTCACCATGTTGATATTGAAGACCTAGTATTGTCACCATGCTGATATTGAAGATCTAGTTATGTTACCCTGTTGATATTGAAGACCTAGTATTGTCACCATGCTGATATTGAAGACCTAGTATTGTTACCCTGTTGATATTGAAGACCTAGTATTGTCACCATGCTGATATTAAAGACCTAGTATTGTCACCATGTTGATTTTGAAGACCTAGTGTTGTCACCATGCTGATATTGAAGACCTAGTATTGTTACCCTGTTGATATTGAAGACCTAGTGTTGTCACCATGCTGATATTGAAGACCTAGTATTGTCACCATGCTGATATTGAAGACCTAGTATTGTCACCATGTTGATATTGAAGACCTAGTATTGTCACCATGTTGATATTGAAGACCTAGTTATGTTACCCTGTTGATATTGAAGACCTAGTTATGTTACCCTGTTGATATTTAAGACCTAGTATTGTTACTATGCTGATATTTAAGACCTAGTATTGTCACCATGATGATATTGAAGACCTAGTATTGTCAACATGATGATATTGAAGACCTAGTTTTGTCACCATGATGATATTGAAGACCTAGTATTGTCAACATGATGATATTGAAGACCTAGTTTTGTCACCATGATGATATTGAAGACCTAGTATTGTCAACATGATGATATTGAACACCTAGTTTTGTCACCATGATGATATTGAAGACCTAGTATTGCCAACATGATGATATTGAAGACCTAGTATTGTCAACATAATGATATTGAAGACCTAGTATTGTCACTATGCTGATATTTAAGACCTAGTATTGTCACCATGATGATATTGAAGACCTAGTATTGTCAACATGATGATATTGAAGACCTAGTATTGTCACCATGATGATATTGAAGACCTAGTATTGTCAACATGATGATATTGAAGACCTAGTATTGTCAACATGATGATATTGAAGACCTAGTATTGTCACTATGCTGATATTTAAGACCTAGTATTGTCACCATGATGATATTGAAGACCTAGTATTGTCAACATGATGATATTGAAGACCTAGTATTGTCAACATGATGATATTGAAGACCTAGTATTGTCAACATGATGATATTGAAGACCTAGTATTGTCACCAT
>JAVIAB010000156.1:46673996-47001496 GCA_032433765.1 Megaustenia siamemsis
TCTCATTTTCCTTTTATAAAAATCGAACTTCCTATTTTTTTTGCATTAACCCTTAATAGACACATTCCTAAATACATAGCAGTTCACGTTTGGACACCATTTTTTTAGCACAAATTTTTACACATAACAGTTTCAAGGAATTCAGCAATATAACTGCTGTTTGTCATTGATTGGTCATGATATAACTGCTGTTTGTCATTGATTGGTCATGATATAACTGCTGTTTGTCATTGATTGGTCATGATATAACTGCTGTTTGTCATTGCTTGGTCATGATATAACTGCTGTTTGTCATTGCTTGGTCATGATATAACAGCTGCTTGTCATTGCTTGGTCATGATATAACTGCTGTTTGTCATTGCTTGGTCACGATACAACTGTTGTTTGTCATTGCTTGGTCACGATACATCTGCTGTTTGTCATTGCTTGGTCATGATATAACTGTTGTTTGTCATTGCTTGGTCATGATATAACTGTTGTTTGTCATTGCTTGGTCATGATATAACTGTTGTTTGTTATTGCTTGGTCATGATAAAACTGTTGTTTGTCATTGCTTGGTCGCGTTATAACTGCTGTTTGTCATTGCTTGGTCATGATATAACTGTTGTTTGTCATTGCTTGGTCATGATATAACTGTTGTTTGTCATTGCTTGGTCATGTTATAACTGCTGTTTGTCATTGCTTGGTCATGATATAACTGTTGTTTGTCAATGCTTGGTCATGATATAATTGCTGTTTGTCATTGCTTGGTCATGATATAACTGCTATTTGTCATTGCTTGGTCATGATATAACTGTCGTGTGTCATTGCTTGGTCATGATATAACTGTTGTTTGTCATTGCTTGGTCACGATATAACTGTTGTTTGTCATTACTTGGTCACGATATAACTGCTGTTTGTCATTGCTTGGTCGCGATATAACTGCTGTTTGTCATTGTTTGGTCACGAAATAACTGTTGTTTGTCATTGCTTGGTCGCGATATAACTGTTGTCATTGCTTGGTCACGAAATAACTGTTGTTTGTCATTGCTTGGTCGCGATATAACTGTTGTTTGTCATTGCTTGGTCGCGATATAACTACTGTTTGTCATTGCTTGGTCGCGATATAACTGTTGTTTGTCATTGCTTGGTCACGAAATAACTGTTGTTTGTCATTGCTTGGTCGCGATGTAACTGCTGTTTGTCATTGCTTGGTCGCGATGTAACTGCTGTTTGTCATTGCTTGGTATATTAATATGTGCAGGAAAGGCTGCTCTATTCATTTATAATACTATGATCTGTTTGTGTAAGGAAAAAAAAACCACCACTCTCTTTGAAAATCGCATTTAGTGTTCTTCTCTCACTCTCCCCTCTATTCCAATCATCTGTCCTCATTTATACTATCTCCATCTCCGACATTCCATCATCTCTGTCGGTCCACACATTAGCAGCGATATTTAACCCTTGAACCTCCGGCAGGGCGCGGAAATAATCAAGACCCTACCATTTGAATGGAAATAGCTTGTCACCTTCACTATCAAATGAACTCAATCAGGACCGAAGATCTCAAGCACTTATGAGATGCCCCCTTACATTTTCGGGTGTCCAACTTGTAACAGACTTGCTCGCGGAGTAATACACTTCATTTTTGTTAACGAACTTCTTCTAAAGTAGTCCATCCGCGAAAAAGAAAATTTTGACTTTCTTATTCTTGACGTTGAAAAAAAAAAAAGATTTTTAGAGGTGGGGGAGGGGGGATGAGGAGAAGGGATGCTATTTATTTTAAATACCACTCTCATATCAATTCGTTTTAGTTTCTCTAATATTTGTCAATGGTTCTGTTTCTCAAGATTGTTAAATATATTTATTTCTTGTCCTTTTAAATGTCGTTTAATTGTCATTATTATTATTTTGTTATCTGCTAAAGGACTTTAGGTTAAATACAAAAATACACATTTTCAACTCCAATGTTAGGTCAGTCTTATTATATGGCTGTGAAACATGGAGAATAACAAAACTGACAATCATGAAGATACAGAACTTCATTAAATGGATGCTTACGTAGAATAAAAGGATGGAAATGGCAGGACAAAATCACTAACATGGAATTATGGAAATGTACCAGTCAAACACCAGTGGATAAAGAGATACAGTGAAGACGATGGCGCTGGATAGGCACACCATGTGCGGAAGCCAACTGAGAGTATTACACAACAGGCCCTTGGAATCCCCAAGGGAAAAGACAAAGAGGAAGACCAAAGTATTCCCAGAGAAGACAGATGGAAGCAGAGATGAAGATGATGGCGAAGACATAGAATAATCATAAAAGATTAGCAAAAAACAGAACTGGCTTGGAAAGTGTTTATTGAAGACCTATGCTATACTGTAAGTGAAAGGTAGAAGAAGAAAGGACTTCAAGTGTGGCTAACAACAATGGGTTTCTTACAGTAGGCATCCTAACTGTAACACTGCCCACAAAGAATTCATTCTACATGTAACACTGCTCACAAAGAATTCATTCTAACTGTAACACTGCTCACAAAGAATTCATTCTAACTGTAACACTGCTCAAAAAGAATTCATTCTAACTGTAACACTGCTCACAAAGAATTCATTCTAACTGTAACACTGCTCACAAAGAATTCATTCTAACTGTAACACTGCTCACAAAGAATTCATTCTAAGTGTAACACTGCTCACAAAGAATTCATCCTAACTGTAACACTGCTCATAAAGAAGCCATACGCCCATCCAACAACTGACCTGAGTTCGGTCAGCTGGACGTATGAGTTAGGATCAGCGAACAACTGACCTGAGTGCGGTCATCTGGACGTATGAGTTAGTATCAGCGAACAACTGACGTGAGTGCTGTCATCTGGATGTATGAGTTAGGATCAGCGAACAACTGACCTGAGTGCCGTCATCTGGATGTATGAGTTAGGATCAGCGAACAACTGACCTGAGTGCCGTCATCTGGATGTATGAGTTAGGATCAGCGAACAACTGGCCTGATCAGGACCCTGCTCCACCTCCTAGCGATGCTCATAGAATCAGACATTTCAGTCTGGCTAAGCGAGTAGAGTTCGAAAATGGAAGGCAACCGGTTACTTAAAAATGCCATGCTGAAATCGGATATATCGGACCGCAATATTAAACGCAAATATTAAAGACTAGCTACAAACTACAATGTGGAGGCGAAGTCTCGACTCACAGCAGCAGAGTTGGAAGTTGTCAGCGATCCGCAGCTGATGGCTTACGCCAGTGATGGTGAACCAGAACCATCCACCTCTCCGTGGTGCCTCTAGTAACAGACTAACCTGTCTAGTCTAGCCAAGCGAGTAGGGATCGAAGAGGGAAGACAACCGGGTACTCAAAAATATCGTGCTGAAGTCGGATGTGTTGGACCGAACGGCGCAAATATTACAGTTATACTGCAAACCACAACACAACGGAGACATGCCCACTTAACGTCCTTTTGAGGACGGATGATGAAGAGGTGTGCTCCTTTACTCATCAGGAGGGCGCAAGTAAGCAAAATCTACAAAGCAATACATCTACGCCCACTTAACGTCATTGTAACAGCGTGTGGTGAAGAGGACTTTCCATTCCTTTGAGTAGACGTTGACAAGAAATTCTCAAGTCCTACAAATAAACATCCAAGTTAAAGGAATACACCTGGAGACAGTTCAGAGCTGCAACTACCTGGGACATACTATAATCAGTGATGGAAAATGTACAACTGAAATAAACAAAAGAATAGGTATGACAAAAATTAATTTTAATGCTATGAAAAGTATACTAACATCAAAACAAATAACACCAGGTCTAAAACTAAGAATAGCAAAATTGTACATCTTCTCAATACTCCTGTATGGTGCAGAAACATGGACATTAGACAAGAAAACAGAACAGAAAATTGAAGCTTTTGAAATGTGGATTTATAGAAGAATAGGTAGAATTGGATGGAAAGTAAAGAAAACAAACGATGGAGTTTTAAAACTAATAAAAATGAAAAGAGAACTACTAAACGCAATTAGAACAAGACAAATGAAATTTTTGGGGCATGTTAAAAGACACAACAGCCTAATAAAAGTAATATTGTGAGGGAAAATACAAGGTAAAAGAGGCAGAGGCAGACTAAGACTAACATGGACGAGTAACATCAGAAGATGGACAGGTCAGCAGAATCTATGACAATCTGCACGATCAAAGCAAGAAACAGAGTGGAATGGCGCTCCATGGTAGCCAACCTTCGATGCGGAGACGGCACTTAATGATGATGATGATGATGAGTAGACGTCCATTGGACGCCAGAAAAGTACGAAAAAGAACCTAACTGTAAAATTATCGTATGTACGTCAACAATACACAAACAATAATGAGAAAATAGCGCTAGTGTCGCACACTGAAATATTGAGGCTTAGTTCTGTGAGGTTACAGCTGCGTGTGATTACTAGCCATGCAGTTTTCACATTTAACCGGCACAGTTATGTTAGTCTAATAATATATAATGTTGAGAAGGCAAAAATATTTAACGCCACAAAATATATTCAGTGCTAAAAGACTACCTTTGCACATTTTCTACATTTTCTTTTTTTTTTTGAGGAATAATCAAATAATCAGAGGTCCTATTTATATTTCCCTCACCACTCTCTCTCTCTCTATATATATATGTATATCCCTTCCACACTTCTATTTCTTCCCACTCGCCATCCGTCCTCTCTCATTCACATAATATGCATATATATATATATATGTATATGTTCATATATATTAATTTAAATATCTGGGAACTTTGTTAACCTCAGATGGTAGATGTACAACAGAGGTGAGAAGAAGAATAACTCAAGCAGAATCAGTTTTCCAAAAAATGAGGAAGATACTTTGCAATCCATTTTTTATAATAGATTAAAGAAAAAAGAGTTCTTAAATTTAACGTGAAAGAAACAAAACAAAAATAAAGGACTTGACAAAGTAAAGTACCACGAAATAATCACAATTTTACAAAGCATAAACGTAGACAGCAAAGATCTAAGAGTAATAAAGAACATGTACTGGCAACAAACAGCGGCCATAAGAACTGGAAACCATTGGGAATGTTTCAACAAATAAAACAGGGTGTTAGACAAGGTTGTGTGCTGTCACCAGATTTTTTAAATATGTATAGTGAGTTTAATTTAAGATCCATAAGGGGCATGCCTAGAATAACAATTGGAGGTCATAATATAAATAATCTAAGGTATGCTGATGAAAGATCCATAAGGGGCATGCCTAGAATAACAATTGGAGGTCATAATATAAATAATCTAAGGTATGCTGATGATTCGGGAGCCGCGATAACTCCGTTGTTAGTGAACTGGACTACAAATGACAAGAGGTAGGGTTCGATCCCAACTGTCGGCTTCCGGTTCACCCAGCCTTTAATGGGTACCGGATTTTTTTCTGGGAAAGTAAAGCGGCAAGGGCGTAATACCGACCACATTACCCCATAAACCATGTGCCAAAGGTCTGTAAAATTTATGGTCACTAACACCATATTCTCTATACGCCACTTGGCGTGACTGGGTACTTTACTTTTTTTTATGCTGATGATTCAGGTTTAATCGCTAAGAGTGAAAATGAGTTACAAGAAATGTTGGACATTATAGTGAAGGAAAGCAAAAATAAAGGACTCAGCCTTAAAAACAAAAAGACAGAAGTAATGGTAACAACAAAGAAAAAGACATCACCTCTGTGCAAAATAAAGACAAGTGGAACAATATTAAAGCAGGTAAATGAATTTAAATATTTGGGAACTTTGTTAACCTCAGACGGAAGATGTACGAAAGCGGTGAGATGCAGAATCGCTCACGGAAAAGCAGCTTTCCAAAAAAAATGAGGAAGATACTATGCAATCCATTTTTGACAATAGAAACCAGAAAAAGAGTTCTTAAATGTTATGTAGAGCCAGTCTTAACATATGGATGTGAATCATGGAGAATAGGAAACAGACAAAAAAAAATCACTGGAGTCTGTAGAAATGTGGTTTTACAGAAGAATATTGAGAATACCATGGACAGCTACAATGAGTAATGAAAATGTCCTGGAAGAGGTCAAAGAAAAAAGAGAGCTAATTTCCAATATTAGGAAGAAACAATCATCATTTTTTGGCCATGTAATGAGAAGAGTACAAATGGAATATATAGCAACAACTGGAAAAATTGAGGGACGAAGAGATAGAGGGAAGCAAAGAGAGAAAATACCAGACAGCTTAAGAGGATAGCTTAGTAGAAGGTCAACAACAGAAATGATAAATAACTGTCGAGATTGTGGAGAGATATGATCACCTACCCCATCAGGCAAGCTACTTTATGATGTAATATCCTTCATTATTTAATTTTATCCAGTCATATGAGTTATTCATTCCGTCTTTGTCTATCTTTCTTTCTCCAACCCCACTCCTCTTATTTTCTATCTTTTCTCTGTCATATCTTCTCTTTCGTTTAAAAAAATACAGGTGTTGCAGCATTACGAATAATAGATGGAATGAACAAAACTTTTCGAGCAAGTCTTCATCAGCACATGACACAAAAACAAACGGGGGAACTGATTGGTCTCGAGGCAAGGCACCGGTCTCGAGACAAAGAGTTTGTGAGTTCAAATCCCGGATGCACCAGTTGGGACTTTTATTTGTAATTTCTCTCTGCGGCAACCACCCTTGGTCTCCCAGCAGGGAGGCCCGGCTTGATACGTCAATTACTCATCGACGAAAAAAATATGAGTACCTCCAAAGACGGAGTTATCTGCCTGCGCGGTGAGGGACCCCTGTATATACGTCTGCCAGGGAAAATCAGATTAACTCGCAAAATTCAGTTCCTACCACGGACTTCGTCGGAGGTGAAAGCTGGCGAATAGAAAAAAAAAAGTAAGGACAAAAACGACAATTAACAAACATCGTGTACTATAGCGATTACATTATATTATATTACATTATATAATATCATATCATATCATATCATATCATGTCATGTCATGTCATGTCATGTCATGTTATGTTATGTTGTGTCATGTTGTGTCATATCATATCATATCACATCATATCATATCATGTCATGTTATGTTATGTTATGTTATGTTATGTTGTGTCATGTTGTGTCATATCATATCATATCATATCATATCATATCATATCATATCATATCATATCACATCATATCATATCATGTCATGTTATGTTATGTTATGTTGTGTCATGTTGTGTCATATCATATCATATCACATCATATCATGTCACATCATGTCATATCATGTTATGTTATGTTATGATGTGTCATGTTGTGTCATATCATATCATATTATATCTATTATATTATATTGTACTGTACTGAAAAGGTAAAGTAAAGGTAAACTATTAGACTTGAACCGGTGTCTTAGCACGCAAGTTTACACCCATAAGTGTTCGGCCGCCTATCCAGAAATGTTCGGAGATTTCTGTATAGTGACGCCTCAAGCATCGAAACTAAGATGCGAAGCGACATTCCTAACTTTCCCCTGGTACCCATTTCTGACAACGGCTGGGTGACCGTGGGGGTATTTTTTTCAACCACGAGTACAATTCACACTACTGCCATGTACTGTACTGTACTGTACTGTACTGTACTGTACTGTACTGTACTGTACTGTACTATTTAGTCATGTTTTTTCAACTTCGTTTTCGTTGCCCATTCTATTTGTATCTAATAAATCCCCCCCCCCCCCCATCACGGGCCACATTCCTATAGATGAAATATCTTACTTTGTTTCTTCAGTTTTCATCCCTTCCATTCATGTTTTTTTTCTTAATAACTTTCCCTTTTCTCTTTCTTTCGTCTATCTGTATCCTCTGCTACTTATCCTCGCTGCTACTTATCCTCGCTCTATTTCTCAACGTTAACCTTTTTTCATACTTCACTTTCCTTGTCTCTACTACCAGCCACATAAAATAATATAAAATAATTAATATAAAATAACATTAAAAAAGTAATATATAATAAAATGAAATAATATAAAATAATATAAAATAATGAATATAAAATAAAATAAAATAATAAAAAATAATGAATATATCATAAAATTAAATAATATAAAATAAAATAATATAAAATAAAATAATATAAAATAATAAACATAATTAATATATAATAATATGAAATAATTAAACTAAAGCGGTTGGCTTACCACGGCAACAGCCGGGGTTCGTAATCCTGGCGAGGACACCTGGGTTTTACTAATTCCCTAAAAATTAGTAGGAGCCGCGATAGCTCAGTGGTTAGTGAACTGGACTACTACGGACAAGGGGTAGGGTTCGATCCCAACCGACGGCTCCGGGTTCACCCAGCCTTAAAAAATGGGTACCGGATTTTTTCTGGTAAAGTAAAAGCAGCACGGGCGTAATACCGACCACATTACCCCAAAAATCATGTGCTGAAGGTCTGTAAAATATAGGGTCACTAACACCATATTTCCCTATACGCCACTTGGCGTGACGGGGGGTAAAAAAAAAAAAAAAAAAAAAAAAAAAAAAAAATTAAACTAAAATAAAATAATATAACATAATTAGTATAAAATAAGTTAATATAAAATAATATAAAATAATTAATACATAATAATATAAAATAATTAGTATCAAATAATATAAATAGACGAGACCAGACCATCAGTTTCTGACTGAACACAGGAAGCCATTCATACGTCAGTAACAGGATTGGTGGAATAGATGAACGTTGAAGCAATGCCGTCCACTGTATCCAGATAAAGATTCATTGAAGATCTACCCAAATGTTGGGAGTGTCGATAGCGTAGTGGTAGCGCCAGGGCTTGGCAATTAAGTGAACATATGCTCAATCGAATGTAGTACGAAGTTGTAGTACAAACTTGAACTGGCCTAGCGGAGGGGAAAAAAAAAGGGGGGGGGGGGGTTATGGGTGATGTCTTTAAAGATTTTCTCCGTGTATAAGTTAAATTGTTTGTAAGGTCGGGTAATTTTACCTGCTACTGTATGCAGTAAACAGTACAATCTGTGGCTACATTGCTGCCTTGCATGTAAGCTCGGGAGAGTAAACGGCTAAGCGAGGGTACCCCGAAGTAAAACAAACCCTACTGCCTTGTGGGTTAGACTTTTTAGTCAAAGGCTAGCGGAGCCAACCGTAAACAAACCGACAGAAGGCAACAGAAAACCACCGTCGTAACTTCTTTGTACAATCATGAATCGCCAAAACACTGGAGTCTGTAGAAATGTGGTTTTACAGAAGAATGTTGAGAATACCATGGACAGCTAAGAAGAGTAATGAAAACATTCTGGAAGAGGCCAAAGCAGAAGGAGGGCTAATTTCCAATATTAGGAAGAAACAATAATCACTTTTTGGCCATGTAATGAGAAGAGAACAACTGAAATATATTGTAACAACTGGGAAAAATGAGGGACCAAGAGATAGAAGGAAGCAAAGAGAAAAAATACCAGACAGCTTAAGAGAATGGATTGGCAGAAGGCCAACAACAGAAATGATAAATAACTGTCGAGATCGAAAGTTGTGCAGAGACATGATCACCTACGCCAGCAGGCCCGGTACTTGATGATGAAGATACGCTAAATAGACACGGTGATAGAATGCAGCCCTATCTTACTCCTTTTTCTATATCAACAGGTGCAGAGTTCTCGGTGTTGTTTTGAAAGTTTAAACAAACAAACGATTATTAGTAATTGTAACAACCTCTCAATAATCAATAGATTAATCGACGTGTAATAGACGTTCAAAAAACAACGCATAAAATAGATGACGCTTTCATAATGTTAGACTGAGGGAATGTGTATGAAGACTGAATTGCTCTTTTTTGTAAAGTTAAACGCGTGAGTGTAAATTCGTTTGTTTATTCAAACGCGTGAGTGTAAGTATGTTTGTTTAAAGGCGTGAGTGTAAGTTTGTTTATACGCGTGGGTGTAAGTTTGTTTGTTTGTTTAAACACGTGAGTGTAAGCGTGTTTGTTTAAATGTGTGAGTGTAAAATTGTTTGTTTGTTTAAACGCGTGAGTGTAAGTTTGTTTCTTTGTTTAAACGCGTGAGTGTAAGTGTGTTTGTTTAAAGGCGTGAGTGTAAGTTCGTTTCTTTGTTTAAACGCGTGAGTGTAAGTTTGTTTATACGCGTGGGTGTGAGTTTGTTTCTTTGTTTAAACACGTGAGTGTAAGTGTGTTTGTTTAAAGGTGTGAGTGTAAGTTTGTTTGTTTGTTTAAAGGTGTGAGTGTAAGTTTGTTTGTTTGTTTAAACGCGTGAGTGTAAGTGTGTTTGTTTAAAGGTGTGAGTGTAAGTTTGTTTGTTTGTTTAAACGCGTGAGTGTAAGTTTGTTTGTTTAAAGGTGTGAGTGTAAGTTTGTTTGTTTGTTTAAACGCGTGAGTGTAAGTTTGTTTGTTTAAAGGTGTGAGTGTAAGTTTGTTTGTTTAAACGCGTGAGTGTAAGTTTGTTTGTTTAAAGGTGTGAGTGTAAGTTTGTTTGTTTGTTTAAACGCGTGAGTGTATGTTTGTTTATTTATTTAAACGCGTGAGTTTAAGTTCGTTTATTTAAACGCGTAAGTGTAAGTGTGTTTGTTTAAACACTCGAGTGTAAGTTTGTTTGTTTAAACACGTGAGTGTAAGTGCGTTTGTTTGAACGCGTGAGTGTAAGTTTGTTTGTTTAAACACTCGAGTGTAAGTTTGTTTGTTTAAACACGTGAGTGTAAGTTTGTTTGTTTAAACACGTGAGTGTAAGTTTGTTTGTTTAAACACGTGAGTGTAAGTTTGTTTGTTTAAACACCTGAGTGTAAGTTTGTTTGTTTAAACACGAGAGTGTAAGTTTGTTTGTTTAAACGCATGAGTGTAAGTTTGTTTGTTCAAACGTGTGAGTGTAAGTGTGTTTGTTCAAACATGTGAGTGTAAGTGTGTTTGTTCAAACGTGTGAGTGTAAGTGTGTTTGTTCAAACGTGTGAGTGTAAGTGTGTTTGTTCAAGCGTGTGAGTGTAAGTTTGTTTGTTTAAATGCATGAGTGTAAGTTTGTTTGTATAAAGGCGTGAGTGTAAGTGTAAGTTTGTTTGTTTAAATGCGTGAGTGTAGGTTTGTTTGTTTGTTTAAACGCGTGAGTTTAAGTATATTTGTTTGTTTAAACGCGTGAGTGTAAGTTTGTTTGTTTAAAGGTGTGAGTGTAAGTTTGTTTGTTTAAACACGTGAGTGTAAGTTTATTTGTTTAAAGGCGTGAGTGTACGTTTGTTTGTTTGTTTGTTTAAACGCGTGAGCGTAAGTGTGTTTGTTTAAACGCGTGAGTGTAAGTGTGTTTGTTTAAAGGCGTGAGTGTAAGTGTGTTTGTTTAAAGGCGTGAGTGTAGGTTTGTTTGTTTGTTTGTTTGTTTAAATACGTGAGTGTAAGTTTGTTTGTTTAAACACGTGAGTGTAAGTTTGTTTGTTTGTTTAAACACGTGAGTGTAAGTTTGTTTGTTTGCTTAAACACGTGAGTGTAAGTTTGTTTATTTGTTTAAACACGTGAGTGTAAGTTTTTGTGTGTGTTTAAACACGTAAGTGTAAGTTTGTTTGTTTAAACACGTGAGCGTAAGTTTGTTTGTTTAAACACGTGATTGTAAGTTTGTTTGTTTGTTTAAACACGTGAGTGTAAGTTTGTTTGTTTAAACACGTGATTGTAAGTTTGTTTGTTTGTTTAAACACGTGAGTGTAAGTTTGTTTGTTTAACACGTGAGTGTAAGTTTGTTTGTTTAAACACGTGATTGTAAGTTTGTTTGTTTGTTTAAACACGTGAGTGTAAGTTTGTTTAAACACGTGAGTGTAAGTTTGTTTGTTTAAACACGTGAGTGTAAGTTTTTTGTGTGATTTAGCTCCTGTGACTCTTACTTCAAGGTTACAGATTGAATCTACTTTCCTGAGTATCATGCCTACATTCAGCTTGGCATTAGTTACAGAATGAATCTACTTTCTCGAGTATCATGCCTGCATTCAGCTTGGCATTAGTTACAGAATCTGCATTTAGCTTGGCATTAGTAACTGAACGCCCACTCCCTCCTTTTGTCAAACCCTATCTGGCTTTAATGCATTTCGTAAGAAAGAAGTCATTTCCAGGACATGAGTGTGAAATTTGAACAAAAGCAACGTTGTTTATCCCTCGGGCACTCCTCGTTCAGTCCTCACCTAAGACAATAGTGAATGATGTCAGAAATGTATACAGATAAGGTTACCGGAAACCAGTAAAAGGAAAACATATTCTTCATTTTACATTTGTGTACTCCACCAGTCTTGTTGAGGAAAACAGTTCAAATGATGACATTTTGCTTACTATTAAAGCTGATATTTTTTTGGTTTTATTTTAACTTTAGTGTTTCATGTGTTTTTTTGGGTCTCCGTTAAACTTATTTTTCTGTATGGAACTTAATCTCACTTTCTTTCTTCCACTTTCTGTCTCTATTTCTTGTTTCAACGTTCGTTTTCTTTGCTCGAGTACACAGGTAATGCACATATCACGGAACTCAGCAAAAGCTATGGAATTTTCACTGATAGGATTTAAGAAATGTCTTTACTCGTATTTTTTGTTTAGTTTAGTCAACATATTTATCTGGGTTACACATCGAACAACACAAATGCTCAGATTCACTCCTCTGCACATTCCCAGTATGAAGAACGCCCACTACACACCAGCAAAAGCACTGATGAATGAGTGTTACAATGCTTGAATCATTAGTATCCTTATGTACGGCAGCGAATCATGGACAACTTATGCAAAGCAGGAGAGAATTCCAAATGCATTTCATAATGCGATGTCTGTAGTCTTAATATCACCTGGAAGAACAAAGTGACAAATGTGGGGTCCTCACTCGCATATGCCACCTGAACATCTACGCGCTGCTCAAACAACGTAGGTTATGCTGGCTTGGCCACGCGCACCGTATGAAAGATGACCGCTTATTGAAAGATAGACTCTATGGATAAATTAGCTGATGGCAAAAGGACTAGTGGGCGTCAAAGACTTCGATTTGTAGACGTGTGACATGAAGACACCGAACATTAACCCTGCAGCATGGAAAGAAATAGCTGCAGACTACAATCTGTGGAATAACACTCTAAAGCTCCAGCTCAAACAAGAAGCGGACAGATTCATATGAAAAAGGAAATACACGGCGAAAGAAAAAAAAAAAAAAAAACATCTCTATGTATTATTTGAGTGAGAGTGTGTGTGTGTAAGTATGTGTGTGTGTGTGTGTGAGTGTTTATGTGAGTGTGTGTGCGTGTGTTTGTGAGTGTGTATATGCGTGAGCGTGTGTCTATGCTGGTATGTATGTGAGTGTGTGTATGTGTGAGTGTGTGTGCGTTTGTGAGTGTGTGGCGTGTGCCTGTGCTAGTATGTATGTCAGTGTGTGCGAGTATGCGTGTGTGTTTGTGAATGTGTGAGTGTATATATGTGTGGATGTGTGTCTGTGCTAGCATGTATGTGTGTGTGAGTGTGTATGTGTACGTGTGGGTATGTGAATGTGTGTATTTGTGTGAGTATGTGTAAGTGTGCGTATGCGGGGCGCTTAATTGTTGCGACACGTCTGCCTGAAGCGCCTCTCTGCTGATCACTGGCATTTGGCTATATTTATAATTTAGAAGTAAAGTAATCATAAAAAAGTAATAAATTAACATAATAATTATCATCATTTTGTCAGTTGTAACCAAGTATTCCAACTTTCCTCTTCTCATGATCATCATCATCATCATCATCGTCGAGTGCCTTCTCCGCAACGAAGATTGGCTACCATGGATCGTCATTCTACTCTGTTTCTCGCTTTCATGGTGCAAGCTGTCACAGATTGACTTGTCTATATTTTAATGTTACTCGTCCATGTTAGTCTTGGTCTGTCTCTGCCTCTTTTACCTTGTATTTTCCCTTCCAATATTACTTTTAGTAGGCTGTTGTGTCTTTTAACATGCCCCAAAAAATTTCATTTGTCTTGTCTTAATTGTATTTAGTAGTTCTCTTTTCATTTTCAGTGGTTTTAAAACTTCATCGTTTGTTTTCTTTTCTTTCCATCCAATTCTACCTATGCTTCTATAAATCCACATTTCAAAGGCTTCAATTTTCTGTTCTGTTTTCTATTCTCATGATATGCCCAAAAAAATGTTGATTGTTGTTATCTTTTTCTGATGATTCTTAGGTGCTCCCATTTTGTGCTATCCTCTTTGAGAATTTCCTCATTGGTCTTCTTAGCTCTCCAGGGAACTTTTAACATTCTTCTGAGATATCCCATCTCAGTGGCCTCTAATCGTATTAACTTATTTAACATTTTAAAAATTGTTTGCAATAAATATTCAAATTTATTGATTGGCAGAAAGGCGTCGTGTTTGATGTTCCTCCATAACCCGCAATCTAGTGCGCTGTGGAACAGTTCCATCGTTGGTCCTTTCCTTTGGCACATTGTCAAGATATCCAACAATTGTTCCTTTTATTTATCCATATTACACCGGCCTTTTTTGTCCCCATTATGTTACTAAGTATTGCATTGGATTCATATGAAAACAAGCGTCCCAGGAAGATACTTCATATAACATGCAATTAATTCAAAACTAGTCTTGAAAAAAAAAAGAATTTTTTTTCGTTCGCCAGCTTTTACGTCTGACGAAGTCCCTAGAGACTAGGAACTGCATTTTGCGTGTTAATCCGTTTTTCCCTGGCAGTCGTGTGCACAGGGGTCCCTCGCCGCACAGGCAGATAACTCCGAATTAGGAGGTACTCATATTTTTTGCGTCGATGAGTAATTGACGTTTCAAGCCGGGCCTCGCTACTGAGACCAGGGGTGGTTGCCGCAGAGAGAAATCATAAATAAAAATCCCAACAAGTGCAGCCGGGATTTGAACCCACAACCTCTCTGTCTCGAAGCCGGCGTCTTGCCTCGAGACCAAACAGTCCCACACATCCATATGTTAATATTGGCTCTACATAACATTTAAGAACTCTTTTTGTCGTTTCTATTGTCAAAAATGGATTGCATAGTATCTTCCTCATTTTTTTTGGAAAGCTGCTTTTGCCTGAGCCATTCTGCATCTTACCTCATTTGTACATCTTCCGTCTGAGGATAGAAAAGTTCCCAAATATTTAAATTCATTTACCTGTTTTAATATTGTTCTACTTGTCTTTCTTTTGCACTGAATCATGAATGGGATAACGCTGAAAAAAATAAAGAGAGTTTTAAAAATAGTATTATTCATTTAGAATAATTGTTGATTACTTTCGTGTATTTGCCGAGAATATTAATTCAATATTTTTTTAATTTCTTATTTCAAACATCTAGAAATGTTACTTCAGTAATTTTTTTTTATTACTCTTTTCAAACATCTAGAAAATCTTTTTTCATTACTTATTTTTAAAAAAATATTACTTCAATAATTTTTGCCGCGATAGCTCAGTGGTTGGTGAACTGGACTACAGAGGACAAGGGGTAGGGTTAGATCCCAACCGACGGCTTCCAGGTTCACCCAGTATTTAGTGGGTACCTGATTTTTTTATGGGAAAGTAAAGCGGCACGGGCGTCATACCGACCACATTATCCCAAAAATCATGTGCCGAAGGTCTGTAAAATGTATGGTCACTAACACCATATTCCCTTTTTTTCTTTATTTTTGTGTGTGTGTTATTTGTTTATAAACATCTAGAATTATTTGTCATGTAACACATTATTAATAATCAAAATGTCTTATTTTTCAACACTCAAATTAAGGCCTCCGTAGTAATAGACTCAATGTTCGAAGAACGTGAAAGACTCTGAAGAAAGAAACGACGGATGAATTGTCATATAATCTAACATTTCACTCAATTGAAGCTCTCTTTGTCCGTGAGAGGAAAGAGATGACAACTTCTTTGGAGAAGCCGGTAAAGTCTCCTAAAGATGTCCATGAAAAGACAACTCTCGGGTGTCCAAAAAAAAAAAAAAAAAAAAAATCAAAATCTCACGTCTGGATAGAAAGGTGCACACAGCCAATATTTGTTCCCAGTTCCTGATAGTAATCACAAAATAGCATTTGTGTGTTATTGTTCTAAATTTGGCGCCATTGATAGACGAACAAAAATAAAAGTAAAGTGCCCCCGTCGCGCCAAGTGGCGTATAGGGTGGTGTTAGTGACTATACATTTTACAAACCTTCAGCACATGATTTTTGGGGTAATGTGGTCGGTATTGCGCCCGTGCCGCTTTACCTTCCCAGTAAAAAATCCGGTACCCATTAAAAGCTGGGCGAACCGGACCCCGTCGGTTAGGATAGAACCCTACCTCTTGTCCTTTGTAGTCTAGTTCAGTAACCACTGAGCTATCGCGGCTCCCACTGATTGACGAAGGCACAACTATTGTTCAACAAGGAAATAACTCTAGAGGAAAAACGGGCACTATACAATACAATCTTCATCCCAACGTTGTGCTACCAATGCCAGTCCTGGGCCCTAGATGCAAGAACAATAAGAAAAATAATCTAGAGCAGATTAAATGTGTACCGACGAATGACAGGAAACTGTTTGAAAAATAAAATCAGAAATGAAGAACTGAGAAAAAAGCTAGGAATAGCCCCCACCATAGAATATATAAAGAAACAACAGATAAAATGGTTTGTCCACATGACAAGCCAGAGTAATCAAAACACAGCACAACGAGCCCTCAATAAACGTTGCTAGAATACCAGACTTAAGGGGCGATCACGAAAGGATGGATCGATGGACTATTGTAATCAGCAGCAGAGGCGAACAGAAGAGAAAAAGACCGCAAATTATATCTCCCCTCGACGCTGAAAGGCAAACGAGGAGGAAAGAAGAAGAAAAAGTAGTAGAAGAGGAAGAAGATAGATGAAGGTGCCCTATGTGTACAACGTTCACTACATTATTAAAACTGATCTAGGAATGATTCGAACTGTGAACACGAGAAATTGCCATCTCAGATTGCCAGCTATTTATTGCTTCTGTTATTGATTTTTAGTACATTCAAGTCAATGTTAATGAAAATGACAAATTTTATTACACTTCCTGATGCTAGTAATATCATTCTTGGCTCTAAAATGTGAATGATGATACTCCATATTATATTAATTTTTCTGTACCCATGCTTGGATTGTTTCCGGTTCCGGTCCAAGATGGAGAATTTGTTTTTCTTTCTCTTGCAATGAACGGTTGATCCAAGATGTAACCAACCGACATCGTGAAACATCCATTGTTATCGGAACAGAAACCTCGAAATAAAAACAGTAATAACGCCCCTTACATGGAACTTGAGGGTAAAAGAAAAAAAGAGATCGACCTAGAAAAAAATAAAATAAAAATAACATTAAAACGAGAGGCAACATCAACATGCATCGGCTCCCTCGCCGAGATTAAACCACTCGCACGGGACAGAGCCGTATTACGAGACACAATGCATGTCCTGTTACTGCTGCCAATATATATGCAAGATTGTACTTCTAATAAAGGGTCTTAAATGTACTATAAAAAAATAAAGTACCCCCCGTCACGCCAAGTGGCGTATAGGGAATATGGTGTTAGTGACCATACATTTTACGGGCCTTCGGCACATGATTTTGGGGTAATGTGGTCAGTATTACGCCCAGGCCGCTTCACTTTCCCAGAAAAAATCCGGTACCCATTAAAGGTTGAGTGAACCCGGAAGCCGTCGTTTGGGATCGAACCCTACCTCTTGTCCTTTGTAGTCCAGTTCACTAACCACTGAGCTATCACGGCTCCCGTTTAATTGTACTATAGAAGAAACATATACACGTTATGTTTATGAATTTGACATTTCAAGATAACAACTAAGTTATCTATAATAAAAAGCAGCGCGCTGTACAGTGCAGAACAACTTAGAAAATGTTTGTTTTAAAGATCAAACAATGATAAAGAAAACTCAGAGGAACAAACATGGAATTATTCGTTTCCTTTGATGGATGTAATGTGTATACCAGCTGATGGGAAATGTGCGTACGATAAGATGACGTCACACAACATTTCAAATCACAAGGGAGTGATGTATCAAATTTACTGCACTAAACCGTTGTAGTAAAGTGAGAGGAGGACACTGCGTTGTAGTAAAGGGTGGGGAGGACACTGCGTTGTAGTAAAGGGTGGGGAGGACACTGCGTTGTAGTAAAGGGTGGGGAGGACACTGCGTTGTAGTAAAGGGTGGGGAGGACACTGCGTTGTAGTAAAGGGTGGGGAGGACACTGCGTTGTAGTGAAGGGTGGGGAGGACACTGCGTTGTAGTAAAGTGTGAGGAGGACAGTGCGTTGTAGTAAAGTGTGAGGAGGACAGTGCGTTGTAGTAAAGTGTGAGGAGGACAGTGCGTTGTAGTAAAGGGTGGGGAGGACAGTGCGTTGTAGTAAAGTGTGAGGAGGACAGTGCGTTGTAGTGAAGTGTGGGGAGGACAGTGCGTTGTAGTAAAGGGTGGGGAGGACAGTGCGTTGTAGTAAAGTGTGAGGAGGACAGTGCGTTGTAGTGAAGTGTGGGGAGGACAGTGCGTTGTAGTAAAGGGTGGGGAGGACAGTGCGTTGTAGTAAAGTGTGAGGAGGACAGTGCGTTGTAGTGAAGGGTGGGGAGGACATTGCGTTGTAGTGAAGGGTGATGAGGACAGTGCGTTGTAGTAAAGTGTGAGGAGGACAGTGCGTTGTAGTGAAGGGTGGGGAGGACAGTGCGTTGTAGTGAAGGGTGATGAGGACAGTGCGTTGTAGTAAAGTGTGAGGAGGACAGTGCGTTGTAGTGAAGGGTGAGGAGGACAGTTTGTTGTAGTAAAGTGTGAGGAGGACAGTGCGTTGTAGTAAAGTGTGAGGAGGACAGTGTGTTGTAGTAAAGTGTGAGGAGGACAGTGCGTTGTAGTATAGGGTGGGGAGGACAGTGCGTTGTAGTAAAGGGTGTGAAGGACAGTGCGTTGTAGCAAAGTGTGAGGAGGACAGTGCGTTGTAGTAAAGGGTGAGGAGGACAGTGCGTTGTAGTAAAGTGTGAGGAGGACAGTGCATTGTAGTAAAGTGTGAGGAGGACAGTGCGTTGTAGTGAAGGGTGGGGAGGACACTGTGTTGTAGTAAAGTGTGAGGAGGACAGTGCGTTGTAGTAAAGGGTGAGGAGGACAGTGCGTTGTAGTGAAGGGTGAGGAGGACAGTGCGTTGTAGTAAAGGGTGAGGAGGACAGTGCGTTGTAGTAAAGGGTGAGGAGGGCAGTGCGTTGTAGTAAAGGGTGAGGAGGACAGTGCATTGTAGTAAAGTGTGAGGAGGACAGTGCGTTGTAGTAAATTGTGAGGAGGACAGTGCGTTGTAGTAAAGGGTGAGGAGGACAGTGCGTTGTAGTAAAGTGTGAGGAGGACAGTGCGTTGTAGTAAATTGTGAGGAGGACAGTGCGTTGTAGCAAAGTGTGAGGATGACAGTGCGTTGTAGTAAAGTGTGAGGAGGACAGTGCGTTGTAGCAAAGTGTGAGGAGGACAGTGCGTTGTAGCAAAGTGTGAGGAGGACAGTGCGTTGTAGTAAAGTGTGAGGAGGACAGTGCGTTGTAGCAAAGTGTGAGGAGGACAGTGCGTTATAGTAAAGGGTGAGGAGGACAGTGCGTTGTAGCAAAGAGTGAGGAGGACAGTGCGTTGTAGTAAAGTGTGAGGAGGACAGTGCGTTGTAGCAAAGTGTGAGGAGGACAGTGCGTTGTAGCAAAGAGTGAGGAGGACAGTGCGTTGTAGTAAAGTGTGAGGAGGACAGTGCGTTGTAGCAAAGTGTGAGGAGGACAGTGCATTGTAGTAAAGGGTGAGGAGGACAGTGCGTTGTAGTAAAGGGTGAGGAGGACACTGCATTGTAGTAAAGGTAAAGGTAAAGGTAAAGGTAAATTAAAGTAAAGTAAAGTAAAGTAAAGTAAAGTAAAGTAAAGTAAAGTAAAGTAAAGTAAAGTAAAGTAAAGTGAAGTGAAGTGAAGTGAAGTAAAGTAAAGTGAAGTGAAGTGAAGTGAAGTAAAAGTAAAGTAAAGTAAAGTAAAAGTAAAATAAAGTAAAGTAAAGTAAAGTGAAGTGAAGTGAAGTGAAGTGAAGTAAAAGTAAAAGTAAAAGTAAAGTAAAGGTAAAGGTGAAGGTAAAGGTAAAGGTAAAGATAAAGGTAAAGGTAAAGGTAAAGGTAAAGTAAAGTAAAGTAAAGCAAAGTAAGGTAAACAAAAAAGTAAAATTAAAGTAAAAGTGAAGTAAAGTAAAGTAAAGTAAGTGATTAATTTTTTTTTGTACGTTCACAAGCTTTCACGCTTTCATCTCTGGCGACCTAGAGATCATAGAGACTAGAAACTGAATTTTGCATGTGAATTTCGCTTTTCACTGGCATCCGTGTGCATAGCGTCCCTCGCCGCACAGTCAGATAACTCCATCTTTGAAGGTACTCATATTTTTTTTCCGCCTATGGGTAATTAACGTTTCAAACCAGGCCTCGTTGGTGAGACCAGGGGTTGGATGTCGATGAGAGAAAGCATAGATGAAAATCTCAAGTAGTACAACCGGGATTTGAACTCGCAACTTCTCTGTCTCGAGCCGGCGTCTTGTCTCGAAACCAACCAGTCCTCATAAAGTAAAGTAAGGTAAAGTAAAGTAAGGTAAGGTAAGGTAAGGTAAGGTAAGGTAAGGTAAGGTAAGGTAAGGTAAGGTAACGTAAGGTAGGTAAGGTAAAGTAAAGTCAAGTAAAGTAAAGTAAAGTAAAGTAAAGTAAAGTAAAGTAAAGTAAAGTAAAGTAAAGTAAAGTAAAGTAAAGTAAGGTAAATGGTTCCTTCCGCGCCTTGCGGTCTATGTGCAACCCTGTGTTAATGCTTTTACCTTTCAATTCATTACCATCATCATCATCGGGTGCCATCTCCGCAACGAAGGTTGGCTACCATGGAGCGCCAATCTGCTCTGTCTCTTGCTTTGATGATGCAGGTTGTCATAGGCTGATTTGTCCATCTTTTGACGTTACACGTCCTTGTTAGTCTTGGTCTGTCTCTGCCACTTTTACCTTAAATTCTTCCCCTCCAATATTACTTTTAGTCGGCTGTTGTGTCTTTTAACATGACCCAAAAATCGCATTTGTCTTGTTTGAATTGTGTTTAATAGTTCTCTTTTCATTTTTAGTTATTTTAAGATTTCATCATTTGTTTTCTTTTCTTTCTATCCAATTCTGCATATTCTTCTATATATCCACATTTAAAAGGCTTCAATTCTCTGTTCTACTTTTTTGTCTAATGTCCATGTTTCACGTTACATTTTACTATTCTTAGTTTTATACCTGGTGTTACCATTCAATTACCAACATCATTTTTTATGAATGATGTGATCGGTACCACGCCAGGCAGCCCTAAAGTAAAGTAAAGTTTCCCTTCACGCCTTGCTAGTCGTATGGGGTATATGGTGTTAGTGATCATATTTTTCTATGACCACGGCACAATTATGGATGATGTGGTCGGCATCACGCCAGGCCGCCTTTACTCCCCAGAAAAATCTCTGGTACCCATTTTTAGAGGCTGGGTGAGCCCTGGAGCCGTGTCAGTCCGAAAAAAAAAAAATATCCGCCACTGCTCGGGATCGAACCCGGACCCTTCTGGTCAGGAAGCGAGCACACTAACCACTCGGCCGCCGAGGCTCCCCAGGCCGCCCTGCTTTAACAGAAAAGTCCTGCTACATAACTTTCGTCCTTAAAAAAATCAACCTCAAAGATCTCTTCACCATAGTATTACTGTTTTATTGGGAAGCTGAAATTGGGCGGTGGTTAGGAGAAGGAAGCGTTCTCCCGACTGACAGACTTTTTAAGTCGTCCATCCCTATCTATAGAAGTAATCATAAAAGCCGAAGGGAAACCCAGGAAAACCTCTAAAATAGCGTGACGTTTTTAGCTCTGCATGCAGAAGCAGATGTGTTTAGACGTTAACCGTCTACAGCTCCCACAGCTGAAAAGTCACGCTAGTAAGGGTGTTTTAGGGTTTTCCCTCCAGCCCTCAAATTTACTTATCAGACGATGAGATTTGCCAAGTCTTACAAGGATTCGTTAACTCATTGGGTGCCGTCCCCGCATCGACGATTAGCGACAATCATTATCAAGTACCGGGCCTGCTGGCGTAGGTGATCATGTCTCTCTACAATTTTTCGATCTTGACAGCTATTTATCATTTCTGTTGTTGACCTTCTGCCAAGCCATTCTCTTAAAGCTGTCTGGTATTTGTTCTCTTTGCTTTCCTCTATCTCTTCGTCCGTCAATTTTCCCAGTTATTACAATATATTCCAGCTGTTCTCTTCTCATTACCTGGCCAAAAAATGATGATTGTTTCTTCCTAATATTGGAGATTAGCTATCTTTTTGCTTTGACCTCTTTCAGAACATTTTCATTACTCTTCTTAGCTGTCCATGGTGTTCTCAACATTCTTTCGTAAAACCACGTTTCTACAAACTCTAGTGATTTTCTTGTTTGTTGTTCTATTGTCCATGATTCACATCCATATGTTAAGAATGACTCTACATAACATTTATTTTTTTTTGGCGACAATAAAGCGCCATTTTACATTGTCCATTGTCTTGATAGTTCACGTTGTCGAAGGTTCACATGTCCATCTTTTGATGTTATCACTCCACGTTAGTCTTGGTCTGCCTCTATCTCGTCTATCCTATATCCCTTCTTCCAAGATGACCTTCACTAGGGTATTGTGCCAGGTGGAGTTGTGGTAGTGTACATGCGTGCCGACCTGAAAGTTCGCGGTTCGAGGCCACTTAAGACCATTTAATTTTCCTTTTCCTAAATGGCTCTCGGAGAGTTCACCCCGCCACTTTAAATGGGTTCTGGGAAGATAAGGCATGGCGCCGAAGAAAGGAGCCGACCACTTTCATCTCATGAAGATGAGGTTTAGTACAACAAAGTCACTAACACTTCATTACCTAACCGCAGTTGATAAGAGGCTACCTTTACTTTTCATAGAATGAAATTAACAATGAAAAGTTATCCCATTTGTTTCATTCCTTTGGGGACTGGCATGTAAACCCTCCACTTTTCTCAAGTACATATTGTGGGAGTGTTTTTTGTGCTTTCTCTCTCTCCTCCTTTTCCCTTCCTTTCTTCTGTCCCCCTCCCTCTGCCACCGTTCTCCTACTGTATCTATCCCTATCTCTCCCTCTCTCGCTTTCCTTCATTCCATCCATCTATTTCTCTCACTCTATCTCATTCCCTGCCTCTCCCTCCATCTCTCCACTATCTCTCACTTTTTCGTCCTAATTTTCCCCATCTCTCTCTCCCACCCACGCTTTGCCTTACTCCCTCCCACCCTCTCTCTCCTTTTCTATTTCGCCCTCTCCCCCTTCTGTTGCTCTCTCACTCTCTTTGTCTCACTCCTTCCCTCTGCCTCTCTCTCTATCCCTCTGTATCCCTCTATTCTCTCCATCTGTCCCCTTCTCTCCTCTCTCTCTCTCTCTCTCTCTCTCTCTCTCTATCTCAAACCCCTTTCCTTCCCTGACCAACATCGAGATACACATTTATGTTCAGCCAGATCTACTGAAGGCCTGGTACCGATAACATCGCTCACAAAAGTGCCGCAGTCATGGGAGAATGGTCACCAACACCATACCCACCGTGGATCCAGGGCTGCCCAGTTCGTGCACGTGTTAAGGCTCGCCTCGGATTCTCTCGAGATTCTGGAGGGAGGGGGGGGGGGCGGCATCGAAGCATCTATTTGATTCGTCCAGTGTGATGGTGGCCCTAACATAAACAAACAAACCATATTCCCCATACGCCTAGCCTTTACATTTACTTACAGAAGGACGTGTTTCGAACCCTGATGTTCCTAAGAAAAGTGAGCATATACGATTCCACAATTACGTGAAGAAGGACTAATAGTAAAGCGGAACAATATCGTTTTCCTCTTCACAAAATTGTAGATAAAAGATTGTTGCTAATATAGTAAAAAAGTAAATTACCCCCGTCACGCCAAGTGGCGTATAGGGAATTTGGTGTTAGTGACCATACATTTTACAGACCCTCGGCACATGATTTTTGGGGTATTGTCGTCGGTATTACGCTCGTGCCGCTTTACTCTCCCAGAAAAAAATCCGGTACCCATTAAAGGCTGTTATTACTATAGATCTAAGCAAAATTAGCATATCAATTTTTATTCTGTCCCTATTAAATCAGCAATTACCATATTATTTATGCACTAAAATTAAGCGCTTTGCGTATCCTCTATAGTACATTGTTGCAAGCGCCACTACTTGTGTGGTAAGGACAATTTTTTAGCATAATAAGAATGATATTATCCTTGAAGCTATTACAAGTAGCGCGATATCATGATAGATCATGTGACGAACGATGAAGACGCGAAGTAGAACACGGTCTGAACCGTCACTAAGTGTTAACTGGTGAGTAGTCTATAAGACATCATCATCATTATTGAGTGCCGTCTCCGCATCGAAGATTGGCTACCATGGAGCTCCATTTCGCTCTGTCTCTTGCTTTGATAGTGCAGGTTGTCATAGGCTGACATGTCCATCTTTTGATGTTACTCGTTCATGTTAGTCTTGGTCTGTCTCTGCCTCTTTTACCTTGTATATTTTGGGGGAGCGTAAGCGCCTGCGACCTGCGGTCGCAATAGCAGGGCCGGCGCACCATCAGCTGGCCAAGACCTAGCAGATCTACCTCCTAGTGGTCTCCCCTGGTAACAGTCTGCGTCAAAACAGACTGGCTAACAGAAGCTAGGATCGCCGTGTTCCCTGTAGTGGTGGCTGTTAACTGATTGAGGACCCAGTATTGCAGTACCTCTGGGCTGGACTAGTAGTTTCCCAGCATAGCCTGGGACAGACGAACTCCAACCTCTCCAGTAAGAGCTGGGAATGTCAAGAAAGCCATTACGACCCGCCACATCTTATGAGTCAAAGGGCAAACAAGCTCGTATCAACTCGTGGTAATCCGTCAACAACAACAACAACCTTGTATATTTTCCCTTCCAAGATTGCTTTAGTAGGCTGCTGTGTCTTTTAACATGCCCCCACAATTTCATCTGTCTAATTTGAATTGTGTTTAGTAGTTTTCTTTTCATTTTTAGTTGTTTTAAGACTTCATTTGTTTTATTTTCTTTCCATCTAATTCTTCCTATACTTCTATAAATCTACATTTCAAAGCCTTCAATTTTTTGTTCTGTATACTTGTCTATTGTCCATGTTTCTGCACCATACAGAAATGTTGAGAAAATATAACATTTTGCTATTCTTAGTTTTTCATTAACATTACTTGTTGCTAGTCCTATTCTTTTGTTTATTTCAGTTTGACATTTTCCATCACTAGCTATAGCATGTCCAAGGTAGTTGTATCTCCGAACTTTCTCCAAAGCTATAACTACCTTGGGCATGCTATAGCCAGTGATCCTTATACGACATAGATACGCAAAAACGAAGTCAAGTAAAGTACCCCGTCACGCCAAGTGGCGTATAGGGAATATGGTGTTAGTGACCATACATTTTACAGACCTTCGGCACATGATTTTTGGGGTAGTGTGGTCGGTATTACTCCCGTGCCACTTTACTTTCCCAGAAAGAAAATCTGGTACCCATTTAAGGCTGGGTTAACCCGGAAGCCGTCGGTTGGGATCGAACCCTTCCTCTTGTCCTTTGTAGTCCAGTTCACTAACCACTGAGCTATACGCAACAACGAAGGAACTACTCGATTCCCAGCGGAGATCATGACAAACTGCGTAACTCTTAGGGAAGTTTTTTGTGAAACATTTATATTTAAAAATATTTCCGTTATTTTCTTTTTTCTTGTTTCTCCAATACTCGGTTCGCCCTAGACGATGAAAGGCAAATGAGGAAGGAAAGAAGATGCAAAGGGGGAAAAAGAAGTAGAATACACGGTAGATGAAACAAAAAAATGGTTGTTTTACTCTGTTTCGTTAATGGTTGATGATAACAATTCATTTAACGACCCAATTTCCTTGAGCCTGCTGTATTCCTCACAAATATATATATTTGTTCAGCCAGGTCTTCCAAAGGCTTGATACCGATAACATCGCTTTAAAATACATCGCGGTCATAGAGAAAATAGTCACTAACACAATCTTCCCTGTGGATCCAGGGCTGTGCTGACCAGTTATGGTTCTCCTATGGATTTTCTAGAGATTCTCGAGGGGGGGGGCATTGAAGCACCGATTTATTATATATATATAATATTAAAAGAAAGCAACAAGAAAGATCTTAGTCTGAACAGTAAGAAAACAGAAGTAATGGTCATATCGAAGAAACAATCATCACCATCATGCAGTATAAAAATAAACAGGACAAATCAGAAACAAATGCAACGCGTCAAATATGGGCACAATAATAACAGCAGATGGAAGATGCACCACAGAAATAAAAAGCAGAATATCTCAGGCCAAAATAGTATTTCAGAAAATGAAAAATATGTTATGCAACAAATCTATGTCAATAGAAATGAGAAAGAGAGTCCATCGGTGCTATATAGAACCAATTCTGACCTATGGAAGCGAATCATGGACAGTAGAAAAAACAAATGAAAAGACGATTAGAGGCCACGGAGATGGTATTTTTCATAAGAATGTTGAAAGGTCCCTGGACTGCTAAAAAGACCAATGAGGAAATTCTCAAACAGGCCAACACAAAAGGGAGCTCGTAAAAAACACCAGAAAGAAACAATCAACATTTTTCGGGCACATCATGAGAAGAGTAAAGCTGGAATGAAAGCTTGGTTACATTGGGCAAAATACAAGGAAAGAGAGATCGCGGACGACAAAGAGAGAAAATACTAGATAGCATGGTACCATATCATGGGAAACAGTCAACAACAGAGTTGATATGATGCACTGTGGATAGAAGATTGTGGAGGGACATGATCGCCTTCGCCAATCCTTATGGCATATTATAATGATGATTATATATAATATCTGTCTGTCTGTCTATCTGTCTGTCAATCTGTCTATCTGTCTGTCTATTTGTCTGTCTGTCTGTCTGTCTGTTTATTTGTCTGTCTATTTGTCTGCCTATCTGTCTGTCTGTCTGTCTGTCTATCGAGCCGAAGGCGAAACATAGGGCAGGAATTCTAGACACTCAATGTCTCACAATCTCTGTTATTAAGTGACCTCGCCATATGCCCCTATTCTGTGCGAGCCTCACAATCTCTGTTATTAAGTAACCTCGCCATATGCCCCTATTCTGTGCGAGCCTCACAATTTCTGTTATTAAGTAACCTCGCCATATGCCCCTATTCTGTGCGAGCCTCACAATCTCTGTTATTAAGTAACCTCGCCATATGCCCCTATTCTGTGCGAGCCTCACAATCTCTGTTATTAAGTAACCTCGCCATATGCCCCTATTCTGCGAGAGCCTCACAATCTCTCGTTTCTCTTATTTCTACACTAGTCTTGGAATAATTCCATGCTATATGAAGTATTTTCATGATGCATTTGTTTTTCAACGCATGTGATTTATTTTCTATTTATTCTGTTGTTTTCAAGCTTTCGCATGTATAATGAAGGTAGGAAAATACATTGATTTGAGAATAATTTATGTGCACCAATAATAACTATATCTATTTCTTGTCCATGTATTCGTCGTGTAGCGAATCATAGGAGGAAGAGGTATGTTTTACAGCAATCAGAAAAAAATGACAAATAAACAACAACAGAAAAAACAACAAAGATCAATGTATGGTCCGAAGCAAGATCGACTAAAATAACATTAATTTATTATAATTTGTCTACAAATCTGCAGATCGCAATCTCTGGAATACACGCTCTAAACCACATCAGGCAAGAAGCAGACAGATTCAAAGAGAAAAAGAATACACGACGAAAGAAAAGAAAAAATAACATTTCTATGGGAGCTGAAAAATCCATAGTCATCTATGACTGACGGAGGCTACTACTACTAGACTATTTGTCTCCACTATTCGTCATGCATCCGTGACCGTGATAATAGGAAAGTCTTAGAAGGCAAATCTTGATCATTTGTTCATAAATGTTTCAGTCATGAGTTAACAAGATTTGAGAAACACACGAGCAGGCTCCGGGGGCCACACAAATTGTTGAAACGGAGGTGCACTGCTGAAGAGAAAAAAGAAAAAAAAATGAACGTGGCTAACTACTAAAATGAAGAAAAAAAAGTAGAAAAAATGACGCAGTGTAGAATTGTAACATGAAGAAGATGTGTCAGGGCGAGATGAACAGTTGAAGAAATAAAGTGAAGAAATGGAGTTCTTCTGCAAATGGATGTTTTCAAAAACGCTAATAATGACATACAGAAGTGAAATAAAATTGAGAACTAGGTTTGTGGTGTGGGGGGGAATGAGTGGTGAGGATTAAAAAGATGAGTTACCGGGGAAGAAAACATTGTGCAGAAGAAAGATGAACCATTGTTGAAGAGTAACAACGGCAGTAGCGCGGTCTGAACAAGGCAACAATAAAACATAGGGGAGGGCTTAGGTTGTGCGTGTCTGAAAATAATTGATGGAGAATGGGCATTGGCGCACTGGGAAATAGGGGAAAAGTTGGTAATGGATGGGTTACATTGTTAGGTGGGGTGGGTGGTTTAAAATGGTGATAGTGCACTGCGAAATAGAAAAGGTGGGAAAAGATAGTGGTCTCCCTGTTGAAGCAAATGGGTAAAAGTGACGTCACACTAAAGATGACGTCAAAGATTGTGATGGTAAGGTACCATAAAGCTGGATTGTCAGGAAGGTCAAGGTAATTTAGCATAAATGTTTAGCAAAATATAAAACACTGAGATTGATGATTAATCTCATAATAGCCGGAACCTTTCGCTAGAGGAAAACGTGAGTTTGAAAGATGCTGTGACAAGTAGGGGAGTACAAGTGGGGAATTCATGACTGCGATGAAACTGGTTCCATGGATAGAATAGAATAGAGAGTTCAAGTACAGTTTAAAAAGAAAATTAACATTAATATCATCATCATCATCATCATCATCATCATCATCATTATCATCATCATCATCATCATCATTATCATCATCATCATCATCATCATCATCATCATCATCATCAGCAGCAGCAGCAGCAGCAGCAGCAGCAGCAGGTCGTGTGTCCTTTGCAGAACGATGCATTCATCACAACGTGTCTGAAACAAATGTGTTGTCTCTAGTGAGATCTCTAACTTCTTCTGTTGTTATGTAACTTGATATGAAAATATCCTGCATTACGAAATGAGGTGCTTGAGAGAGCAAACAGCAAAGAGATAGATCGAGTGTCCAATGTGAAAGTCAGAAAAGAAATCGAAGTTATACCGTCCCTGGGATATATGTATCATCATCATCATCATGTAGCCATACCGTCTGGCGTAGGCGATCATGTCCTTCACAATCTTCTATCTACAGTGCATCGTATCAGGTCTGTTGTTGACTGTTTTCCATGCCATGATACTAAGCTATCCAGTATTTTCTCTCTTTGTCGTCCGCGATCTCTCTTTCCTTTTATTTTGCGAGTTGTAACCAAGTATTCCAACTTTCCTCTTCTCATGATGTGCCTGAAAAATGTTGATTGCTTCTTTCTGATGTTTTTTAGGAGCTGCCTTTTTGTGTTGGCCTCTTTGATAACTTCCTCATTGGTCTTTTTAGCAGTCCAGGGAACTTTCAACATTCTTCTGAGAAATCCCCTCTCTGTAGCCTCTAATCATCTTTTCATTTGTTTGTCTACTGTCCATTATTCGCTTCCATAGGTCAGAATTGGTTCCATATAGCACCGATGAACTCTCTTTCTCATTTCTATTGACATAGATTTGTTGCATAACATATTTTTCATTTTATGAAATGCTATTTTGGCCTGAGCTATTCTGCTTTTTATTTCCGTGGTGCATCTTCCATCCGATGTTATTATTGTGCGCAAGTATTTGACGCGTATACTATATGTATACAAAGAACAAAAGAAATGGTTCGGACACCTGGTAAGAATGAAAACAGACCATACAACATCAATAGATTTCTGCCTCAAAACATCAGTGCAGAGAGCAAAGAGCGCCGATAATGGAACAGATGGTTAGACGGAATAAAAGAAATATGAACGAGTCAAAACATTTCTACATAACAACGTCCAGATGCGCCAAAGAACAACACAATATCTAAAAGAGAAGTGAGCAAAAATAATAACAAAACATCTATATATCTCAGATTATATTATACATTCCACCTTTCTCCTGCATCAAGTCAGCAATAAATGGATAAAAGAAAGAAAGAATATCAAACATGGCACCATTTATATCATTAATGAAATACTTATTTCGAGTATTCCTAATTTCCTTGTGCATTTAATCCGTATATATTTTATATTTTTCAAAGGATTCTGCTGATCATAAAATGAATATTAAATTCATCAAATGTCTGCAATGTTGATTCAAATACTCTTCTAATTTTAAAGAAAATTGTCCTGTTCTTGTAAGTGTGTGTGTATATATATATATATATATATATATATATATATATATATATATATATATATATATATATATATATCTTCTTCTTTTCTCTTTTCACTGATACCCAAAAGGTGTCGTGGTTTATATCATTTGTCGTTCTTGAGCTGCTTGAACTGTCTGAATTAGTGACTTTCCTTTGTTGTTACATATCTCTGTCACTGCATCTATCCATCTTCTTCTGGGTCTTCCTCTTGGTCTTTTTCCATGCATTCTCGAGAAGAACGCCCTTGATGGTGATTGGTGAGGGTTCATTCTGACCAGGTGGCCAAACCATTTAAGTTGTTGTTGTTCTATATATTCTTGGCAGGGTTTTGTTTTCTTATGGTTTCATTTGGTATTCTATCTCTTCTTGTGTTCTTTGTTACTTTTCTCAAGCATCGCATCTCATATGTATTGATATTTCTTAAATGTGATTTAGAAAGGGTCCATGTTTGACTTTCATAGCACAAAGTTGGTATGAAAATGCTATTTATCATTTGTTGTTTAGCTGGCATAGAAATGTTTGTATGTCTTAGCAATGGTGAAAGCTGGTATGTGACAGCATTTGCTTTTTGTATTCTCATGTCAATTTCTCTGTCTAGTTTTCCATCTTCTGTGAACATTGTGCCTAAATAGTTGAATTCCTCTACTTGTTTTATTTCTTTATCTTTGATCTTAATGTTTAAGGGGTGTCTTAATTTGCATATTCTTATAGCCTCTGTTTTTGCTGTGTTAATTTTCATACTGTAGTTTGTGCAGCTTTTATCTAGAGATGTTAAAAGCTGTTGTAGCAGGCTTTCATCCTCATATATTAGGCATTGGTCATCTGCGAAGAGTAGCTCGTTGATGTTGGAATTTTCTACATCTGTGTTATTATTTGATTTTTTCCTTATTGTTGGTTATTTCCTGATTTATTTTGTTCATATATATGATGAAGAGGAGTGTTGAGAGGACGCATCCTTGTCTTACACCTGTTGTAACCTGAAACCATTCTGACAGACCTTCCGATGTTCTAACGGCACTTTGACTGTTTTTATATAATGCCATTATATTATCTAGTATTTGTCCAGCTACACAGTAGGTTTCTAAAGTTTCCAAAGTGTGTTCCTGTCCACACGATCAAACGCTTTTTCCTGATCTATAAACACTATATTTAGGTTTCTGTCATATTCTATTGTTTTTTCACATAGTTGTCTCAATGTAAATATAGCATCAGCACAGCTTTTACCTTTTCTGAATCCGAGTTGATTATTACTTAATTGAGGTTCTATTATGTATCTTACTCTCCTCTCCAATATTTTAGCATACAATTTACCAACTTGACTCAATAGGGATAATCCTCTGGTACATTTCACGCTCCCTTTTGCTTCCTTTAATCTTCCAAAATGGGACAATGATAGCTTTTTGCCAATCATCTGGGACTTTTCTTTCTTCCCAAGCCAGATTGAATATTAAATTAAGCCAATCTATAGCTGTTTCCTTACAGGCTAGTAGCATTTCTTTGTTATTCCATCTATACCAGCTGCTTTGTTCTTTTTATTCTGTATCAATGCCCATTCTACTTCTGCTTTAAGTATATTCGGTTCCTGTTCATCATGCTGCCGATGTTTAAACTTTTTATTTCCGTTTGTATTTCCCTGATTTAATAGTTCCTTAAAGTATTCTCTCCATCTGATTATTATGTTTTTCCTGCTGCTGATTGGTCTACCATTCTTGTCGTTTATTATAGTTGTTGGGTTATAATCATTATTTCTTACTCTCATTGCTTTTACACTTTTGAAAAATTCTCTTGGTTCTTCTCGACATGTTTTTGCTAATTCTTCACCAAATGCTTTCCAAGAGTCTGCTTTTGTTTGTTCTAGGATTTTTTTGATATCATTTCTGGCTTGTCTATAGTGATTGTAGTCTTCTGTTGTTTTTGTCTTCTGCCACGTTTTATACTTTTCTTTCTTGTGTTTCACTGCTGATTGTACTACTTCATTCCACCATCTTGTAAGTTCCTTTCTGCTCTTTCCTATATTTTTCAGACCGCATTTCTCTTGTGTTGACTCTATTAGACCTTCTTTAAACTGTTTCCATGCTTCCTCTATGTTTGTAGGTTGTATTCGGGTTAGATATTGTTGGTTACGGATTCTTCTATAAAGGTAAAGTACAAGACATGAACCATCGTCTTAGCACGCGAGTTTCCACCCATATGTGCTCGGCCGCTTATCCAGAAATGTTCGGATATTTCTGTATAGTGTCGCCTCAAGCATCGAAACTCAGATGCGAAGCAACATTCGTCACCTTCCCAGAGTAATACCCTGGTACCCATTTCTGCCAACGGCTGGGTCGACCGTGGGGGTATTTTTTTTTTCCAACCACGAGTACAATTCACACTGCTCCCAGCGGGAATCGAACACGGGTTGTCCGAACGTCGGTAGTCCAGTCGGGTGGTTTTCTCAACTCGGCTACTGAGGCCCCCAAATCTTCTATTTCTTTTTGTACGTTTACATTCTTTATTGCTTTTAGATCTATTATTTTGTGCTTGAGGTCTTGCAATCTGTTGTTTCCTAACCCATTTTCTGCCATAGTAAAATAGGCTTATGGTCAGTATCTAATATTGTATTTGGTATAGATCTTGAGTCTGTTATGTCCCTTCTTTGATGTCTTCTAGTCAAAATAAAATCGATTTGGGAGGCCCTGTCCGTGTTATTCCATTTATACCAAGTAAGTATTTGGTTACGATTGTGCTGATTAAACGTGTTGTTATATAAAGATCATGTTCTGCACAAATATTTAGTAGGTGTTCACCATTACTGTTACACTCTGTTCTAATGTCACTAAATGGTCCTTGGTATAATTCCCATGGTGTTCTCCTTTGTCCTACTCTACCGTTGAAATCTCCTAGTACAAACAATTTCTCTGCGTCCTTGACTTTATTTATTGTGGCTGATAGTTCATCAAAATATTCTTGTTTGCTGTCCTCACTATATGTGTCGTTGCATGGAGCATGTGTTTGAATATAAGTGGTATTTCCTCCTTTTTCTGCTAATTTGATACTTATTATTCTTTCCGAGATGTAATATATTTCTAGTATGTTTTTGGCAGTATTACTTTCAATAATAAAACCGACCCGTGTTTGTTTACTTCCGCCATGTTGTTAATTCCGCTCGTGACGAGTGTGTAGCTTTGGTGTATTTCTTTAATGATTTTACCTCTCTTTCTTGTGTCCGCTAATCCTAAGATTTTTATATTCCCTTTCTTCATAAATTCAACTATTTCTGTGCTTTTATCACCTAATCCGCAGATGTTCCAAGTACCTATTAAACGTTCTGATTGTTTTCTCTGTATTGTTGTAGTTTTCCCGCTTATATATATATATATATATATGGCCTTTGGTGTCTCGACAGACGGTTGGTAGCAAGCAATCATGATTAGTCAGCAATTTGGTAAAAATATTACTATGCCTGGGCCAATGATGTGGAGATAGTGCTTTGCCCAAAACGCACAACCCCCTCTCGGCTACTATTTGGAACGTTCCAAAGGAGGGATTCGGTCCGTCCGTTCGGAACCAAAGTTGAGTTGCAGGGGTTGCCAGAAGATGGATAATACACCACCGACTGCCTTAGGGTCCCTTTTAAACAGAATATATAAAATAAACATAAAATGGTCTAAAGCAGCTGAACCTAACGGGATACTAGACAGACTACAACGTTTCGGCAAAACCTTCATCGGGTACAAACTTTTTGTAGCGATTGTATAAAGAACCATCTTCGTCATAACAAGTATGTATAGATCTAAACAAGCCATACGTATTTCTGTAACATATAGGATGTTTAAACTTCAATATCTTCCTAATCACACAGCAGATCACAGCCCAGTACACGCGCTGCGTAACACTGGCGACGAATCGTGGGGCAAGTTCCGAAACTTAACGTCATTTAAATTATAGTAGAAATGGTGTATTTTCCTATTTAAACACTCACATTTATTTTCAACCGCAAATGAGATCCATTTTGCGTTCTCATCTTGAAAACGGAACTGGCCTTTTACCGTCCCTCTACATTATGACTAGTAATGAAGAACCTTGAGGCCAGAGGTCACTGGAAAAACCCACCGCTAGTGATTTTTATCATGTGGCGAGTACCTAAATATAAACACACAACCTCTGAGTTAACTCAGAAGATGGACTGCACTTAATCTCTTAAAACAGATTTGCTATTGTTTGCCCAGGACGCTAAGTATAAAAATGTATAACTATTAGTTTACCTCTGCCTGATCGTGTTTCACTCTCTGCACAGCTCTCTTAGAACTGCTCTGATTTCCACGGTCTGCTGAGATTGTATTTTTTCTTTATTAGTATCTCTATTTTTTCGTGGCTTTTCGTGGCAATTGCTAGCTTGAAATGTTAGCCGGCTGTCTTATCACGTGAACACGGTTTCTCGGCTGTGGAAACCATATTTGTTTTCTTCATCATTTCAATGTCTGACTCACTCCCCTGTCTAAGGTTAAACATGTCTTGCAAGCCTCTTTGACTATTGCAGCAATTACTTATGTTGTTATAATGTAAAGTGTTACCTTCTTCGCTAAATGATATCATTTTGTGTTTCGGCCTTTTGTATATTACATATTGAACATCCATGTTGTTTCCTTCATATAACAAGTAGTCATTAATATATCTCCCTGATGAGGGCATATTTGTTTAATCTGTGCAGATCAATGTAATCCGCACTGCTTTTGTCTTTCCTTTCTTGATAGGTAGATTGATAGTTCCTAGAAGGTTAGCTAAATAGATAGCTAAGTAGACATGCATAAACATAGACAGACAGACAGACAGACAGACAGACAGACAGACAGACAGGCAGATAGACAGAAAAACTGACAGATAGATAGATAGATAGACAGACAGACAGACAGATAGATAGATAGATAGATAGATAGATAGATAGATAGATAGATAGATAGATAGATAGATAGATAGATAGATTCGCTATCTGAGAACCAGAGTTGACAAAGATCCCACAGCGCTTCCATATTATCTTCTATGAAATAGACTGATCAGCTTGGCCGAGGAAGCAATAACTGGAAAGTGAGAGCTGCACCAATTCCAAAATAATGGGCATATGTCCTAAGTTGAATTTGTGGGACTCTTAGTGTTAACCACTCACTTCCTGATTACAAGGGTCCGGGTTCAACTCGCAAGAGTGGCAGATTTTTTTTTGTCGTATCAACAAGACTCTAGGGTTTATCCAGCCTCTGAAAATGGGTTCCAGATATTTCTATATTTGTTGTTGTAGCAAAATACAGGCAGAGAGCGATACGCATGAATCCAAGGAAAACTTATCGGACAACACAACATCGGTGTCGTTAGTCGCCACACGGTGATGGATATTCATCGGTAGAGATGTGAGGACTTATGGACTTGTCTGATGTGTAATACGCATGAATCCAAGGAAAACTTATCGGACAACACAACATCGGTGTCGTTAGTCACCACACGGTGATGGATATTCATCGGTAGAGATGTGAGGACTTATGGACTTGTCTGATGTGTAATACGCATGAATCCAAGAAAACTTATCGGACAACACAACATCGTGTCGTTAGTCACCACACGGTGATGGATATTCATCGGTAGAGATGTGAGGACTTATGGGCGTGTCTCATATGTGTAATAGGGAGCCGCGATAGCTCAGTGGTTAGTGAACTGAATTACAAAGGACAAGGGTTGGGTTCGATCCCAACCGACGGCTTCCGGGTTCACCCAGCCTTAAATGGGTATCGGATTTTTTTTCTGGAAAGTAAAGCAGAACGGGCGTAATACCGACCACAATTACCTCAAAATCATGTGCTGAAGGTCTGTAAAGTATAGGGTCACTAACACCATATTTCCCTATACGCCACTTGGCATGACGGGGGTACGTTACTTTTACTGGTGTATAGTGAGGCTGACGTGTCGTCTAGACTAAGCTAAACAAAATGACGACTTTCCTCTATGCTCGTTTTTATTTTTTATTTTTAAAATTACTCGGTGACTGATGAAACAGAAGTTGACTGGTGAAAGTTTAGTTAAGAGACTCCAAGAGCATCATGAGTCCAGGAGTATACAAGTGGTATGGGACGATTGATAAGATGGGTCAGGAGCGTGTATAACAAGCGAGCTCAAGAGTTATCGACATACCAGCAAAACGTCATGTGGGTGGAAGGATTTGCCAACTATAGGTCTGTCTTGAATGCTATGGTTGATTACTTTCATCATCATCAAGTACCGGGCCTGTTGACGTATGTGATCATGTCTCTCCACAACTTTCGATCTCGGCAGCTATTTATCATTTCTGTTGTTGACCTTCTGACAAGCCATTCTCTTAAGCTGTCTGTTATATTTTCTCTCTGCTTCCCTCTATCTCTTCGTCCCTCAATTTTTCCAGTTGTACAATATATTCCAGTTGTTCTCTTCTCATTACATGGCCAAAAAATTATGATTGTTTCTTCCTAATATTGGATTGCTCTCTTTTTGCTTTGACCTCTCTCACAACATCTTCATTACTCTTCTTAGCTGTCCATGGTACCCTCAACATTATTCTGTAAAACCACATTTCTACAGACTCCAGTGATTTTCTTGTGATTACTCCAGTGATTGCTTTAACCAGTAGTAAATAAGTAGAAGCGACATACAAAATAATTACACTATGAAACAGTATAGGACCTGACTAGATCTATATTTCTGCATCAAACAACCATCATTTTATAGAACAGTCGAGATCATTATTTCTGCATCAAACTTTTTAAAAATAACAGGCGAGATCTATACTTCATCGTCAAACAACAATTATATGGGACAGGCGAGATCTATACTTCATCGTCAAACAACAATTATATGGGACAGGCGAGATCTATACTTCAACATCAACATAAATTATATGGGACAGGCGAGATCTATACTTCATCGTCAAGCATAAATTATATGGGACAGGCGAGATCTATACTTCATCGTCAAACAACAATTATATGGGACAGGCGAGACTATACTTCATCGTCAAACAACAATTATGTGGGACAGGCGAGATCTATACTTCAACATCAAACATAAATTATATGGGACAGGCGAGATCTATACTTCAACGTCAAGCATAAATTATATGGGACAGGCGAGATCTATACTTCATCGTCAAACAACATTTATATGGGACAGGCGAGATCTATACTTCAACGTCAAACATCAATTATATGGGACAGGCGAGATCTATACTTCAACATCAAACATAAATTATATGGGACAGGCGAGATCTATACTTCATCGTCAAACATCATTTTATAGAATATATAATATTCTTCAGCATCGAGCATCCATGATTTTATTAAGAAAAAAAATGAGAAGAAAAGATCGAGTGAAAAAGAGAGGCTTGAAGAGTATGGTGAAAGTTAATAACTGAAACGATAACCAAATGTAGAGATAAGAAGGTGTGGAGAAACATGATTAACCATGTCAATAAACACGGTAAGTGATGATAATTACAATGATAATGTCGATGGTAATGATCTGTTCCGTTTATAGACACGCAAGTGAAGAAACGTTAATGCTATAGGAACCTCATTATGTGTGTACAATATTTGTTTCAATCCGTTTTATTTTATAAACGACGTGTTGGTTTGAGATTAGAGTTTCCCCACCGTACGTGAGTACTCTGCGCATGCGTAATGTCAGATTGGTAATGCCCGCTTAGCATTGTTTATTTTTTCCCCTGGCTGGTTGTTTATTTGCGCGTGCCTACAGCAGTGTAAGTTGAGTGATCTGCCCAGAGCTGACTGGATGTACTTGTGCCTGATGCCTGATCCACTCTGCGATTTCATGAGCATGTTTGTTCGTGTGTGGAGGTTCTGTGGCTAACCAGTTCATGTGAACGCTTCTGATCAGAGCGGATCTTGTTTAATCTTCAGTCTGGCGAATATTTTGTTGAACTGACACTGCTCCAGGGGTCCACCCAGCCTATAAAAATGGGTAACAAATTCTTCTGAAAAGTTAAGGATGGCCTGTACACAGCCATCTATTGTATTAATAGGCCCGCAGGCTAAAAGGAACCACCCAAAGTTTGTGACGTTTCAGCTTTGCGAGCAAGGGCGGATGTGGGTAAAATGGCGTCAGTCGTCTATAGCTCGCATAGATAAATACGTCACATGTTTTTGGTGATTTCTGGATTTTCAACTCAGCCCGCAGGTCTGAGTTAAGCTGTAAATGGCTGTGGCCTGGCATATCACATCAGTAAAAAATGTGCTTTGGATGTGAGAAAAATAGGGCCACTAACACCATATTCACCATACGCTAACACCATATTTACTATACATTAACACCGTATTCACCATACACTAACACCATATTTACTATACATTAACACCGTATTCACCATACACTAACACCATATTCACCATAACGCTAACACCATATTTACCATACGCTAACACCATATTTACTATACATTAACACCGTATTCACCATACACTAACACCATATTCACCATACATTAACACCATATTCACCATACACTAACACCATATTTACTATACATTAACACCGTATTCACCATACACTAACACCATATTCACCATACGATAACACAATATTTACCATACACTAACACCATATTCACCATGTACTAACACCATATTCACCATGCACTAACACCATATTCACCATACGCTAACACCATATTTACCATACACTAACACAATATTCACCATGTACTAACACCATATTCACCATACGCTAACACCATATTTACCATACACTAACACCATATTCACCATGTACTAACACCATATTCACCATGCACTAACACCATATTCACCATACGCTAACACCATATTTACCATACACTAACACAATATTCACCATGTACTAACACCATATTCACCATACGCTAACACCATATTTACCATACACTAACACCATATTCACCATGCACTAACACCATATTCACCATACGCTAACACCATATTTACCATACACTAACACCATATTCACCATGCACTAACACCATATTCACCATACGCTAACACCATATTTACCATACACTAACACCATATTCACCATACACTAACACCATATTCACCATACACTAACACCATATTCACCATACGCTAACACCATATTTACCATACACTAACACCATATTCACCATGTACTAACACCATATTCACCATACCTTAACGCCATATTCACCATGTACCCAACAAGCAGTGATGGAAACATTGTGTTTGTGTGTGTGTGTGTGTGTGAGAGAGAGAGATAGAGAGAGAGAAAGAGAAAGAGAGAGACAAAAGTGTGTTCATGTGATGTTTATTGCTAACAGATGTTAACACAAATATCAACAACGCACAAAGCATACCTAACATGCTAACTATATCTATCCAATGTCAAAATAGAGGCTGAGATGATTACGTCAGCGCTCCTTTCAGCCTCCCTGGCTACATCCTTATTTCATGTCCATCAAACCAACAAAACACATTTTGACATTTGGAGAACGAGTAGAATCTGTCCATCTGAACACTCACCTGCTGGATCGAATCGTGGACCTCAGTGAGCTCCAACTACGCTCTACCAAGGAACAGACAAACCAGTCATGTGGAGAGTCGCTAGAGCAGGTATAGGAAGAACAAATAACTGTTTCTAAAAAAAAGATGTTTCAAATTTGTAGACAAAGCGAACTATTACAGCGATAAAGACCTTTCCAGCCGAAACGTTTGTTTGTTTAGTATTACTTCCCTTTTTCAGTTATTTTCTTGTGCGTTGTTCCTACAGCATTGTTGATATAATTTGTGCACACTATCTATCTATCTATCTATCTATCTATCTATCTATCTATCTATCTATCTATCTATCTATCTATCTATCTATCTATCTATCTATCTATCTATCTATCTATCTATCTATCTATCTATCTATCTATCTATCTATCTATTGATCTTTCGAGCCGTTGCCGGCCCATAGGGCATAGACCCAGATACTCTTTCTGTTATATATATTTTCTATTCTAGCAGATTTCAATCTTTGTAAAGATATTTTATCAAATCTCGTCATTTGTCTCTGGTCTGTGCAAGCAACTCTATCGCATTGAGTAAGCTGTTTCCTGCTGCTCTTGCCTCTCTGATCAATGTTCTTCTCAGTGTCTCTCAGGGTCGGCCTCTTTTCCTCTTACCTGTTGTTTCCACATGAGGGTTTGCTTTGTTATTCGGTTATTATCTCTTCTCATCACATGTCCAACGTATGAGCATCCTCTTTTCTCGACTGGGCCGCTCAGTGGTTAGTGAACTGGACTACAAAGGACAAGGGGTAGGGTTCGATCACAACCGACGGCTTCCGGATTCACCTAGCCTTATATGGTATCGGATTTTTTTCTGGAAAGTAAAGCAGCACGGGCGTAATACCGACCACATTACCCCACAAATCATGTGCTGAAGGTCTGTAAAATATAGGGTCACTAACACCATATTTCCCTATACGCCACTTGGCGTGACGGGGGTACTTCACTTACTAACTTTTCTCGATTACTAAATATATTAGTGGTCTGTGTACACTGCATACATTTAATTTTTTTTTATATAGCAGAAAACTTCATTAATATATAGAACTAAATGCTGCAACTAAATTTCAAACCATAGACATATAGTAATAAATCACGTCAGCCGATGATTCTGTGGAGATGTGCCTAGTCTCTTCATATGATTATTAGTTGCAAAGCAATAAGGCAAACATTTCTTTGAGATGCAGCAATGAAAACGAAGAAAACTATGCCTATCATATTAGTCAAATACAATCTTTCAAGAAAATGTCACATTCTTATATTCAAATTGATGGACACAATCGACGGTCACAACTATCTTTACCGTATGATGGCATTACTGAGGTCTGCATGGGAGCATACAGGACAGGATCATAAAGGCCGCTTATCCTGAGCAGACATCTTGAGGTTATTGGATCTGAGTGTTTACTTCACCTCTGATAGAAGCAAAAACTTTTGACCTTAATCAGGATTCGAACCCGCAATCTTCTTCGTCGACGTCGATAGTAATTTTCAAAAATTTAAACTAGAGGAAAATGACGATTACTTCGGTGAGTGATTACTTCTGTGAGTGATTACTTCCGTGAGTGATTACTTCTGTAAGTGATTACTTCTGTAAGTGATTAACTCTGTGAGTGATTACCTCTATAAGTGATTACTTCTGTAAGTGATTACCTCTGTGAGTGATTACCTCTATAAGTGATTACTTCTGTAAGTGATTACCTCTGTGAGTGATTACCTCTATAAGTGATTACTTCTGTAAGTGATAACTCTGTGAGTGATTACATATGTAAGTGATTACTTCTGTAAGTGATTACTTCTGTGAGTGATTACATTTGTGAGTGATTACTTCTGTGAGTGATTACTTCTGTGAGTAATTGCTTCTGTAAGTGATTACCTCTGTGAGTGATTACCTCTGTGAGTGATTGCCTCTATAAGTGATTACTTCCGTGAATGATTACTTCTGTGAATGATTACCTCTGTAAGTGATTACTTCTGTGAGTGATTAATTCTGCGAGTGATTACTTCTGTGAGCGACTACTTCTGTGAGTGATTACCTATGTAAGTAATTACTTATGTGAGTGATTACCTCTGTGAGTGATTACTTCCGTGAATGATTACTTCTGTGAGTGATTACTTCTGTGAGTGATTACCTCTGTAAGTGATTACTTATGTAAGTGATTACTTCTGTGAGTGATTACTTCTGTGAGTGATTACCTCTGTAAGTGATTACTTCTGTGAGTGATTACCTCTGTAAGTGATTACTTCCGTGAATGATTACTTATGTGAGTGATTCCTTCTGAGAATGATTACTTCTGTAAGTGACTCCTTCTGAGAATGATTACGTCTGTGAGTGATTCCTTCTGAGAATGATTACTTCTGTGAGTGATTACTTCTGTGAGTGATTACCACTGTGATTACTTATTAAAGTGATTACTTATGTAAGTGATTACTTCCGTGAATAATTACTTCTGTGAGTGATTACTTCTGTGAGTGATTACTTATGTAAGTGATTACTTCTGTGAGTGATTACATCTGTGAGTGATTACCATTGTAAGTGATTACTTCTGTGAGTGATTACCTCTGTAAGTGATTACTTCGGTGAGTGATTACCTCTGTGAGTGATTATTTATGTAAGTGATTACTTCTGTGAGTGATTACTTCCGTGAATGATTACCTCTGTAAGTGATTACTTCTGTGAGTGATTACCTCTGTGAGTGATTACTTCTGTAAGTGATTACCTTACGAGACCTTACGAATAGTAGGTAAATCTTTCTACAGAGCTTCGCAGCAGGAGGCAATCTGATCATCAGAAGGGGCCCCCGTCGAGCAAGTGTTTAGGCCCTTTAGCTTCTTGACACTCTAGGGGAGCTGGGCCTGCCTGGGTCATGGTTCCCTGGCGTCGACCTCCTGCTGTATTACCTCTAAGGCTTACACAGTATGTTTGGCACAAACTAACTACAGTTACTAAGCAAAACAATCGAAAATAGTTTAACTTATTTGTTTTTTTTTCTTCTTTTCTCTAATGTTAGTAATCTTAAATTAACTAAAACATTATGCATTTCTTAAGACAATGTTTAAATTCCTAAACGGACTTCCGTCTCCAAGATGGCGGATCTAGTCCACGTCCTCTCGAGCGCTGCAGAGAATGCACCAAGGGTCTGATTGATTTCGGATCTTCGTTGCACTTTTCTGCGTTGAAGTCAAAATGGTGATATGCTTGATACATCTGTGTCGCTAAAGCGACTTCGTAGGCCGACAACGGTCTGTTTTTGACGAATCAAGTGTTGTGAGTGAGACCTTCCACAGTCTGGACTTGATCTGCGCTTTACGTCACATTGGTGCTGTTCATGACCGTTGTTGAAATTCTTTGACGCAGGTTATTTCCATGTTACACATTAATGTAAACTACTTCGTCAGCTGCAGATTTGTCTCTTTGGGGAATTTGCTTGGTGTTTTATTCGTCGTAGGCTGCTTACACTTGAGTAATCAGACAGAAATCTAAAGGGATCGAGATTTGTTCGGCGACATTGGTGTGTGCTACGTCATCGTAATGGTTCCCTAAACCGGCCGTGCGCAAATCTTACGGTCTGTTGTTTGATGTGCGACGGGGAAAATTTGACGTCTGACTGTGTGTCTCTATGTTCGGAATTGGAGTCATCAACGATGGCCTAACATCATCAAGTGCTACGACGATCATCATTTTCAAGAGGACGTGACTTACAGGTATATGGGAATAGGCGGCGGGAACAGTTGGAGGCTGTGCATTAAAAATGTTCCTAGTTGCAGTTTCCTCATACTACAAGTCGCATGTCTGTGTTAGTCACCTCTAGTGACTCGGGCAGATGGTGCTCGTAAACATGGGAAGGCCGACCATCTAAGGGCAGAATCCCCCTACATAAAAGATCATCTGCTGACTTGCAGGAAGATTGGGGACAATCAAAGGCTAAGGAAAGCAAACCTGAACAAAATGCTGGCTGAAATCGGATGCGCTGGGCCACTGGCGCAGAACACAGTGCAACGTTTTAACAGATATTCAATCGGAGTGGATCTAACAGGCTTAAACAGACAGCTGTCTTCGTGCGAGAATCTGGAGTCCTACTCTGATTGAGTCCTGATCGCAGAGAGAGAGAGAGAGAGAGAGAGAGAGAGAGAGAGAGAGAGAGAGAGAGAGAGAGAGAAATTCCTAAACAACTATCTCAAAATTTCACTAATTTATAATCGACATTTCCTTTTTAATGTACATGGACAGGAAAGTTTCTGAATTAAAATGTCTCTTGTCATATTTAACAGCAAGATGGCAAGTCCACACTAAATATATATACCAGGCTAACAGTAAGATTAATTTTCCGTGAATCTCTTTTGTTGTTGTGGGTATAGGGTTGATCATGATTGCATTGAATATGTCTGTTGTCTGTTTTGTTTGAGCTTCTATTATGAGATGTAATGCTTCTATTGTAGGCACTACTGTTGGGCATCTGTAGTAGATATGTTCTTCTGTTTCGTGTGGGTTTCCTGTGCACAGCTGGCATCGGCTTACGTGTGGTCTTACCGGTGTCATGTTGTATATCAGCCTGTAGGTGACCTCTTTGGCTCTTGGGTTGATATCTGTTTGGTGCAGGTTTTTTAATGTGGTTTTGTAGTTATAAAATAGTTTTTTATTTTTTTTAAATTTTGTGATCAAATACAACACAGTCTTTATTACGAATTCCACATCAAAACTTAAACAACGGTTAACCACTGGTCCGTACAATTAACAAACTATACTGTCCTCTTATAATCTAAATGTTCCTTTATTGTTACTGTGTCGAGCCTATCAGCGATGTATATTGACAAGTAACGCTCGTGATCGTATACAAGTTAACTCTCGTTCTTATAGACCTTGAGGTCTTACTTCTAAACCTAAACCACACAAATCTCTGTGCGAACTCTATTAGTCAAACTACTGATTTCCTTACTCTAACTTCAGGCAGGTTCACTACTCTGTCCTGCTCATCTGACTTTTTTCCACTCAGTGTTTTTGTTATTTTCTTTCTGCACTACGAGAGCAGCAACAGGAGAATTGAAAAAAAAAAAAAAACGTCCCCGGGATCTCCACCAGAGCCGTGTATGATCCGGAGTGATTTTCTTTAAAACTTTTACATCGTCGTGGATTTCCTGGGCATTGCCTTTATTTCCTCTAAAGTTAGTATTCTGAAATTAACTAAGAGATTTCGCTAATGTTAGTAAAAACTTAATTCCATTACCTGGTAATGGACATTTGATTTCTGTTAGATTTAATACTAAGGCCTACCAACAAATTTAACATTATTTAAGGATTAAGATAACATTTTAGATTAATGGTTACATGCATTAAAAAAGTGACATTTTAAAGTGATTTAAGGTGACAATGTTTAAATTCTTAACCAAAACTATCTAAAAATAAAATAAAAAAAAAAAAGAAAAATTCCACTAATTTATAATCAACATTTCCTTTTTTTGTAGTATATGCACAGGAAAGTTTCAGAATTAAAAAGCCTATTTTCATATTTAAGAGTAAGACGACAGGTCCACACTAAATATCTGTTGGCCCTAATGTCCGTCATCTGTAGTAGATATGTTCTTCTATTGCACGTGGGTACCCTGTGCACAGCTGGCATCGTCCCGAGTGTGGTCGTACCGGTGTCATGTTGTAAATTAGCCTGTAGGTGATCTCTTTGGCTATTGGGGTTTTCTGCTTGGTGTAGATTTGTAAATGTGTTTTTGTAGTTTTTGTGTAAATAAGTGTAACCCAATTTGATTCTGCTTGGAGTGGTGGTTGCTGCTGCTTGACGAGATTTTTGTAGATGTGTCATGTCTTGTCGTGCATCAGACCTTCGTTCCCTTCCAGGGCTTGGACGCACAGGGTGTTTCTAAAGTCGCAGTGCAGTGAATTTCTACTCTCGGAAGAAAAACGTCACCAGAAATGCGGTTAACTAATGCGTCACACAAATTGTAACATATTCAAATATACTTGACTGCTATCGGCGAGCTTATAATGGGTAATGTTGGTATTAACACAATATAGTGCCTAAAGCATATGTTGAAAATGCCCACCACGGGCCTCAAGACATGTCGTGATTCGTCATTCCATATTTGCGAAAACCTTCAGAATAATGTCTGGTGATATTTGTTTAATCTTGTCTACTATTTCAGTCTTTAGGTCATTAATTGTCTGCGGATTATTTTCATAAACTTTCCCCTTCAATGCCCCCCACAGATAATAATCTGGGGGTGTTAGATCTGGTGAACGAGCAGGCCACATTCCACGTGAAATAATGCGATTTGCAAATATGCTTTCTAAATAATTTAGTGTTGTTGTGGCTGTGTGTGCTGTTGCCCCATCCTGCTGAAACCAGGATTCCATAATTTCCCGTTCTGTAAGGTGTGCTATGAACGGTTCCAGAATTAAAGTACGGTAACGGTCTGCATTTATTGTTTCATTAAAAAATATAGGTCCTATTATCCGCATACGACTTATAGCGCACCACACTCCGACTTTTTGATCGTAAAGCTGCACTTGATGAAATTCATGGGGGTTTTCACTACTCCACAGCCGATTGTTCTGACTGTTCACATAACCGGATAAATGAAACCAGGCCTCATCAGTGAAAAAAGTGACGTCAAGGATAGCATTCATGTTCATAAATAAAATTCTGAAACCACATGCAGTAGTTTAAACGGGATTCATAATCTCTTTCTTGGAGTTGAGGCACTTCAGTTAATTTGTATGGACGATAGTGTAGTTCACTTCTTAAAACCTTGTGAACAGAACTCTTAGACATTTGCACCTGTTGAGACAAGTGGTTTAAAGATGCATTTGGACTCATTGTAATTCTGTCTTGGAGTTCCATAATTTGGTCTTGTGAAATTGAAGGTCTTCCAGATCGGTGGGTGTTTCTTTAATGACTGTGCATTATTTGAAAATCTAGTTGTTCCAATTTATTTATGTAAATCACGCATCATGTACTGCTGTAGCTTGTTCCTTTTTCGGTAAAGTTAAACATATAACATCACTATTCACAAAAGGTATTCGAAATATCCACCACGTTTTAGTTGGCAAATGTTGATACGTTTTTTCATATTGTCAAAAACCTTACGCAGTATGGGCTGTGTAACATTATTAATTTTGTTGGCGATTGAAACCTGCAGCTCATCGAGTGTGTGGGGATTGTTTTCGTACACTTTTCCTTTCAGTTCACCCCAGAGATAGTAGTCCATGGGAGTAAGATCAGGAGACCGTGCAGGCCAAATTCCGCGAGAGATTATACGATTAGCAAAATTTCAAAAAATTCCAGTGATTTTACAGCAGTGTGAGCAGTTGCGCCATCTTGTTGAAACCAAGCTTTTTCAATTTCTGGCTCAGAAAGTTGGGTTACGAATCGCTCCAGTATGTTAATCCTGTATCTTTCTGAATTTATTGTGTCATAGAAGAAAATTGGGCCGATTATCCGCTGACGACTCATTGCACACCACACTCCTACTTTCTGATCGTGGAGAGGCACTGGGTGCAATGCATGTGGATTTTCATCACTCCAAAGACGATCATTCTGCCTATTCACGTACCCAGACAAATGGAACCATGCTTCATCTGTGAAGAAAGTGAAATCAAGGATTTCCTCACCTTCTTGGGCTAGAAAATTCTCAAACCACATACAATAATTAATTCTGGATTGGTGATTAATTCTTTTAATTGAGGAACGACGGAAAATTTGTACGGATGTAACTTTAATTTTTTTTTCAGAACTCTAGGAACAGTACTGCTTGATTTGTGTACTTGTTGAGCCAGCTTTCTTATTGATTTGCCAGGACTAATTAGAATGCTGTCCTGGATGTTGAGAGATGTTACTTCAAGAACAGATGGTCTACCAGGACGGCTAACATCATTTACACTACCGGTGTTTTGAAATTTGATTATTAAATTACTCACAGTATTTCGATGAGGCACTGGTGTATCAGGAAATCTATTCACAAATTGTTCAACAACCCCATTCGAATACTTGCCGCCGTTACGGAACACATGCTCCACTATAAATACTCTTTCTTCAATCGTTAACACCATTGTAAGCAGATCTATCATGTAGCAGTGATGTTTAAATGAACACGTAAATGGCGCTTGAACTATTACGTTATAAAATTTAGGTGCGTAATTATTTCAACAACAAAAAATGCACAGTCATTAAAGAGACACCCTATAGAATGACGGCATTGTCCCGAAGGGATGCGGTTTGTCGATGCAGAGCTTTTTGTATTTTATTAATCTTAGGCCCATGTAATAGTGGGCGAAGGTATAGCGTTCCGGGCAGTAGATAATGCACCCACATAGCTGATCCTGAGGGCTTTGACTTTCGTAGCAATGTCCTGAAGTGCAGTGCCTCCTTCTCGTTTGTCTTCGATGAGCGTTTTGTGCTGTATGTTGCGTATTGTGTTCCGGAAGACTTCGAATTTGTTTGTTAATTTCGTTGATGACGTCAAAGGTGGATCAAAAACTGTGGCTGTGTAGATTAGTCTGGGAATGATGTATGTGTTGACTATAACGCTTCTTCCGAAGATGGTCGCTGTTTTGTGTTGGTATTTTTGGAGTGTATTGGTGATCTGTGCGATTAGAGTCCGCCATGTGGGTTTGTGTATTGGTGATCTGTGCGATTAGAGTCTGCCATGTTGGTTTGTGTATTGGTGATCTGTGCGATTAGAGTCCGCCATGTGGATTTGAGTATTGGTGATCTGTGCGATTAGAGTCCGCCATGTGGGTTTGCGTATTGGTGATCTGTGCGATTAGAGTCCGCCATGTGGGTTTGCGTATTGGTGATCTGTGGGATTAGAGTCCGCCATGTGAGTTTGCGTATTGGTGATCTGTGCGATTAGAGTCCGCCATGTGGGTTTGCATATTTATGATCTGTGCGATTAGAGTCCGTCATGTGGGTTTGCGTATTCCGGAATGCTGGTGGAATATGATGACGTATACCTTCATGGCGTTGACCGGGGTCATTTCCAGGTGGAAATCCGCCTTGTGTTTCCACCTGCCGATTCCCATGATGGACGATTTGTGTACGTTGATGTTTGCCCCGCTTCCAGCTCTGAAGTCTCTGAAGGTGTTGATGATGAGGCATATTGATTCGGTGCTTATTGGGAAGAAGATTGTGTCATCTGATAGTGATGATGATGAGACATATTGATTCGGTGCTTGTTGGGAAGAAGATTGTGTCATCTGATAGTGTTGATGATGAGACATATTGATTCGGTGCTTGTTGGGAAGAAGATTGTGTCATCTGATAGCGTTGATGATGAGACATATTGATTCGGTGCTTGTTGGGAAGAAGATTGTGTCATCTGATAGTGTTGACGATGAGACATATTGATTCGGTGCTTATTGGGAAGAAGATTGTGTCATCTGATAGCGTTGATGATGAGACATATTGATTCGGTGCTTGTTGGGAAGAAGATTGTGTCATCTGATAGTGTTGATGATGAGACATATTGATTCGGTGCTTATTTGGAAGAAGATTGTGTCATTCGCGTACGCTATCAATTTCTTTTCACCTCCTCCTAGTGTGAAGGTGCCTCTAATGGCTTCGTCCTGTCGTATTTTTTTCCAGCAGCAGCGCAATGGCTAGGACGTAGAGTAGCGGTGAAGGGGGGCATCCTTGTCTCACGGATCATGTCAACGTGAAAGCGTCCGTAAGCGTGTGGTTGACTAGGACTCTGCTTTCTGGTTTGGAATATAGGATGGCGATCCACCACCGGAAGTAATCTCCTACGTTGCAGTTGAGGAGCGTTTTGTGTAGATAAGAATGCGATACCCTGTCGAAGGCCTTTTCTTGGTCCAAGGACAGAATCGATGACGGTATGTTCCTTTCGTGTGTGTAAGTGATGATGTCCCGTATGAAATGGTTATGGTTGTGAATGTTTCTTCCTTGTACGCTGCATTGTTGGTCGTCTTGGACGAGTGATGGCATGACCGGTCTGAGCTTGTTAGCTAAAGTCTTTGTCAGAATCTTGTAGTCGACATTTAGTAAAGGTATGGGTCTGTAAAAATGAAATGTCATTAAAATGAAAATCAAACTAAAGAGAAACAAGCAAAAGTCTAATTCATCAACAAATCCACTAGATATAACAGCTTTAAATCAAAAGAGATTAAAGATATCTATACAATACACTAAAGAACACATACCAGAAGCTGCTAGAAGAAGGAATTGAACAATACAGAAGAGAAAATCCTGATGAAAAAGTAACAACCAAATGGCAATGCATAAAGAAAAGCATACAAGAAACCTGCGACACCTTACCCAAAAGAGAAAAGAACACACAAAAAATGGATAACTAACACCATCTTAGAAAAAATGGAAGAAATGAGACAAGCGAAGAACACTGCCCATTACAATAAAATAGATAATGAGATACGCAAAATGTGCAAAAAGGCAAAAGAAGACTGGCTCAGCCAAAAATGTATAGAAATAGAAACTATGGAAAGCAAACAAGACTTAAGAGGAATGCACACAGAAATAAAGAGAATGACTAATACAAATAAAAATGAAATAGAAGGTGGATGCACTACAGACAAAAAAGGAAAAATGCTAACAGACAATAAGGATATTATAGATAGATGGCAGGAATATATAACAGAAATATTTCAGGATCAAAGAGACAAGAAACCAGTTATAAAATGTACATCAGGCTATAACATCTTAAAATCTGAGGTGGAAAAAGCTATAAAAACAATGAAAAAGGGAAAAGCAGCATGACCTGACATAAAGATAGAGGTGATACAGTCACTATAAGATTTTGGCATTGAAGGGATTGCAGACATATGCAGCGACATATGCCACACATGATACATACCAAATGAACTAAAAATATCAACTTTCATTGCATTGCATAAAAAGAATGGTGCAGTTGAATGCAGTGACTTTAGGACAATAAGCCTAACGAGCCATGTTACAAAAATCTTGCTAAAAGTTATACAAGGAAGGATTCAGAATAAAATCAATACTGAATTATAGCTTGTTTCATAACTCGTGCCCAACTTTTAAAATCGATAGCTTTTTAACCGCTTGTTGTAAGTTGTTCAAAATTTGCATGTAAAGTTATAATGATTAGAACCCAACAGGGAATTAATTTCATTTAAAAAAACATTTGGTTATTATTGTTGCTTATTTGATTTATATAAATTTATAACGACCCATTGATGTAGTCAAAACTTAATGTTTACAGTATTTTAAGTTAAAAATAGCGAGTAAAAATCCATACACGGTAAAATTGACGTGTTTGCACGCTTTTACCGTGGTATTTTGACTCAATTAGACACTTGTAAAAAACACGAGAAATTGTGTGTTCCATTTCCGTTCATTCAGCGGCGTAACGTGGAACAATAACATTTATCATGAGTCTTAAAATGAAATTCTGCAGTTTACAAAACATCGCAATAAAAATGTATGACTATTTTTGCAAAGAGGCTAAACGAGGAAGATTATTTCATTCTTTAGAAAACCCTGAGAATAGGACAAGACACATTTTGGATTTATCTAAACGGTCATTTAATCGCTGTATTCAAGCACGTGACCGTCAATGTTCAAAATATACAAAATCACAAGGAAGAGCAAAAATGTTGGATAATTTCGACAGTGAACTTATTAGAAGTGAAATTCGCAAAATGTTGGGTATGAATGAAACTGTTACAATAAGAAAATTAAAAGTATCGCTGAAAAAGAACAACAGTATTGAAATATCAAAGTCTACATTATGGAGGAATGTGAGAGCTGCAGGCTTTACATTCAGAAAGTATTTCAATGGACGAAACGTCATCTGTGAGAAGCCACATATAGTAGTCATGAGAAGCAAGTACTTACGTGAAGTAAAAGAGGTGCGCAAGCAAGGTTATGATATTGTGTACTTGGATGAAACATGGATCAATGCTCACCACACTAACCGAAGGGAATGGCAGTCATCAGATGGAAAGATTAAGAGATTAATACCTAGCAGCAAAGGACAGCGCTTGATAATTGCTCATGCAGGTAGTCGACAACATGGACTAATACAGAATGCAGAGCTCATTTTTCTTTCAAAATCCATAGACACTCGGGATTATCACTCTGAGATGAATGGTCACATATTTAGACATTGGATTGAAAATTCTGTTCTCCCATCACTAGATCGACCATCTTGCCTAATAATGGACAATGCAGCGTACCACAACATTGTTGCACTTGAAGATAAAGTCCCGACGTCACCAGTACAAAAGATGCTATTAAGATATGGCTCACAAAGGAGCACATACAATTTAATAACATGTACTTAAAACCTGAATTACTATCTCTAGTAAAGCAAAACAAAGGACAACTATTTTTCAAATAGATAAGATTATCCAAGAGCACGGTCATATAAGTTTGAGGCTGCCACCTTACCATGCTCATTTAAATCCAATAGAACTAATCTGGGCAAAATTAAAAGGACAAGTGGCAGATGAAAATACAACATTCAAAATATGCGATGTAAAGACTCTTGCTAATCTCGCTTTATTAAATATAGACAAAGATTATTGGGCTAAATGTGAAGACCACGTCTTAAAACAGGAAGAGGAATATTGGAAAAATGAAGGTTTGTGGAATGTTCAACCCCAAACAGTTATTAATCTTTTAGACTCGTCTGATTCAGAATGAAAGTATATAGCCCCCACAATGTTGGCCCCTATATTACCTTAAATTAGTTCAACAAACGGTCCTTTTCAGGACCACACAACTATGAAAATTGGACATACAGGTATACCTTGATATTATCGTCCGTCCTCGAACTGAGAAGACAATATATCTCCTGGTGTTTTGTCTTATTCAGTTATTTCCCCATTACGGCTATGCCTTTACCTCGTGAAAATTAATCATAGACCAGCAACTACGGTAATTTCTATTATTTAGGGGTTCACAATTTACAATTTTGACAAACATCAAAGAAATTCGCCGCTTTAAGAAAATTGCAGCTGCAAGATATTTGTTAAATATACATTTAAAGGGTCTTTTGCATTCTAATAACATTTGGAAAATTTCAACAGTTTTTAAGAAACGGTTACTGAGTAATAGCGTTTTGAAGTTGGGCAAGTGATTTGAAACGAGCTATAGATGAGTAGCAATTTGGATTTAGGAAAAATAGCGTGACAAAAGAAGCCATATTCTGCATGAGAACATTAATCGAAAAGTACACAGAAGTAAATAAACCAATATATGCCTGCTTCATAGACTACACCAAAGCTTTTGATAGAGTACACCACAAACAACTTATAGAATGCCTAAAAGAGATACATCTAGATGGCATGGACATACGACTAATATGTAATCTATACTGGGAGCAAACATCAATAATAAATATAACAAAGAGTACTCTTCACCCATTGATATAAAAAGAGGAGTGAGACAAAATGCATCCTATCACCAAGCTTGCTCAATCTATACTCTGAGCAAATTTTTAAAAACATCATAGAGACGTCAGGCCTACAAATTAATGGAAAGATAATCAATAACCTAAGATATGCTGACGATACTGTACTACTGGCAGAAAGTCCTAAAGATCTACAACAATTACTTAATGAAATAAACACGACAAGCAAAAAATATGGACTAGATATGAATATCAAAAAGACTAAAACAATCATCATAAACAAAGAAGATACTCAAAACCCACAAGTGGATATCAAAATTGAAAGAATAGACCTGGAGACAGTTCAGAACTACAACTACCTTGGACATACTTTAACCAGTGATGGAAAATATACAACTGAAATAAACAAAAGAATCATCATCATCATTGAGTGCCGTCTCCGCAACGAAGGTTGGCTACCATGGAGCGCCATTTTGCTCTATCTCTTGCTTTGATGGTGCAGGTTGTCATCGGTTGGTTTGTCCATCTTTTTGATGTTACTCGTCCATGTTATCTTGGTCTGCCTCTGCCTCTTTTACCTTGTATTTTCCCCTCCAGGATCACTTTCAGTAGGCTGTTGTGTCTTTTAACATGGCCTAAGAATCGCATTTGTCTTGTTCTAATTGTGTTCAGAAGTTCTCTTTTCATTTTTAGTTGTTTTAAGACTTTGTCGTTTGTTTTCTTTTCCTTCCATCCAATTCTACCTATTCTTCTATATATCCACATTTCAAAGGCTTCAATTCTCTGTTCTGTTTTCTTGTCTAATGTCCATGTTTCAGCACCATATAGGAATATTGAGAAGATGTAACATTTTGCTATTCTTAGTTTTAGCTCTGGTGTTATTGTTTTGATGTTAGTATGTCCTTCATGACATTAAAATTACTTTTTGCCATTCCTATTCTTTTGTTTATTTCAGTTGTACATTTTCCATCACTGGTTATAGTATGTCCAAGGTAGTTATAGTTCTGAACTGTCTCAAGGTCTATTCCTTCAATTTTGATATTCACTTGTGGGTTTTGAGTATTTTCTTTGTTTATGATCATAGTTTTAGTCTTTTTGATATTCATATCTAGTCCATATTTTTTGCTTGTCGTGTTTATTTCATTAAGTAATTGTTGTAGGTCTTTAGGATTTTCTGCTAGTAGTACGGTATCGTCAGCATATCTTAGGTTATTGATTATCTTTCCATTAATTTGTAGGCCTGGCATCTCTATGATGTTTTTAAAGATTTGCTCAGTGTATAGATTGAACAAGCTTGGTGATAGGATGCATCCTTGTCTTACTCCTCTTTTTATATCAATGGGTGTAGAGAATTCTTTGTTATATTTTATTATTGCTGTTTGCTCCCAGTATAGATTGCATATTAGTCGTATATCCATGTCATCTAGATGTATCTCTTTTAGGCATTCTATAAGTTGTTTGTGGTGTACTCTATCAAAAGCTTTGGTGTAGTCTATGAAGCAGGCATATATTGGTTTGTTTACTTCTGTGTATTTTTCGATTAATGTTCTCATGCAGAATATGGCTTCTTTTGTCCCGCTATTTTTCCTAAATCCAAATTGCTGCTCATCTAATTCAGTATTGATTTTATTCTGAATCCTTCCTTGTATAACTTTTAGCAAGATTTTTGTAACATGGCTCATTAGGCTTATTGTTCTAAAGTCACTGCATTCAACTGCACCATTCTTTTTAGGCAATGCAATGAAAGTTGATGTTTTTAGTTCATTTGGTATGTATCCTGTGTGGTATATGTCGTTGCATATGTCTGTAATCACTTCAATGCCAAAATCTTCAAGTGCCTGTATCATCTCTATCTGTATGCTTTCAGGTCCTGCTGCTTTTCCCCTTTTCATTGTTTTTATAGCTTTTTCCACCTCAGATTTTAAGATTTTATAGCCTGATGTACATTTTATAACTGGTTTCTTGTCCCTTTGATCATGAAATAGTTCTGTTATATATTCCTGCCATCTATCTATGATATCCTTATTGTCTGTTAGCATTTTTCCTTTTTTGTCTGCAATGCATCCACCTTCTGTGGCTTTTTTATTTTTATTAGTCATTCTCTTTATTTCTGTGTGCATTCCTCTTAGGTCTTGTTTGCTTTCCATAGTTTCTATTTCTCTACATTTTTGGCTGAGCCAGTCTTCTTTTGCCTTTTTGCACATTTTGCGTATCTCATTATCTATTTTATTGTATTGGGCAGTGTTCTTCGCTTGTCTCCTTTCTTCCATTTTTTCTAAGATGGTGTTAGTTATCCATTTTTGTTTTTTGTTCTTTTCTCTTTTGGGTAAGGTGTCGCAGGCTTTTTGTATGCTTTTCTTTATGCATTGCCATTTGGTTGTTACTTTTTCATCAGGATTTTCTCTTCTGTATTGTTCAATTCCTTCCTCTAGCAGATTCTGGTATGTGTTCTTTACTTGTATTGTATAGGTATCTTTAATATCTTTTTGATTTAAAGCTGTTATGTCGAGTGGGTTTATTGATGAATTAGATTTTTGCTTGTTTCTCTTTAGTTTGATTTTCATTTTAATCATTACAGGATTGTGATCAGAATTAATATCTGCTCCTGGGTAGGTTTTGGCTTTCTTTACGCTGTTACGGAACCTTTCTTTTATCATTATGTAATCTATTTGATTCCTCTTCAGTTTAACTTACCTGTCTTGGCTTATCTTAGCATGTTGCCGTCGAAATAACGTGACTTCTATTGACAACGCTATTTTATAGACCCGTCAGTGTCTGACTTTCGTGGGGAATCAGAAGGCACGGTGGAGATTAACGCCTAGTTGTCTGGCCTTCATGTTATTGGGGATTTATTGTTGAAACTGCCGTTGCTATAAACGCCAGGTTGACATTCACCTCCGGACGATTATGTAACTTCGTATCGCTTCGTCTCGGATCTTCCTGAGAACATTCTCCCCCACCTGTGGGCTTTGAACCCGGGTCTTATTGTCCCGAGGTCGACATCGTATCTCTAGACTACCTAGCTCCTATATTATCTTCTATCCAATTTTAGTTAGAATTAATTATATCACATTCTACCCAATGTTAAATCTGTTATCGTAAATAAAGAATTAATTATATTACATTCTATCCAATATTAACTCAGTTATCGTAAATACAGAATTAATTATATTACATTCTATCCAATATTAACTCAGTTATCGTAAATACAGAATTAATTATATTACATTCTATCCAATATTAACTCAGTTATCGTAGATACAGAATTAATTATATTACATTGTACCAATGTTAACTCTGTTATCCTCTATTGTTAATTCTGTTGTCACTTGCTTATTTTATATCTTTACGATAGAAGGTAAGGCAGTTTAGAGAAGAACTGTCTATTTTCCAATGAAATACTGCTGAGGTATATTAACCCTCTTCGTACATATACGTCTACCTTTACCTTTACCCTTCATGTTAAAATGCCGCTCATTTAACCTTTTCAAATATATATACAACATATCCATACTACATTAATTTTTTTTGGCCTGCTTCCCAGAATTTTCACAGCCTGCAATACACGCCATTTCCATCAAAATACCTGATTAAACTTCTGGTTCTCTTTATTTGACGTTTGTCATATCAACAAATCGAAAAGAATAAAATGAATGGACTGACCATACCTATGAATAAAGCAAAGCAGCAGCCAAGCATATATCAATGAGTTGCAATAACAGCATAACAAAGGTTTATACAAATTCATATGTCATCATATAGTTATGAAAAATGGGTTATCTACAGACTTATTCGAGAACCATAAATGTCTTCGACTGCAAGTGTTGTAAAACAATGCTCAGAAAACAATTACAGAAAACAATACCCAGAAAAACAATGACAGAAAACAATACCCAGAATAACAATGGCAGTAACAATGCTCAGAATAACAATGGCAGTAACAATGCTCAGAATACAAATGACAAAAGTCCAGTTTGCAACAACATAACATATGATAAAGATGGTTGCTAAAATAATAAAAATTAAGAAATAAAACGGACATAAAACAGCATGCAAAACGATATGATGGTCTAGAGAAAATAATTATGGAGGGCATGGCGCCAAGTAAACATGGAAAAGAGCAAGACCGTGTAGGGAAAACACACAAATTATTTAAGTGGATATCAAAGTATATGACAAGAATATAGAAAAAGTTCTAGAATATAGCTATCTTAGACATGCTGGCGCAAAACATAGAAAATATAAGACAAAAGGCAAATTTTAACAACATGAGAAATATAACCAAATCAAAGAAGATAATATGGGAAATAAAACAACTAGTAGTCATCATCATCAAGTACCGGGCCTACTGGCGTAGGTGATCATGTCTCTCCACAATCTTCGATCTCGGCAGCTATTTATCATTGCTGTTGTTGACCTTCTGCCAAACCATTCTCTTAAGCTGTCTGTTATTTTTTTTCTCTTTGCTTCCCTCTATCTCTTCGTCCCTCAATTTTTCCAGTTGTTACAATATACCTCAGTTGTTCTCTTCTCATTACATGGCCAAAAACATAATTATTATTTCTTCCTAATATTGGAAATTAGCTCTCTTTTTGCTTTGACCTCTTTCAGAACATCTTCATTACTCTTCAACTACTAGTAAGCTGTTATATTTACTCAACATCCCTGCGTGCTCCAGAAACATGGGCATTAAACAAGAAATCAGAACAGAAAATTGAAGTCGTTGAAATGTGGATTTATAGAAAAATGAGGATAATTGAGCGGAAGGAAAAGAACACAAACAGGGAAGTTCTGAAACTGCTAAAAAAAGAAAAAAGAAATAAAAATACTTCGCACATTTCGGAAAAGACAATTGAAATTTTGGGGCATGTAACGAAATACAATATCCTACTGAAACTCACCTTGGAAGGGAACATACAAGGTACACGAGGCAGCAGACCAAGACTAAAGTGGACTGATAACATTAAATTATTACAGGTGAACCTATGACAATATGGGAGCCGCGATAGCTCAGTGGTTGGTGAACTGGACTACAAAGGACAAGAGGTAGGATTCTATCCCAACCGATGGCTCCGGTTCACCAGCCTTTAATGAGTACCGGATTTTTTTTCTGGGAAAGTAAAGCGGCACAGGCGTAATGCTGACCACATTACCCCAAAAATCATGTGTCGAAGGTTTGTAAAATTTATGGTCACTAACACTATATTCCCTATACGCCACTTGGCGTGACGGGGGCACTTTACTTTTTTTTTTTTTACTATGACGATATACACCATCAAAACAAGAAGGACGCGCTATGGTATCCAACCTTCGATGTGAAGTCGGCACCAAATGATGATGATGAATAAAGGCCGTTTGTTTTGAGCGGTCGCCACGAGATGTTTGATTTCTAAGTTTTTATTTTACCCATGATTAGAAAAACTTTATTTCCTAAAAGAAGGATTACAATCCGCTTTCTCCTGATTTGGAGCACGACACGTTATCGATTAGGTCATTCACTCTCATTGCTGTAAAAGATAGTATGAAGCAGCATTTATTTATAAATTGGACACACACAAATAGATATTTATTTTTTTTAAAGAACACTTTTAAAATAACAATTTTGATTTTCCATTGCAGACATTAATTCATGAGTATTCAATGTGATGAGAAGAGATAATAATCGAATAGCAAAGCAAGCCCTCATATGGGAAACAACAGGTAAAAGAAAAAGAGGAAGACCCAGGGAGACACTGAGAAGAACATTGATGAGAGAGGCAAGAGCAGCAGGAATCGGCTCCCTCAATGAGATAGAACTGCTTGCACAGAACAGAGACAGATGGCGAGATTTGATAAAATATCTTTAAAAGAAAACTGCTAGAACAAAAATTCATATAGGTGAAGGTGTATCTTGGTCTACGCCTATGGGCCGGTTACGGCTCGAAAGGTCAATAGATAGATAGATTCAATTCTGCTAAACAGAAGAAATATATTTTTTTTAAACAGAAGAAAAATCGTTATTTAAACAGAAGAAAAATAGTTATTTAAACAGAAAAAAAATCGTTATTATAGTCGGTAAACAGAAGAAAAATCATTATTATAGTCGGTAAACAGAAGAAAAATCGTTATTATAGCCGGTGAACTGAAGAAAAATCGTTATTATAGTCGGTAAACAGAAGAAAAATCGTTATTATAGTCGGTAAACAGAAGAAAAATCGTTATTATAGCCGCTAAACAGAAGAAAAATCGTTATTATAGCCGCTAAACAGAAGAAAAATCGTTATTATAGTCGGTAAACAGAAGAAAAATGGTTATTATAGCCGCTAAACAGAGATTTCCAAAGCAAGAAACAGAGTAGAATGGCGATCCATGGTAGCCAACCTTCGTTGCGGAGAAGGCACTCAATGATGATGATGATGATGATGATGATGAAACAGAGATTTCTCCGATAAAAACTATTGTGAATCAATTCCAACCAGGCACTTTCAATTCAGTCGACGCCTGCTGGGGAAAAACATAACGTACCTGGACAGTTGTGTAGGAAACGAAGTAAAAATCAGTCAGAAGGAAGGTACAAATCTTCACGTCCAAATTCTAGCACATCATTTTTTAACGATCATATAAGTTACACATTTTTTAGCATCTTTTTAAATTTCTTTTTTTAAATTTTGGTTAGGCGGCCATCAAGTTTCAAACCGAATAGAAGATTTATGGGTTGTTATTGTGCTAAACTTTAACGTGTATGAAGATGTATGGGTTGTTATTGTGCTAAACTATAAAGTGCCTGAAGATGTATAGGTTGTTATTCTGCTAAACTATAAAGTGCCTGAAGATGTATGGATTGTTATTCTGCTAAACTATAAAGTGCCTGAAGATGTATGGGTTGTTATTGTGCTAAACTATAAAGTGCCTGAAGATGTATGCGTTGTTATTTTGCTAAACTATAACGTGTATGAAGATGTATGGGTTGTTATTCTGCTAAACGATAACATTCCTGAAGGCGCAGTTGCTGAAGGTCAGTCCGCTTCTTCTTGATCAAAGGGATTCTGGTTCACTTTCCAGATGTTGCCAAATCTTCTTTCAGACCGACCGGGTGTCGATGTTTGCCAGCCACCGATAGTGGGTGTCAAATATTATTATTTTTCTTAAGTGTCTTAGAAGGAACTAGACAAATAGCAAGACAAAGGATGGCAACTGTAGACAAAAATTTAACTTAGTGAGTTCTTGATGTAAATAGTTGATACTGGCCAGATGCACTTTTGCTCATTGATGTGGTGGGTCGTAATGGTTTTCTTGACATCCCCGGCTCTTACTGGAAAAGTTTGGAGTACGTCTGTTCCAGACTATGTTGGGAAACTACTAGTCCAAGCCAGAGGTACTGCAATACTGGGTCTTCTATATCAGTAACAGCCACCACTACAGGAGAACTCAGCTTGAAGAGTAGATGAGAGTGTGATAAAGCTTTACATGGGACGAGACAGACCTGTCTTAGGTTAAGATATTACAGCAATCGCAGCACTAATAAAGTCAAATTGCGGAGATTAACAGAAATCATAATTTCACAATGAGAATAATAACTGATGGCATGAAATCAACACAAATTACTTAAGTGGAAAAACAATATCAATCACACACTTGCAATCAGTAGAAGATAGAAGAGACAGTAGGACCCAATCATCATGTGCCATACCGGTTGGCGTAGGTGATCATGCCCCTCCACAATCTTCTATATACAGTGCATCGTATCAGTTCTGTTGTTGACTGTTTTCCATGCCATGAAACCAAGCTATCCAGTATTTTCTCTCTTTGTTGCCCGCTTTTATTTTTCCAGTTTTAACCAAGTATTCCAACTTTCCTCTTCTCATGATGTGTCCGAAAAATGTTGATTGCTTCTTTCTGATGTTTTAAGAGCTCCCTTAGCTTCCGTAGGACCCAATAGCGAGGTGAGAAATTCAGAAGACAGACTAATCATCTCATGCACCAGTGAATAAATGGTTATGGAAAAGGTAGACTAAAGTGGAAAACTGAAATCAACAAAAGCTAGGCAGAATGCAGACCTAATATCTCTATGACTGGTGAACCTTTTTACATACTCGCGCTGTAAATAATGCAGCGTCTTTGTGAAATAACAGACAGAATCCATAACATACATTGTATATAACAACGTCAGAATGGGGAACTGAGAAGAACAATCACATTAAGATAAGTATAAAAACATCTAACCAAACTTCTCCTGGACACTACGCAGATGGATCAGCAATCAATACAATAGAGAATGGAGAAGAATGCATTTTCATACGCGTCTTAAAAATAGAATACAGAGAAGACCCTGTTGCAACAGGAAAATAATCAATCAACTTTAAGGCAGAGACAGAAGCTCTGAAATAGCAACTTAAACTCTCTTGAAAGAGGAGATTAAAGAAGCAAAGATTGTATTTATCACAGATGCCCTGTCAGTGCTTACAGCACTGATGAGTCGTGGAGACGAAGACCTGAATGATCTCAGAGAAACATTCTACAAGCTGTGTCGGAGATGCAACACTGTGTTTCAGTTGATTCCATATCACTGCAATATTCCTGGACACGATAAGAGAGATAAGTTGGCAAAGGTAGATAGTAAATTACACCAGATAGATAAACGTACAACGTATGAGGAATAAAAGAGGCTGGTCGGGAACAAATACATGAACACGTGGATTACTAAATAGCAGGTTTACCTGGAGAATTATGTCAACTGTCATTTCAAAAAAAAAGCACAAGTAACGATTCCAGACACCAAACAAATCAAAAAGAAAGTACATGTAACGATTCCAGACACCAAACAAATCAAAAAGAAAGTACATGTAACGATTCCAGACACCAAACAAATCAAAAAGAAAGTACATGTAACGATTTCAGACACCAAACAAGCCAAAAGGAAAGTACAAGTAACGATTTCAAACACCAAACAAGCCACAACAGACTAAAGTAGAGGAAACCCTTACATACTTGTGGTATGATTTACAGTCGCCATGTTTGGAAGCACAATAACGTCCATTTCCTCTTCCGGTGGAAACTGATGAAGATAACTTTGTAGAAACAATCCCTGCACGACAGGCATACACAAGAAGTTATGTAAATCACAGATTATATGGGGTGGATATTCGATTGGCATGATAAATTAATGTATACAAAAGAACTATTTTATGGCGGTATCGAGTAAACAAAGTAATAATTTGGAAAAAGAAGGAATTAATGAAGGACACTCAAAAGAAATCTTTAACACCGCAACAGTAATTCTGTTTTTATTGAGAATACTGCTGGTAACCTCTCAACATGATAGGTATGCTACATTGTAGCAGTGGATCGGGATTAGGTAATGATGAGTGAATGAGAGGGGAGTCACGGGAAAGAGAGAAGAGTGAACGATAGACAAACAAACATAAGAGTCCCGTGTATGGGTGAGCGTAAATCAGGGAAAGTACAAAGAATGTAAGGAGAGTTTTGATTGGCTGGGGGAATGAGGGATATTGAGGATACAGGAAAAATAGTCAGATGAGAAGTAGCCACGGACTCAGACGGACGGCTTATAGAGTAGGGCCGCCGAGACGGTGACCATTGGGTTAATGTTACCTATTTAGCCTGTTAGTGGAGTTTTCGGTCCAGGAGTCGACCATAGTGGTGGTCTGTTAAGAGTTGTGTTGTTTTATGCCTCAGCGGTAGTCTAACAGTAGTCACAGCGATAGTAATATAGAAGGCAATCTTGTGTTGCAAGTCGAGGCAGTCTTTGTGTTCGGACTATAGTTTGTAGTCTCTAGTTACGTATGAAGTGGAGTCTTGCAGTATGGACAAACAGAATGTGTGAATGAGGATGGCACGGCTTTATTGACAAGTGCCTGCAATGTTTTACATGTGTGACAGTCAAGCACAAAGTAGGTCGCTGGCTTTGTAATTGTTGTACTATTTGACAAGGTGTCAGTTAATAAATGCTTGTCATTTGTTATGGGTGGACTTTGAATTAGTATCTGGTATCAGTGTTGTGGTCACCACCCATAGCAGTGACGAACAAATCTTACAAACGCGGAAAAGGCGAAGTCCTCAGATCTTTGTGGGAACGTCACAACAGCAAATCAACGCGAAATAATTCATTATAACGATCACGGATGGAAGTGGCGCATGTCCGGAAAATTAACGGGCGGATGGCAGAGTTCGGTTGAAGGCAGTATTCAAGAAACCAGTCCAGTGCCCAGACCAGCGTTAGATGTCGAGGCTGACAGAGAGTAGGTCAGGTGGCTTGAGTTCAACAGGCAGTGACACGGTATTGCAGCAGGTGGCAGTCGCCTTGGCCTAATTGTTACAGTTGCCGCCGTGGAGAGCGGTAAGTGCGGGTGACCACGTAAAAAGCTCGCACGTGACATTCATTGATAAAAATTGACGGTGCCTTGATAGGCCATCGTTGCTGCTATCAGTACACGCATGGGCCTCGGTAGCCTAGTTGGGAAAATCACCCGACAGGAAAACTGACGTTCGGACAACCCGTGTTCGATTCCAGCTAGGAGCAGTGTGAATTGTACTCTTTGTTCCAAAAAAAAAAAAAATACCCCCACGGTCGACCCAGCCGTTGGCAGAAGTGGGTACCAGGGTATTACCCTGGGAAGGTGATGAATGTCGCCTCGCATCTGAGTTTAGATGCTTGAGGCAACACTATACAGAAATCTCCGAACATTTCTGGATAGGCGGCCGAGCACATATGGATGTAAACTCGCGTGCTGAGACGCCGGTTCAAGTCTCGTACTTTACCTTAACCTTTAAGGAGATGATAAACATTTAGATCCAGACGGGGAATCAAACAACGTCGAGTCGTCTGATACATCAGCAACGTCAAGTCGTCTAATACATCAGCAACGTCAAGTCGTCTGATACATCAGCAACGTCAAGTCGTCTAATACATCAGCAACGTCAAGTCGTCTAATACATCAGCAACGTCAAGTCGTCTGATACATCAGCAACGTCAAGTCGTCTAATACATCAGCAACGTCAAGTCGTCTGATACATCAGCAACGTCAAGTCGTCTAATACATCAGCAACGTCAAGTCGTCTAATACATCAGCAACGTCAAGTCGTCTAATACATCAGCAACGTCAAGTCGTCTAATACATCAGCAACGTCAAGTCGTCTAATACATCAGCAACGTCAAGTCGTCTAATACATCAGCAACGTCAAGTCGTCTAATACATCAGCAACGTCAAGTCGTCTAATACATCAGCAACGTCAAGTCGTCTAATACATCAGCAACGTCAAGTCGTCTGATACATCAGCAACGTCAAGTCGTCTAATACATCAGCAACGTCAAGTCGTCTAATACATCAGCAACGTCAAGTCGTCTGATACATCAGCAACGTCAAGTCGTCTAATACATCAGCAACGTCAAGTCGTCTAATACATCAGCAACGTCAAGTCGTCTAATACATCAGCAACGTCAAGTCGTCTGATACATCAGCAACGTCAAGTCGTCTAATACATCAGCAACGTCAAGTCGTCTAATACATCAGCAACGTCAAGTCGTCTGATACATCAGCAACGTCAAGTCGTCTGATACATCAGCAACGTCAAGTCGTCTGATACATCAGCAACGTCAAGTCGTCTGATACATCAGCAACGTCAAGTCGTCTGATACATCAGCAAGAGGAGTTTGAGATACATCCTCTGTCTGGCGTGTTCCGCTTTCATTCAATAGGTGGTAAATAGACTGCTACACAGTACATGAGGACAGAACAAAAAAAGAGGAAGAAGTTGCGCCATTCAGAATAGGTGACATCACATGTCACGCTTCAAAACAACGCACTCCGCCAAAAATCATCATGCAAGAAGTATATGTTCTCATTGCACAGACAATCCAGGGCAGTCATCGAGGTCATATCCTTGCATACACTAAAAGAGGACATTGACAATGTGGTTGTCATTGATATCCATGGACGAAAAGCAACAATGCCCACTCAAACATGACCTTTAATTCTCAACATCACTACACGTGTATGTCCTGCCTATTAAATTATGAGTTATATTACACAACATCACTATACGTTAGTGTTCTGCCAATTAAATTATGAGTTATAATACACATCATCACTAAACGTTAGTGTTCTGCCAATTAAATTATGAGTTATAATACACAACATCACTATACGTTAGTGTTCTGCCAATTAAATTATGAGTTATAATACACATCATCACTATACGTGTATGTCCTGCCTATTAAATTATGATTTATAATACACAATATCACTATACGTGTATGGCCTGCCTATTAAATTATGATTTATAATACACAATATCACTATACGTGTATGGCCTGCCTATTAAATTATGAGTTATAATACACAACATCACTATACGTGTATGGCCTGCCTATTAAATTATGAGTTATAATACACAACATCACTATATGTGTCCTGATCAAAAGTGATATCTATTCTTTAGTAAAGTCATTGTTAAACATTCGTTTGATATATAACACGATTGTTAATGTATACTTGTGTGGTGATTTTTACTTCTTTACACTTAGCAAATATTTCAGCAATCTACGAACTGTCCTGTAATCTGGTAAAATGTGGATTGATTTACTATTGAGGAATTGAGCCGCAGTGGTTAGTGAACTGAACTACTAAAGACAAGAGGCCAGGCTTTATCTCCGTCGACAGCTCCTAGGTTTATCCAGTCTTAAATTGGTGCTTATTAATATATCTATTTTTAACTAGAGGGTAATGACGTGATATTGACCACATGACCCATAACAAAATCTGTCATTGGGTGTAATGATATAAGGAAAAATTGAAAAAAATATATAAAATGGTATGTTAGAAGCTTTACGTGATTAGTAGACGACACAGATTCGAACGACGTTTCGGCTCAATAGGCCTTCAGCAGGAACAAACAAACAACATACACACACAGATATGTGAATAAATAAAACTAATCCTACATAGCTAACTAGTAATGAAACATCAAAAACAAAATAATCGAAATATGTTGACTTCCCTGTGTGTCGTGGACTGTGGTCAGGCTGGGAAATGAATTTCTCACGGGTGTAGCTGTAATTTATAATAATGATAATAATGATATAATACTGACCACATAACCACTAACAAAATGTGTCATTTGGTGTAATGATATGATACTGACCACATGACCCATAGCAAAATGTGCCATTGGGTGTAATGATATGATACTGACCACATGACACATAACAAAATGTGTCATTGGGTGTAATGATATGATACTGACCACATGACCCATAGCAAAATGTGTCATTGGGTGTAATGATATGATACTGACCACATGACCCATAGCAAAATGTGTCATTGGGTGTAATGATATGATACTGACCACATGACCCATAGCAAAATGTGTCATTGGGTGTAATGGTATGATACTGACCACATGACCCATAGCAAAATGTGTCATTGGGTGTAATGATATGATACTGACCACATGACCCATAGCAAAATGTGTCATTGGGTGTAATGATATGATACTGACCACATGATCCATAGCAAAATGTGTCATTGGGTGTAATGATATGATACTGACCACATGACCCATAACAAAATGTGGCAGCAAACACAATATACCATTTCGAGCTTAAGACGTAGACGTTAACTTTACTTTATTTGAAGAGACACTTATTTTGTTGTCTTCTATTTCTGTTTCTTACTCTACCTTTCTAAACAAACGAAGAAGTTTTAAAACAACTAAAAATGAAAAAAAGAACTACTAAACACAATTAGAGCAAGACAAATGAAACTTTTTGGGTCATGTTAAAAGACACAATAGTCTAATAAAAGTAATATTAGAAGGGAAAATACAAGGTAAAAGAGGCAGAGGCAGACCAAGACTAACATGGACGAGTAACATCAAAAGATGGACAAGTCAGCCTATGGCAATCTGCACCATCAAAACAAGAGACAGAGTGGAATGGCGCTCCATGGTAGCCAACCTTCGAAGCGGAGAGGGCACTCGATGATGATTCTACCTTTCAGCTCCCTGTGTCTTCAACAAACACTTTCCAATCGTTCTATTTCTTACCTTTCTTTTAAAACATTTCAGTGTCTTTCTCATCATCTTCATCTCTGCTTCCACCTGTCTTTCCTAAGTACATTTTGGTCTTCCTCTTAGTCTCTACCCCTGGGGGTTCCAAATAAAGAACCTTCCATGTAATAGTCTCATTTGGCATCCGCAGTGTGTGTCCTATCCATCGTCTTCGTTTTATCTCCTTGTCCACTGGTGTTTCTTTCTTTCTTCTTCTTTCTTTTCTCTTTCTTACTGGTACCGAAAAGATGTGGTTATATCATTTGTCGTTCTTGAGCAGCTCGAACTGTCTGAATTAGTGATTTTCCTTTGTTGTTACATGTCACTGTCACTGCGTCTACCCATCTTCTTCTGGGCCTTCCTCTTGGTCCCATGCATTCTCGAGAAGGACGCCCTTTATGGTGGTTGGTAAGGTGTTTTATGCTTTTCCATAATTCTACGTTAGTACTTTGTCCCGCCCTTTCCATCCTTTTATTCTGCGCAAGCATCCCATAAAGAATGTCTGTATCTTCGAGATTGTCCTTTTTTTTTGTTCTACGTGATTCACAGACATGTAATTGGATTGATTTAACATTGGAGTTAAAAATGTATATTCTTGTATTTAATTTTATTTCTTCGGATTATCATATGTTTCCTGGTGCAATAAAGGCTTCCACTGTTTTTTATATTCTTGTATTCTAATGTGGTATCATTCTCTGTTCCTCTATCTTTTCTTAACATGCTCATTTTATCTTGCATCTGTTGTTGATGATTTTATGATAGGAGAGCTATTTCATCAACAAAATCTAAGTCATCAAGTTGCTTGATCAGTGACCACTGGATTTCATTTCTGATGTTCTCCGTTATTCTAACAATCCAATCTATGGCCAGCAGAAAGAGAAACGGAGATAGAAGGCATCCCTGCCATACTCCTTTTCTTATTTCAAATGCTTCTGGAAGTTATCCTCATGCATAACACTACATTTCATTCCTTCATACATTGTTTTTATCAGGTTAATAAACTTTATGGGGATTCCGTAATGACTCAGCAACTTCCTAAGCATTCCTCTATCTAAACTAAAAAAATAGTTTTTCGTAATCTATGAATCCAATATAAAGTCTATAAACCTTAGCTTTGTTCAACTATTATACGTAAGGTAGTTATTTGATTAGCACATGATCTGTTCTTCCTAAAACCTGCTTCTGTATCTCTCAAATGTTTCTCTATGGCTTCTTTTAGTCTCTCCAGAATGATTCTGCCTAATATTTTTCCTGGCACTGATAGTAGCATAATTCCCATATAATTTGTGCACTCAAGTAAACGTCATTTCTTTGGTAGTTTAATCATATGACGTTTTTTCCGGTCGTTAGGTATTTCTTCCTTTTCCTATATTTTATCTAGTAGATTGTGTGACATCTTGGTAGAGGTGTTTAATATCTGCTTTGATTGATTGCTTCTGAAGTAATTTCATCTGGTCCTGTGGCGTTACCATTTTTTAATAGCTTTCATTATTTCTTCTTTGCATGACTTTCCACAGTTAATTTGCAACTGTTCTCCAGCTTCTAATATTTCTAGCGGTTTATTTGGATCCGGTCTGTTTAAAAGTTCTTCAAAGTGCTCTTTCCATCTTTTCATTTGCTGCCCTTATTATATCTGTCCCGCTTAAGATTTATTTCCTTATCTTTAATAAAGGTAATAATATGTTTGTATGTTCCGCTTAATTCATTCGTGCTGTTGTACAGTTTTTTTTTATATTCCCTGTATTTCCTGCTTCCTCTGCCTCTTTAGCTGGTTTATATATAATTCTTTCTCTTATCCCTTTTAATGCATCTTCTCACTTCTCCTAAATTACTTAGGCTGATAATTTCCTTCCATGAAGACATGAATGGCAAAGTCCATTTTGATGGGAGTCCATCAGAGAATTTCAAAGTCAACAAAGGAGTGAAACAGGGATGTGTCCTCGCCCCCACCCTTTTTGGTATATTTTTTGCTGCCCTCCTAAATTACGCCTTCGAAAACAGCTCAGGAGATATTTACATTCGCACTAGACCAGATGGCTCATTGTTCAACCTAGCACGACTAAGAGCAAAAACCAAAACAAATGTTGCCCTACTTAAAGAATTTTTATTTGCTGACGATGCAGCCCTAGTCGCTCATAGTGAGGCCACCCTACAGTCGCTGATCAACAACCTGGATAAAGCATGCGACCTTTTTTCACTGTCAATTAATGTTCAGAAGACAGTAATACTAAATCAAGGTGACTTCAAACCTCTATCTATTACTCTAAAAGACTGCCCACTAGAATCAGTACAGAAATTTACATATCTTGGATCCACAGTTACGCAAACCATCTCTCTTGATGAAGAAATAAACTGTCGAATTGGTAAGGCAGCCACGACCTTCAGCAAACTCACAAAAAGGGCATGGAACAACACGAAACTAACTCGAAAGACTAAACTCTTAATATATCAAACATGTGTGCTTAGCACACTACTATATGGATCCGAAACCTGGACAACATACTCAAACCAGGAAAAAAGACTAAATGTCTTCCACATGCGATGTCTCCGCAAAATAATGCACATCAAATGGCAAGACAAAATAACCAACTTAACTGTCCTGCAACGTGCTAAGACCCTAACAATCATGTCGATGCTCAGAAGTCGAAGGCTAAGATGGCTGGGGCATGTCCAACGGATTGAAGAAAAACGCATTCCTAGGCAAATACTATATGGCGAGCTAAAACACGGAAAAAGACAAATCGGCAGACCTAAACTACGATATAGAGATATCTGCAAATCATCTCTGAAAGACTTCTCCATCTGTGAAAACGACTGGCAACATCTGGCAAGTGATCGCACATCATGGAGAGCATGTATAAGGAACGGTATAACAACATTTGAGACTGTGCTAAGACAGGACTTAGAAGAGAAGAGACTCATGAAAAAGGATGGTAAACCCTGTGGATCAGCGAGCCTGACCTGTTCATTATGTGACCGCGTGTGTTTGTCAAACATTGGTAGAATTAGCCACGAGAGAAGCTGTTCGGCAAAAACAATACCTCAAAAAAATACGCAATAGCCTCCACTAGACCGTCTGACAAGACGAAAAGGGCCATATATATCACTTCTTTGTCCACCTCTGTGTAAGTTTCCTGTGCCTTGGATTTAGTACTTGTCCGTATGATTTTTAAAATGTCTGTTTTCTTGTTCATTCTTTAATTTTCTCAGGGTCTCTGCTGTCATCTATGCCTTATTCTGGCGTCCTCTTCTTCCCAGGGTTTCTTCACATGTCTCATTCCATACATGCTTTACCTGTTTCTATTGATCTATATTTATTGTACTGTCTAGTTATTGGATGACTTGGTATTTATTTGATACTGTGACTGCAAATTTATCTTTAATTACGTGCTCTTTAAGAAACCCTACATTGAAATACTGTTTACCATTATGTGTTGTAGTACAGTATATCTTTTCGGTTTAAATTTGAAATTGGCTAGCAGAAGAGGATGATCTGAAACCACATCTAAAACTATCTATCTTTACGACACATAGTACCATTGCTGGTGTATGTCGGGGGGCAACGATAGAACCAGAGGGATAAAGGCCGCTTGGTCAAGCAGTCGCCACGACGTGTGCGACTCAGGATTTTTACTTCGATAGAAAAAATCCGTCCTGTCTACCGCGGGCTTCGAACACCGAACGTCAGCTTTTCAGCCAGTGGTTTTAGCCGCACGGCCACGCGCACCTCTACTCCTCTAAATACTTTTACATCATGTAAGGGTGACTTCAACTTTTTATTAGTACACATGTGGTCAATTTGATTCTCAGTTCTTTGATCTGGTGACACCCTTTTAGCTTTGTATATTCTTTTCTGTTAGAATATTGTTCCTCCTGGGGTCATTTAGTTAAAGAAGTTCGCTAATATATATCCATTCTCATTTATTTCTCTCAGTCCATCGTATCCCATATTCTCTTAAATCATGTGTTGTCTGTTCCTACATTTACGTTTAGATCTCCCATCAAGATTATAATATCTGTGGTTCGTCTTTCATCCATCTGACATTGTAACTATTTATAGAATTCACCTTTTACTAAATCTTCCTTTTCATTGGTTGATGCGTAGCATTAGATAATATGTATTTTTTCATAATTTGATTTTTTGTTGTTGCTATTTTAAATGTTGCTCTTACTAATCTTGGCTCTACTGTTTCCAATTCTATCAGCGTTTTCTGTGCTTCTCTTGATAACATTATAGCCACTCCGTCTCTATGTTGTGTTTTAGGTTTTTGGTGTCCTGATGATAAAATCATCTCTCCTGTGTTTAGTTGTTTTTTTTCCGTCCTGCTCCCAGCTATCCTGTTTTGCAAATTCCTAGAATATCTATTTTGCAATTTGTCATTTCAGCTGCTAGTTGTGCAGCTTTTCCTTGTTCATTGAGAGCACGTACATTCCAGGTGCCAATTCTGGAGGATATCCTGGTAGACTAAATGCGACTCCATTCGGCTTTCGCACAAGCGTCATACATCTCTTAGACAAAGAGCATTTATCTCTCATGGATGGAAGATTTACTTTTGTTTATCTTTTCTTTGATTTGTCCATGTTTGTGATTTTTTTGCGGATTATTATTATTATTTTTTTTTTACAGCACAGGATAATCAGTCCCATAGTCGTCTCTTACGAACATGCCTGTAGGGAACAGCGCTACAATTCTTCATTTCCTATTCGGCCCCGGGCAGTGCACGAGTGATTATGTCGCCTTACAATATATGTATATGCATTCAAACACAGAAAAACTGATACATATACATGCATACATTCCTATACATATATAAAAACATATATATATATATATATATACATACATACGTACGCACATACATACACACATACATACATAATCTTATTACATACACAATTGTACAGGTATATCTAAACATAAACACTAGCACACATACACGTACACACAAACATACATACAAACATATGCATTCACACTCTGACACATGTAGTCACACACACACACACACACACACACATACACACGTACATATACACATGGATGCATGCATACATACATTACAAACATGCATACATACACACATACACACATACATGCATATACACATACATACATGCGTACACACACACATACATACACACACAAATACACATACACACACATACACACATACGACTATGTGGCCCAACGCTACGTAGCGATATATTATTATTATTATTATTTCAGCTGTAAAGAAAGAGACTTTACCCACGAAGTCCGACCACTCAAAGACGCTGTGAACCAGAAGGGCCATAAAGAGCGCGGCGTCAACAACTAATCTAAGGGAGTGTGTTTTGGTTGGAACAAGTTCAAGACATTTTTGAAGCGAGGTTCTCAGCATTTGTCGTTAGGTGGCGCAGAGCAAGAACTTATTTCAGTCTGCGACTCATAGCTGACTACTTGTGTCTAAACCTGTTCAAGCCAAAAAGAGCCGAAGGGAGAATAAATCTGCAGTGACAAAGTCGTGGCATTTTTAAATGTCATTTCATTGCGTGCAGTCTCCGCATCGAAGGTTGACTAACATGGAGCACCATTCCTTCTCTGTCTCTTGCTTTAATCGTGCAGGTTGTCATAGGCTGACTTGTCCATCTTTTGATGTTACTCGTCCATGTTAGTCTTGATCAGCCTCTGCCTACGTTACCCTATATTTTCCCTTCCAATATTACATTTAGTAGGCTGTTGTCTTTTAACATGCCTCAAAAATGTCATTTTAAACTATTTTGCGTCAAATGATTTTCATTTTAAAATGACTTTTGATGTTTAAAAAAAAATAGCCATTACAGTTTTATTCACAGCTATCTATAGTTTTACTAAGGCCTGCGAACTGGGGGAGAAATCCTGAAATCACAGAAAGTATGTGACGTCCCCAGCCATGCGAGCTTTATAAGGCTTACGTTATTTTACCCACAACCGCCACCGCTCGCAGAGCTGAAAACGTCACAAACCTTGGGTGATTCCTTTCAGCTGAAAGACCTTATTAATACTATACCAGCACCAGAGTTGGAAGTTGTCAGCGACCCACAGCTGATGGCTTGCGCCAGGATCGGTGAACCAAAACCATCCAAACACCTCTCCGCGGTGCCTCCAATAACAGACTAACCTGTCTAGTCTGGCCAAGCGAGCAGGGATCGAAGAGGGAAGACAACCCGTACTCAAAAATGTCGTGCTGAAGTCGGATGTGTTGGGCCGAAAGGCGTAAATATAACAGTTATACTGCAAACCACAACACAACGCAGACACGTCCACTACGTCATTGTAAGGGCGGATGATGAAGAGGAATATTCTAGTCTACTACGATACTCTAGAATACTTTAGTCATCGGGCGAACGCAACCAACCAACCAACCACCCAACCAACCATCCAACCACCAACCAACCAACCAACCAACCATACTATAGGTGGCTGTTTAAAAAAAACGTATTGGTGGTCACCTGCTAGAGAGAATAGCAATTACTTCACTCTGGTTTACTTGTCTTTTTTCTCCATCGCACATGGAAGCCAATTCAATGAGATCATTGTAACAATTCATTTATAATTTTATTTCTTAAAGAAATGTTTTGCATTTTAATTTCCATATTTTACAAATAATAATAAATTACATTTAGAGGATAATTTTACTCGCTATGTGGCTTGTGTAGTCTGGCCCAAACTGTTCAAATTTTCTTGCGTTGTATCCATTCTCATGGCTCTGCTATTTCTCGTCTTGTTTTCGAAGTGTAGCATCGAAATTCTTATAATTGTTCATTGCTCTCTGCCATGCACTTGCCCAATCCAGCTCCAACTTCTGTCTATTATCACTGTATCTACTTCTTTCTATCCCCATTTACCTTTAAATGTATGTGTGTGTGTGTGGTGGTGGGGGGGGGGGGGTTGTGGCTTTTTGCACTTCTGTTGGTCTTTCCTGCTATATTTCTTTGATTTTCTAATATTCTATAAATCCATCTTTTTTTGTGGTCGTCCCTTGGGCTTTAAGTTTTCGTAACGTTTTTTAAGGCTCGATGTGTTATATTGTGATCCTTCTGTCTTATCACGTGACCAAACGATTTTATCTGTGGTTTCTTTACTTATTCAACGGTGGGAATTATTCCTAGATTTTTCTCAGGTTTCATTTATGATCTCATCCCTTAGGCGTAATTTACTGTCATGTGTCTAACACATTTCATTTCTATGGTGGTTATTTTATTTAGCGTTCTTGGGTTTAATATCCAGGTCTGGCATTAGTAGCACAATATTAGATTGACGACGAATCACTGTATAAACCACAATATTAGATTGACAACGATCCACTGTATAAACCACAATATAATTCAACAAGTGATGCTAAACCACCAAAATTAATCCTATCTCCTCTCACATTCACACGACCTGTCCGTGGACACTACATGTTCAACCCCAGTCATTTGAAAAAGCTTTGATGCAATTATTTCACTATTGGCTTCACTACGTTGAAGAAAATGCGCAGTGAAACAGTAACTACGTGCTACAGAATACCAACTTCCGCACAAGTCAATTAACAATCACTGCCCTGCCAAGCCAACTTGTCAAATAACACCACAAGTCCTAATTACTGGATCTTATTTTCGATGGCCGGTCAAACTATGCTGTTGTTACTCCCACGTGCGTCCAGTTTCAAAGAATCTGGATTCCTATTTCCATCTTTCCTGAAGTACTGCGATTTCTCACCAAGTCTCGTTAAGTGGCGAGGTCAATTTATTTTCTGGCGCTGATTTCCTGGCCTCTCTTAGCTCGGACTTTGCTTATTTGTTTTAATGAAACTCTCTCGTGTTCGTTTTTTAATATCCTGTTATAGAAATGCGTCATGCTGGTATTTCTAGACATAAACAGACTCAAGGGCGACGAGATTAGCATTTAATAGCCCGCTGGTTATATTTCTTGAGACTTGCTGGTTTATACGTTTGTTATCGTTTCTGTGTTCCTTCTTTTCTTTCTTATTGGATCAGTTCGTGTTTTTTAGAAGCACGTATTTAAATACGCAGATATGTGAATAAGGCTATCTTACATGTCTGCACATAATTTTAGAAAGTCTTGATTTAAAGAAAGTATATGGGAGGAATAAATAAATGAATCCTTACCAATCACCATCAAGGGCGTTCTTCTCGAGAATGCATGGAAAAAGACCAAGAGGAAGACCCAGAAGAAGATGGATAGATGCAGTGACAGAGACATGTAACAACAAAGGAAAATCACTAATTCAGACAATTCGAGCAGCACAAGAACGACAAATGATATAAACCACGACACCTTTTAGGTATCAGTGAAAAAAGAAAAGAAGAAAGAAAGATATGAGAGGAACATGGGAGAAGGTATGTAGTGAGAGAACAAGATGATGTATATGAGAACGAATCAAAGGAAGATGAGGCATGTTTACAACACTCGGAAAAAATGACAAATAATTAACAGCAGGAAAAAAAAAAACAAAGAACAGTATATGGTCCGAAGCAGGATCGAACCCGTCTGATGTATATGAGAGTTTGCTATACAGTGTATTGCGGATTTAATAAAATATAGAAAGAGAGAAAAATGCTAAGAAAGAACGAGACGTTCTGGTGTAATAGAGAGAGAAAAAATGTTTGAGAAAAAAAAGAGATTGAAATAAAGAAAGTGTGTTTAAAGGAAGAATTAAAAAGAAAGAAAGAGAATAAATTTAAGGGGAAAAAATAGAGAGAGAGAGAGTAAGAAAGAGAGAAACAGATAGAAGGAAACAGAAAAAATACATTTGAAAGAAAGAGAGAGGAAGAGAGACTATATTTGAAAGAAATTGAGAATAGAGAATTTACAGTAAGACAAATATAAGTTTTGGGGGCTAGAGGAGTAAGTAAATGAGAGATATAAATTTACAGATAATTGGAAAGCGAGCTGTTTGTATTAATCTCAGTAATTTGTTGGAAATATCAAATTCAATGCCAGGATCCTAAACGACCAGAGACACTCGTTTTACGTGAGTTCAGTAATCCACAAGGAAATGAAGATTAGATAGGACATGTCGTTAATGCCACACAGGCTTGTAGAGTAACTGGATTAGCATCGTCAGTTGATACCAAAGTCAAAGAGGAAGGGAAGTTGCACACCCGAGATATAGTGATGGCTTCTCAGGGGCTCATCACTGGAAAGGCAAGCTGTGAGTGGTGTCAGGAGGAACAGACCTTTAAACTTAGAGTAGCTTAGCATAGATACTAGTGGGGCGATAGTAGTAAATACATAAGAGTGGGACTAATATAGTAACGTATATACCAGTGGGGCTAAAGTAGTAACTTACATACCAGAGAGACTAAAGTAGTAAAGTACATACTAGTGGTGCTATGGTAGTAACATACATACTAGCGGGTTAAATGTAAATGTACATACTAGGTAGGCTAAAGTAGTAACGCGCATACAAATGGAACTAATCTAAAAATGTACATACTAGAGGGGCTAGAGTATTAACGTACAAACTAGTGTGACTAAAGTATTAACGTACAAACTAGTGTGACTAAAGTATTAACGTATATATTAGTGGGGCTAATGTAGTAACGTACATACCAATGGGGCTATTGTAGTAACGTACATACCAGTGGGGCTATTGTAGTAACGTACATACTAGCTGGGCTATTGAAGTAACGTACATACTAGTGGATTTAGTGTGTTAACGTACATATTCGTAGGGTTAAAGTAGAAAATTACATAATAGTGGGGTTAATGTAGTACGTACGTACTAATGGAGCTAGTGTAGCAACGTACATACTATAGTTAAACTAATGTAGTAACGTACATGCTATATATATAGTAGGATTTATATAATAACGTACATACTAGTTGAACTAATGTAATAAGTGCATACTTGAGACAGCCGCCTTAAAGATTAATTAGGACAATTTAGATGTAATTCTGTTCTGGATATCAAGCGTTAATCTTCTGAAATTGAAGGCCTTTACAGATCAGTATGCATCTACCTCACTCCCCGTAGAACAAGAAATTTGTCGAGATAATTCCTAACTGCTTTGTGGTGGGAGACTTGTGATAATGGACATTTCAGCACAAATTGTCGAATGACTTATTCAGTATATTTGCTACCATTACGGCAACCAGGCAACCAAAAATACCCTGTTTTAAATGTTTAACACAATTTCTTTTCAGCAATGAAACCGTGAATATAACAACGGGTTGTGTTATGCTGCAGACCAGATTGTGGACAGAATTTCATGACATAAATTTCATCAATCGGTGACGTAATCTCAAAAATATTTTTTCAAGTCCCTGCTCAGCGACTTTATAAACATCCTGTATACATATCTATACACACACACAATAAAACCAGAAATGAATGAGGAAGGAGGAGATTTATTAGATTTGATTTGTAGAAGGAGAAAAACGCACCAATAATGCAATATACATTCTGAGAACATTGATAGAGAGAACTATAAAAGGCAAAGTAAGATCTATATATGTGTTTTATAGACTACACAAAAGCATTTGACAAAGTAAAGCATGTGGAAATAATCAATGTGCTGGAAAAATTAAACATTGATGGCAAAGATCTGCGAATCATAAAAAAAACATGTACTGGCAACAAACAGCAACCATAAGAATTAGCAACCCATCAGCAGAGTTCAAAAATATAAAACAAGGAGTCAGACAAGGCTGTGTTCTGTCGATGGATTTCTTCTCTTTTTACATCGAAAATATTATGAGATCAATAGTAGACAAAAACAAAAGGAATTGAAGTCACCGAACACATCGTAAACAATCTGCGATATGCGGATGACAAAGTCTGACAGAGAATTAACTACAAGAAATGATAGACATAATAGTAAAAGAAAGCAACAAGAAAGGTCTCAGTCTGAATAGTAAGAAAACATAATTATTTGTCATATCAAAGAAACAAAACTCATCATCATAAAAATAAACAGGACAAATCTGAAACAAGTGCAACGCGTCAAATACATAGGCACTATAATAACATCAGACGAAAGATGCACCGCATAAATAATAAGCAGAATACCTCAAAATAACATTTCAGAAAATGAAAAATATCTTGTGTAACAAGTCTATGTCAATAGAAGTGTGAAAGAGAGTTCATCGGTGCTACATAAAGCCACCAATTGTGACATATGGAGGCGAATAATAGACAATAGACAAATAAATGAACAGACGATTAGAGGCCATAGAGATTGAATCTTTCAGAAGAATGTTGAAGTTCCCTGTACAGCTAAAAAGACCAATGAGGGCATTCTCAGAGAGGCCAACACAAAAAAGGAAGCTCATAAGAAACATCAGAAAGAAACAGTCAACATTTTTTTCGGGCTCATCATGAGAAGAGGAAAGCTGGAGTAATTGGTTACAACTGGCAAAATACAGGGAAAGAGATATCGCGGACGACAAAGATAAAAAAAATACTAGATAGCTTGGTTTCATGGCATGGAAAAAGTCAACAGCAGAATTGATACGATGCACTTTTGATAAAAGATCGTGGAAGGACATGATCGCCTTCGCCAACCAGCATGGCACATGATGATTATGATGATATATATATATATATATATATATATATATATATATATATATATATATATATATATATATAGAGAGAGAGAGAGAGAGAGAGAGAGAGAGGAATGGGAGAGTCCACCAAAACAATGTATACATACTTTAACAAATACGATCTATGGACTTATTTCGAAGTTGGAGCAAATTACGGAGATAAGGTGTAGTACATATATTGTATTTTCTTAATAGGTGCCATTTACTAGCATGTCTACAATAATGTGACGCGCACGACTGGAACAAAATGACAGAGTCAGGGTGTCGTATCATTAACGTAGTACCATCTTAAAGTGTTATTTCAAATGTGAAAATGTTGAATATCAATGACAATAGAATAGTGAGTTCGGAACACAACTTCCAATCATCATCATCGAGTGCCTTCTCCACATCAAAGGTTGGCTACCATGGAGCGCCATTCCACTCTGTCTCTTGCTTTGATGGTGCAGATTGTCATAGGCTGACTTGTCCATCTTTTGATGTTACTCGTCCATGTTAGTCTTGGTCTGCCTCTGCCTCTTTTACCTTGTATTTTCCCTTCTAATATTACTTTTATTAGACTGTTGTGTCTTTTAACATGACCAAAAAATGTCATTTGTCTTGCTCTAATTGTGTTTAGTAGTTCTTTCTTCATTTTTAGTTGTTTTAAAACTGAACCTCCAATACACCTGGTAATTTCACGTATCTCTGATATAAGTTGGAAACACACGGTACAGTTCGTGATGGAAGTGCGCTAGGGATAATCCGCTAGGTGTCGTTCAGTAACAAGTCCGCTATATAGTTCTCCTGATTTAACACACTTAGGGTTGTAATCTGTTGTGGGCCAAAATGGATGTCGTGCATCGCAGAAAACTGGCTACACTGGTGGCTGTCAGGAGGAAATTGATACGGCACATACAGCAATCCCACTGGACAACTGTTGCTAACGTTGCCCAGGAAAACGTTCGCCGTACTGTCTGGAAGCGAATTGCAAGCACTTTGAGCACTTCTTGTAATTGTAAAGGTCAAATTAATCTCTTGATATCTGAGTAAGTTTTGTATTAATATGTCTATACACATTTTTATTTTACTGAAATGTGTATACATATTCGGTGGACTCTGTAGATAATTAAATAATAACTTCCTCACCCTACTTCGTGGAAAGTAGATTCATTTTTCAACTGCTCGAGTATGCAGCTCTTGTTATATCCACATCTCGTGTACGCAGCTCTTGTTATATCCACAGCTCGTGTACGCAGATCTTGTTATATCCACAGCTCGTGTACGCAGCTCTTGTTATGTCCACAACTCGTGTAGACAGCTTTCGTGTAGTCAGCTCTTGCTATGCCCATAGCTCGAGTAGGCAGTTCTTGTTATATCCACAGCTTGTGTAGGCAGATTTGTTATGTCCTCAGCACGTGTAGGCAACTTGTTCGATGTCCACAGCTTGTGTGGACAGCTCTTGTGATTTCCACAGCACGTGTAAGTCAGCTCTTGTTATGTCCACAACTCGTTTAGGCAGCTCTTGTTATGTCCACAACTCCTGTAGGCAGCTCTTGTTGTGTCCACAACTCGTGTAGGCAGCTCTTGTTATGTCCACAACTCCTGTAAGCAGCTCTTGTTATGTCCACAACTCGTGTAGGCAGCTGTTGTTATGTCCACAACTCGTGTAGGCAGCTCTTGTTATGTCCACAACTCGTGTAGGCAGCTGTTGTTATGTCCACAACTCGTGTAGACAGCTCTTGTTATGTCCACAACTCGTGTAGGCAGCTCTTGTTATGTCCACAACTCGTGTAGGCAGCTGTTGTTATGTCCACAACTCGTGTAGACAGCTCTTGTTATGTCCACAACTCGTGTAGGCAGCTCTTGTTATGTCCACAACTCCTGTAGGCAGCTCTTGTTATGTCCACAACTCCTGTAGGCAGCTGTTGTTATGTCCACAACTCGTGTAGGCAGCTCTTGTTATGTCCACAACTCGTGTAGGCAGCTGTTGTTATGTCCACAACTCGTGTAGACAGCTCTTGTTATGTCCACAACTCGTGTAGGCAGCTGTTGTTATGTCCACAACTCGTGTAGACAGCTCTTGTTATGTCCACAACTCGTGTAGGCAGCTCTTGTTATGTCCACAACTCCTGTAGGCAGCTGTTGTTATGTCCACAACTCGTGTAGGCAGTTCTTGTTATGTTGACAACTCGTGTAGGCAGCTCTTGTTATGTCCACAACTCCTGTAGGCAGCTCTTGTTATGTCCACAACTCATGTAGGCAGCTGTTGTTATGTCCACAACTCGTGTAGGCAGTTCTTGTTATGTTGACAACTCGTGTAGGCAGCTCTTGTTATGTCCGCAACTCGTGTAGACAGCTCTTGTTATGTCCACAACTCATGTAGGCAGCTGTTGTTATGTCCACAACTCGTGTAGGCAGTTCTTGTTATGTTGACAACTCGTGTAGGCAGCTCTTGTTATGTCCACAACTCCTGTAGGCAGCTCTTGTTATGTCCACAACTCATGTAGGCAGCTGTTGTTATGTCCACAACTCGTGTAGGCAGTTCTTGTTATGTTGACAACTCGTGTAGGCAGCTCTTGTTATGTCCGCAACTCGTGTAGACAGCTTTTATTATTTCCACAACTCGTGTAGCGGTTGGCTTACCACGGCAACAGCCGGGGTTCGTACCCTGGCGAGGACACCTGGGTTTTACTAATTCCCTAAAAATTAGTGGGAGCCGCGATAGCTCAGTGGTTAGTGAACTGGACTACTACGGACAAGGGGTAGGGTTCGATCCCAACCGACGGCTCCGGGTTCACCCAGCCTTAAATGGGTACCGGATTTTTTTCCGGGAAAGTAAAGCAGCACGGGCGTAATACCGACCACATTACCCCAAAAATCATGTGCTGAAGGTCTGTAAAATATAGGGTCACTAACACCATATTTCCCTATGCGCCGCCACTTGGCGTGACGGGGGGTACTTTACTTTTTACTTTTTTACAACTCGTGTAGACAGCTTTTGTTATTTCCACAACTCTAGAAGATAGTTCTTTTGATGCCAATTGATGGATTTCCTTCTGTAAATCTCTTTAACAAGAAATCAAATTTAACTTCACTTATCTTGTTCATTTTGCATCGACAAACAGCAGTAGTATATACTTCACGTTTAGAAGTTACTGTTTGGTCTTGGACTGAAAGCAAAGAATTAGAATAAGCATCTAGATGAGTTCCTGAAAAGACCTGAGAAACCATTAAACAATAATAACACAGGAGCTTCATTTATACAGAAAAAAAAAACTGTTACCACAGTCAGACTAGTAGCACCTCAATATCGAATATGTTAAGTGATCATATATTTATATATAATTTTTTTAGCGCCATAAGGAATTGACGTTCAGTGAAACGACGTTAGCCGGTCACTTGTGAAAAAAAAAAGTAAATTACCCCCGTCACGCCAAGTGGCGTAAAGGGAATTTGGTGTTAGTGACCATACATTTTACAAACCTTCGGCGCATGATTTTTGGGGTAATGTGGTCGGTATTACGCCCGTGCCGCTTTACTTTCACAGAAAAAGTCCGGTGCCCATTAAAGACTGGGTGAACCGGAGGCCGTCGGTTGGGATCGAACCATACCTCTTGTCCTGTATAGTCCAGTTTACTAACCACTGAGCTATCACGACTCCGTCACTTGTCGTGTACTGAAGGATAAATGAGAAGAGGGTTAATATCGGGAAGAATTGCTAGAATGTAAAGTAAATACATCGACAGATTGGACGGAGAAAAATATTGACTAATTATAAGATGACAAAGGAGGATAAGTCAATCATTGTTTTCTTTCTGAAATCGTTTTCTTTGAGACAGTTTATGTATAACACCTCAGTGTATACTTCAAACAGGTCCAGCACAGGCTGCGTCGCCAAAAATGGATTAGAGTATCTGGACGGCCTTGATCTTCACCAAATTGTGCGAAGATACTATTCTATCACAAACAAGAAGGAAGGCAATTGGGTCATTTGAAACAAAATGCTACAGAACATTTCTTGAGATAACCTGGATATTGAAAATAGGAATGAAGACATTAAAAGAGCTTATTCTTTTACCTTTCAGCTCCCTGTGGAGCATAGCTCTTCAATAAACACTTTCCAAGTCGTTCTGTTTCTTGTTATTCATTTAAGATGGTTCCGTGTCTTCCCCATCATCTTCATCTCTGCTTATATCTGTCCAAGAATTCATTGGTCTTCTTCTTTGTCTTTTTCCCTGGGGATTCCAAAAAAAAGGACTGATGTGTAATACTCTTAGTTGTCTTCCGCAGTGTGTGTCCTATCCAGTGCCATTGTCTTCGCTGTATCTCTTTATCCACTGGTGTTTGACTGGTGCATTTCCATAATTCTATGTTAGTGATTTTGTCCTGCCATTTCCATCCTTTTATCCTGCGTAAGCATCCATTAATGAAAGTCTGTATCTTCGTGATTGTCAATTTTGTTGTTCTCCATGTTTCACAGCCATATAATAGGACCGCCTTAACATCTCAGTTGAAAATTTTTCACAGCCATATAATAGGACTGACTTAACATTTAACTTAAAAATTGTTATTTTAACATCTTACAAAGGAAATTAAAATACTATGGCCATGAAAAAAACATCTCAGTGAGTTTAAAAGAACTACAAATGAAAGCGTGGTTGCAGGAAAAGGACAAAGGGACAACCCAAGAAGAAGGTGGTTTCAAGACGTCAAAGAGACCTTGAGCATGACAGCCTAAGAAGTGGGAAATCTGGTTACAGACAAAGATTCTTGCAGACGGGCTGTGGTGAATGTAACGTTATGTGGGAGATTTAGGTTGAGACGGATACCTTCACGGGATGTGGTGAATGTAACGCTCTGTAGGAGATTTGTGTTGAGACAGGAATTCTTTCAGACGGGCTGTGGTGAATGTAACGCTCTGTAGGAGATTTGTGTTGAGACAGGGATTCTTTCAGACGGGCTGTGGTGAATGTAACGCTCTGTAGGAGATTTGTGTTGAGACAGGGATTCTTTCAGACGGGCTGTGGTGAATGTAACGTTATGTGGGAGATTTGAGTTGAGACAGGGATTCCTTCAGACGGGCTATGGTGAATGTAACGTTATGTGGGAGATTTGAGTTGAGACAGGGATTCCTTCAGACGGGCTATGGTGAATGTAACGTTATGTGGGAGATTTGAGTTGAGACGGGGATTCCTTCAGACGGGCTATGGTGAATGTAACGTTATGTGGGAGATTTGAGTTGAGACGGGGATTCCTTCAGACGGGCTGTGGTGAATGTAACGTTATGTGGGAGATTTGAGTTGAGACGGGGATTCCTTCAGACGGGCTGTGGTGAATGTAACGTTCTGTTGGAGATTTGAGTTGAGACGGGGATTCCTTCAGACGGGCTGTGGTGAATGTAACGCTCTGTGGGAGATTTGTGTTGAGACAGGGATTCCTTCAGACGGGCTATGGTGAATGTAACGTTATGTGGGAGATTTGAGTTGAGACGGGGATTCCTTCAGACGGGCTGTGGTGAATGTAACGTTCTGTGGGAGATTTGAGTTGAGACGGGGATTCCTTCAGACGGGCTATGGTGAATGTAACGCTCTGTAGGAGATTTGTGTTGAGACAGGGATTCTTCAGACGGGCTGTGGTGAATGTAACGTTCTGTGGGAGATTTGAGTTGAGACGGGGATTCCTTCAGACGGGATGTGGTAAATATAACGTTCTGTAAATGACATGAGCTCTGATAATGATAACTGTGCTGGTGCTTTTAATGATGATAGGTTTCATCCTTTTTGTAAAGTTCTTGCATGAAATATTTCCTAGTTTCTTTCTATTTTCCAAGTGGTCCATCCTGACGCTCTATTTAATGAATAAACCCTGGACATTTTTTAAAACATCTATTGGTATGGGTGTCGCTACCAACACTCGCTATTTTAGTGTCTGCCATTTATTAACGGTGATTCCTTTCCTTCTTTGTGCTATGCTATTTTCTATCACTCGGACCTTATCTTCACTCCTTCTCTATTGACACGGGCTCGTACTTCGAAGCTGTCAAGTGATGACATTTAGATACTGTCACTCAGGGAGGAAAAAAAAAAAGAGATAGAGTGAGAGAGAAGTAGAGGAACACCAGTAATCACGTGGATGCTTAATTCGTTTAGGGCAACGTTTCTCAAACTGTGGTCCGCGGCTCCCCAGGGGTTCCGCGGTGCCGCCACAGGAGGTCCGCGGTGCCGTCACAGGAGGTCCGCGGTGCCGTCACAGGAGGTCCGCGGTGCCGTCACAGATGATCCGCGGTGCCGTCACAGGAGGTCCGCGAAGGCTTGAAGAATTGTATGATATCTTGTAGCTAAATGTTTTCGCAGGAGAGTGACACGAATTAAATTCTACATTTGTTAAGATTTTTTTGTTTTCAAATAAACTGGTTGACGCATTTTTTGGGTTTTAAATCTTGAGTTGGGGTTGAGTCCTGGGGGTCCACGACTACATAATGTATTTTATGGGAGTCCGCGACTACAAAACGTATTTAATGAGGGACCACGACTACAAAATGTATTTAATGGGGGTCCACGACTACAAAATGTATTTAATGGGGGTCCACGACTGCAAAACGTACTTAATGGGAGTCCACGACTACAGAATGTATTTTATGGGAGTCCGCGACTACAAAACGTATTTAATGAGGGACCACGATTACAAAACGTATTTAATATGAGTCCACGGCTACAGAACGTATTTAATAGGGGACCACGACTGCAAAACTTACTTAATTGGAGTCCACGACTACAAAACGTATTTAATGGGATCCACGGCTACAGAACGTACTTAATGGGGGTCCGCGGTAAAGGAGAGTTTGAGAACCAGTGGTTTAGGGCATTGTTTTCTTGGTTTTTTTTTTTTTTTGTTTTTTTTTTCTTGTATTTTAAATTTGTCTATTTTTAAAATTGATGAAAGAATGGTTAATTCCTCACTCAAGGAAAGAGATGGTAATAGTAGTCAGGTAGAATGATAGAGAGTTTTCTGGTCAAACTGAGTGTCTATTTTGCACAAATAAACATTAATGGAATAACATAACGCAACGCAACATCGCATAACATAGCATGGGGGACTAGTTGGTCTCGAGTCAAGACGCCGGCCTCAAGACAGAGAGGTTATGGGTTTAAATCCCGGCCACACCAGTTGGGATTTTTATTTGTGATATCTCTCTCTGCGGCAACCAACCCTGGTCTCAGCAGTGAGGCCCGGCTTGAAACGTCAATTACTCATTAACGCAAAAGATATGAGTACCTCCGAAGTCGGAGTTATCTGCCTGTGCGTCGAGGGACCCCTGTGCACACGGCTGCCAGGGACAAATGGATTAACACGCAAAATTCAGTTCCAAGTCTCTAGGGACTTCGTCAGAGGTAAAAGCTGGCGAACGAAAAATAAAAATAACATAGCATCGGAAAGTTTAAACCTCATCGTTATAAACTGTGTATGTGTGTGAAGTGTTTTGTGTGGGAGTTAAATATTAAAATCTAGTTGTGTGGGAATTACATATTAAAATCTAGTTGTGTGGGAGTTACATATTAAAATCTAGTTGTGTGGGAATTACATATTAAAATCTAGTTGTGTGGGAGTTACATATTAAAATCTAGTTGTGTGGGAATTACATATTAAAATCTAATTGTGTGGGAGTTACATATTAAAATCTAGTTGTGTGGGAATTACATATTAAAATCTAGTTGTGTGGGAGTTACATATTAAAATCTAGTTGTGTGGGAATTACATATTAAAATCTAGTTGTGTGGGAGTTACATATTAAAATCTAGTTGTGTGGGAGTTACATATTAAAATCTAGTTGTGTGGGAATTACATATTAAAATCTAATTGTGTGGCAGTAAATTGATATCTTCTTTTCTTCTGTGCTCGACTATAGCTTTTCATCGTTCGATCTTTAAAGGACGTTAAATGAGAATAATTGCGCTGTGTCACTAGTTTACAGCACGCCGGCGATATATACGCCCTTTCAACGAGATCCATCCGTTTAATCGAGAGCTTTTTTTTTTTTAGTATCAGATAGCGTAACCTCTTTTATCTCTACACGCAAGACCAGACCGGTGATTATGTTTCAAATAGCACCACTATTCCGGAGGTGGAGTAAGTTTAGGTTTACTATGCGCTAATAATTTGCCAGGACTTGTCCTCCTTTTAAGGTGTCTATCTTGTGTCCGCCAGGCTTACAATTTATTATATCATCATCATCATTATCATCATCATCATTATCATCAAGTACCGGGCTTGCTGGCGTAGGTGAACACGTCTCTCCACAACTTTCGATCTCGACAGTTATTTATCATTTCTGTTGTTGACCTTCTGCCAAGCCATTCTCTTAAGCTGTCTGGTATCTTTTCTCTTTGCTTCCCTCTATCTCTTCGTCCCTCAATTTTCCAAGTTGTTACAATATATTCCAGCTGTTCTCTTCTCATTACATGGCCAAAAAATGATGATTGTTTCTTCCTAGTATTGGAAATTAGCTCTTTTTTGCATTGGCCTCTACCAGAACGTTTTCACTACTCTTCTTAGCTGTCCATGGTACTCTCAACATTCTTCTGTAAAATCACATTTCTACAGACTCCAGTGGTTTTCTTGTCTGTTGTCCTATTGTCCATGATTCACATGCATATATTAAGGCTGGCTCTACACAGCATTTAAGAACTATTTTTCTTGTTTCAAGTACTGAAAAATGGGAGCGACGATAGCTCAGTGGTTAGTGAACTGGACTACAAAGGACAAGAGTTAGGGCTCGATCCCAACCGACGGCTTCCGGGTTCACCCAGCCTTTAATGGGTACCGGATTTTTTATAGGAAAGTAAAGCGGCACGGGCGTAATACTGACCACATTACTTCAAAAATCTTGTGCCAAAGGTCTGTAAAATTTATGGTCACAAACACCATATTATCTATACGCTACTTGGCGTGACGGTGTTCTTTACTTTTTTTTTTTTTAAAGTAGTGAACATAAGCCCTGGATGTACGTTATTGCGCCCAGCTGTTTCAGGTAAAATAAGATTCTTTCTTCATCTGGTGACGCTAGATAGGATCCGGGTCAAATTCTCTGTTTGCCAATGGTGGTGAAAAAAAAATGTCACCCGTCACGCCACGTGGCGTATAGGTAATATGGTTTTAGTGACCATAAATTTTACAGACCTTCGGCCCATGATTTTTTGGGTAATGTGGCCGGCATGGATCGGCCGCTTTACTTTCCCAGAAAAAATCCAGTACTCATCTAAGGCTGGGTGAATCCGGAAGCCGTAGATCAGGATCGAACCAGACTCTTGTTCTTTGTAGTCCAATTCACTAACCACTGAGCTATTGAGACTCATGCTGACGCAAGCAGTCACCTATAAGTCTCAAACTACGCTCCGGTGCTGATGGGCGCCTCGGCTCTTAATTGGTTTATTAATATCCTACTCTCGAACAGTAGTCTTCGTTATCCTCCTAGCGTGCACCGGTTAAGTGAACGTAGATAAGTTGTTGGTCGCTAGTTTACTCCGCAATATTTGAGCCTTTCAGTCCCACACGTTCGTCTTCAGCGTGGCTAGATTTTTGTTTAACAATTTGTGTCTGGGTAGCGGCCATTTAAACTCATTCTTCACGTTTCGACGCACCATGCGTCATGCTGATTTCTGTTATGTTACGTTTAGCCGCACAGTGCGTCACTCTCAATTTGATTAGTGTAAACTGTCATCAAACAATATTATTTTTAATATGTTTTGTATCATATTGGTATTGGTGAAATATAATTCCTTGTTTAATTATCTAAAAATGCATGTATAATATGTTAAGTATTAGATACGTATATACGTGTAGATTAATATTTAAAAATAGAGACATTTCATCTCTTAAATCTCTATCGATAAATTGATAAAAATCTTCCGTACTGAAAGAGTTAACCATTTCATTTCTTAGACCATTGTTCAAGAGTTGTGAATTGCTAAGGTTTCATTAACGTGCGCGAGCACACACGGGACCTCCTGTTTCACTGTGTTTCTCTCCATTTTCCGAGATGGATGACATCGAATCTCACAACTCAGAGACCTGGGTAGAAAAAAACAAACAAACAATTTGAAGCGAAGAAGTACTGACCATCTGTCGCAGGCTTCTAAACCGTGACCTTCCCGTCTGCATGATCTGGAATCTTCTGTACAGATTTACAAGTACATGATACATAAATACCAAGCAACCAAGAAATGAAACAAAGATGGAAAGAACATTTGGAAAATCCACTGAACATGACCCCCAGTGTGTATCCGGGGTTATGACCACGATAATGGGAGAAAGGGATATAGTCACTGTCTGCTGACACGTATGCCGTAGAGGCAACTTAAGGAGGTTTGGGAATAGGCTACGGCAATTGACGTGGTTGGGGATTAGGCTAAAGCAACTTAGGAGGTTAGGGAACTGATTAAGGCAACTTAGGAGGTTAGGGAATAGGCTACGGCAACTTATGACTTTGGGGAATAGGCTAAGGCAATTGACGTGGTTGGGGATTAGGCTAAGGCAACTTAGGCGGTTAGGGAACTGATTAAGGCAACTTAGGAGGTTAGGGAATAGGCTAAGGCAATTTATGACTTTGGGGAATAGGCTAAGACAATTTACGTGGTTGAGGATTAGGCTAAGACAATTTAAGAGGTTGGGGAAAAGGTTAAGGCAACTTATGACTTTGGGGAATAGGCTAAGACAATTCAGGAGGCTGGGAATGGGCTAAGGCATTTTATGAGGTTGAGAAGTAGGCTAAGACAATTTAGGAGATCGGGTTATAGACTAAGGCAACTTACGAGGTTGGGGAATAGGCAAAGGCAGCTTATGACGTTTGGGAATAGGCTAAGTCAACTTAGGATGTTGGGAAAATGCTAAGACAACTTTGGATATTGGTGATTAGGCTACTTAGGCGGTTGAGGAATAGGCCAACAATCTGTCACCTGTACCCACACATTCTACAAGCTACAAATGCCGACTAGGGGACCAAATTTTCCATTCTTGAAAAAGAAAGAGAATCTGGAAACACACAGAATTTAAGTCTTATCTTCAAAGCCAAGAGGTATATTGACCTAAATTGAAGAATAGTCGAGAAAATGTCCAGTACGGGTCGATGCAAATCCTGGCCATGGTCTACGCTCCGTAAAGGATCTAAATAGCTTTGACTGAGTGATTGACTGAGCATGACATCAACTACCAACTACACAACAAAAACGATGCAAAAATGCAGAGACACAAAATCTAGCATTTTAAAAGAATAAATCGATGAAGCAAAAATAATGCACTAAGAGATAAAACAAAAGGAATAGACAACATAGCAGTAGAAATAATAGCAGCTGCAGAAACAAAAACAAGAGTTACGTGGCTGCACAGAATATCCAACGAAGCAATGAAACACCAGAACCTTCCAGAAGACTGGAAACAAGTCGTGACTAAACAAATATGGAAAGAGAAGGATTGTGTGAGAGACCGCAACAATACATAGGTGTCTCCCTACTCGGTCACGTAAGAAAGTTGCACGCCTAAATTATGGAGACAAGAATCATACCAATTATAGAGCTGCAGATCAACTGCTATCAAATGGGCTTCGTGAAAAATAGAGGATGTACTAAAGCCCTATACACTCTAAAACAGGCCAGCAGAAAAAAAAAAAAAATACAATCAAAATTTGTACCTAGCGTTCACATACCTTCTTCATCATTCCTTCCTCATTTGTCTTTCAGCGTCGAGGGGTTATATAATTTGCGGTTTTTTGCTCTTCTGTTCGCTTCTGCTGTTGTTATGTTTCCTAGTGCTTCTAATATTCAACCGATTCATCTTTTTCGTGGTCGACCCTTGGGTCTGGTATTCTCGCAAAGTTTATTGAGGGCTCGTTGTTTTATGTCTTGATCACTCTGCCTTGTCAAGTGGGCAAACCATTTTATCTGTTGTTTCTTTATATATTCTATGACGGTTTACATACCAAGAAAAAGAAATCGACAGAGCAAACAGAACAGTTGTGGGAGATATAAATAACATACGGATGAAGCTAACATTTAACTGACCTACGTAAAAGACTATATCACCAGCAGCTGCACTGTCAGAACAGCAGAAGGCTATACAGATCACTTTTAAGTTAGATCAGGAGTACGGCAGGGGTGCTTACTATTTTCCCTATCATTTATTACTTACGCGGACTACAAAAGAAAGTTAGCCAGTCATTCTGAGACAGAAGAGACAACGAACTTCTATTCGCGGAAGATGAGGCACTGATACGTGGAAAAATAAACCTACAGGAATAATTAAATGAGTGCTGGAAATCAACACCAACAAAACCGAATTAATGAACATCGCAAAGGTAAAGAACATTAAAATAATGAGTAAACGATGATATTTCTGGTTTCTCCAGCTCTTTAAAAATACTCTTCATTTGTATTTTGTTTTATTATCCATGGACTTCATTCCATTCTTATGTTATAAAACATAATTCAGCTGTCTCTAATGTGCTCTGTGTTGTCTTGGTTATCGTTCATGACTTACTACCATATCGTAGAACCTGGACGATCTAGCCCAAACGAACACGTTTTATAATATTAACTGACACTGATTTATTGCACCGGATGTTTTTCATTTGATAGAATCCTGTCTTTGCTGGTCCTTTTCTGCTTCTAATTTCTGCTGTGCATCTATTATCTGATGTTATTATTGATGCCAGCTATTTAAATCTATGCACATGTTTCAAGATTTTTAAATTTAACTTTACTCTACTACATTCTTGTATGTTTGTTTTCTTTGATATTATCATAGTTTCTGTCTTTTTTATGTTGAGGGTCAGGCCTTTTTTTTCAATTTCTGTCATAATTACATCTAATGTATTGTGCAGATATTGTTGGTTTTCTGTTATCAATACTACGCCATCTGCATACCTGAGGTTGTTTATGTTGCTCCTCCCCACCCTTTCACTTTAATGCCAGGCTTGTTCACAATTTCTCTTAAAATATTTTCGCTGTACACAAAGAATGGATCTGGTCACAATACACATCTCTGTCGCATTCCTTGTTTTATTTGTTGGTATTGCCCATGTTTGTTTTCAGTTATAATGGCTGAACCTTGTTTTATTTGTTGGTATTGTCCATGTTTGTTTTCAGTTATAATGGCTGAACCATGTTTTATTTGTTGTTATTGTCCATGTTTGTTTTCAGTTATAATGGCTGAACCTTGTTTTATTTGTTTGGTATTGTCCATGTTTGTTTTCAGTTATAATGGCTGAACCTTGTTTTATTTGTTGGTATTGTCCATGTTTGTTTTCAGTTATAATGGCTGAACCTTGTTTTATTTGTTTGGTATTGTCCATGTTTGTTTTCAGTTATAATGGCTGAACCTTGTTTTATTTGTTGGTATTGTCCATGTTTGTTTTCAGTTATAATGGCTGAACCTTGTTTTATTTGTTTGGTATTGTCCATGTTTGTTTTCAGTTATAATGGCTGAACCTTGTTTTATTTGTTTGGTATTGTCCATGTTTGTTTTCAGTTATAATGGCTGAACCTTGTTTTATTTGTTGTTATTGTCCATGTTTGTTTTCAGTTATAATGGCTGAACCATGTTTTATTTCTTATTATTGTCCATGTTTGTTTTCAGTTATAATGGCTGAACCTTGTTTTTTTGTTGGTATTGTCCATGTTTGTTTTCAGTTATAATGGCTGAACCTTGTTTTATTTGTTGGTATTGTCCATGTTTGTTTTCAGTTATAATGGCTGAAATTTGTTTTATTTGTTGTATTGTCCATGTTTGTTTTCAGTTATAATGGCTGAACCATGTTTTATTTGTTGTTATTGTCCATGTTTGTTTTCAGTTATGATGGCTGAACCTTGTTTTATTTGTTGTTATTGTCCATGTTTGTTTTCAGTTATAATGTCTGAACCTTGTTTTATTTGTTGTTATTGTCCATGTTTGTTTTCAGTTATAATGGCTGAACCTTGTTTTATTTGTTGATATTGTCCATGTTTGTTTTCAGTTATAATGGCTGAACCTTGTTTTATTTGTTGATATTGTCCCTGTTTATTTTCAGTTATAATGGCTGAACCTTGTTTTCAGTATATATGTTTAATACCCTCAGATCTTTATTGACTTTACTGATATTTTCTAGCATCTTGATCATCTGTTCATGTTTGACTGTATCGAAAGCTTTGCTGTGCTCAACAAATTGTGGTTATAGATCTTTATGTACCTCATAGACTCTCTCTGCCAGTGTTCGTAGGGCATCAAAGGCATTTTGTGTTTCTTTTCCTTCAACAAATTCACATTGCTCGTTTGCTATTTCTCTTTTAATCTTTTTTCTTGCTCTTCAAATAGAAATTATTAGCATGAACATTGTAAAATGACATGATAAATAAAAAATTCCATTTTTACCACATTCTTAGGCTGCTGATCTTTTTTAGACAAAGCAATGAAGATGGATTGTAGGAAATCCTTAGGAATATGACCGCTGATATAAGTAACTTCGTAATAAGTTGATATTGAGTAACTTCATTGTGAGTTATATTCCTGTCTCACCCAGAGTTTCTCATTTCTCTATTGATATTTTGGGAGCCGCGATAGCTCAGTGGTTAGTGAACTGGACTACAAAGGACAAGAGGACGGGTTAGATCCCAATCTACGGCTTCCGGTTCACCCAGCCTTTAATGGGTACCGGATTTTTTTTTCTGGGAAAGTAAAGCGGCACGGGCGTAATACCGACCACACTACACCAAAAATCATGTGCCGAAGATATTTATGGTCACTAACACCATATTCCCTATACGCCACTTGGTGTGAGGGGGTATTTTACTTTTTAAAAATACTTTTATTGATATTTTATCTGGTCCTGTCTCACCATGAGCTTCTAATTCCTCTATTGATATTTTATCTGGTCCTGTCTCACCAAGAGCTTCTAATTCCTCTATTGATATTATTGATATTTTATCTGGTCCTGTCTCACCAAGAGCTTCTAATTCCTCTATTGATATTTTATCTGGTCCTATCTCACCTAGATCTTCTATTTCCTCTATTAATATTTTATCTGGTCCCGTCTCACCAAGAGCTTCTAATTCCTCTATTGATATTATTGATATTTTATCTGGTCCTGTCTCACCAAGAGCTTCTAATTCCTCTATTGATATTTTATCTGGTCCTATCTCACCTAGAGCTTCTATTTCCTCTATTAATATTTTATCTGGTCCCGTCTCACCAAGGGCTTCTAATTCCTCTATTGATATTTTATCTGGTCCTATCTCACCTAGAGCTTCTAATTCCTCTATTGATATTTTATCTGGTCCTGTCTCACCAAGAGCTTCTAATTCCTCTATTGATATTTTATCTGGTCCTGTCTCACCAAGAGCTTCTAATTCCTCTATTGATATTTTATTTGGTCCTGTCTCACCATGAGCTTCTAATTCCTCTATTGATATTTTATCTGGTCCTGTCGCACCCTGAGCTTCTAATTCCTCTATTGATATTTTATCTGGTTCTGTCTCACCATGAGCTTCTAATTCCTCTATTGATATTTTATCTGGTCCTGTCTCACCATGAGCTTCTAATTCCTCTATTGATATTTTATCTGGTCCTGTCTCACCATGAGCTTCTAATTCCTCTATTGATATTTTATCTGGTCCTGTCGCACCCTGAGCTTCTAATTCCTCTATTGATATTTTATCTGGTTCTGTCTCACCATGAGCTTCTAATTCCTCTATTGATATTTTATCTGGTCCTGTCTCACCATGAGCTTCTAATTCCTCTATTGATATTTTATCTGGTTCTGTCTCACCATGAGCTTCTAATTCCTCTAAGGCATATTATCTGGTCCTATTGCTTTTCCTTTCTTCGTGTGTTGGACGAGATCGGCTACTTTCTCATCAAGTATATTTGATAGCCATTCACAATATTTATTTATCTGGTTATGGTGTTAGTTCTGGTCTATGTCCTCCATATAACTCTTTGATGTATTCCATCCATCTGTCAACACTGTTTTCTTTTTTAGTAACATATCACCTCCTTCAAAAGCATATCACCTCCCTCAGTAACATATCACCCCCTTCAGTAACATACCACCTCCTTCAGTAACATACCACTTCCTTCAGTAACATATCACCTTGTTTTGATTTTAAACATGTGAACTATAATTTTATTTCATGTACTAAAGATAGCAGCACATAAGCTGGTAAACTCACAAATGCTCGATCGCTTTCATCAGATGCTGCAGTTGAGCGCACACGTGATGATTCCAGGAGCTTGTTGATCAAATATCTAACTCCACCGTAAAGGCTATTATTCCCACTAGTCTATCCACGTATTTCAAATATATGCATAGGGGGACTGGTTGGTCTTGATGCAGAGAGGTTGTGGGTTCAAATCCCGGCTACACCGGATTTTTGTTTATTATTTCTCTCTGCGGCAACCACCCCTGTTCTCATCAGCGAGGCCCGGCTTGAAACGTCAATTACTCATCGACGGAAAAAATATGAGTACCTCCGAAGTCGGAGTTATCTGCCTGTACGGCGGGGACCCCTGTGCACACAGCTGCCATTGAAAAAAATGGATTAACACGTACAATTCAGTTTCCAGTCTCTAGGGACTTTGTCAAAGGTAAAAGCTGGCGCACAAATATATACATATATATATATATGTGAAATTGAAACCTGCGGCAACTCAGAAATTTATTTTCATGAATTGCGTCTTTGTATCCAACAAAAAGATTTTGAGGTCCGTCATCCGCCTGGACGTCCACCATCACCGTTCCTTATGTATCAAAGGCCGGTCATTAGCTCGTTCGTTGCAACGAAGTGAAGCTACAAAATATAGACATTAATAAGATAATTGATTTCATCCTGAAGAAGAGTGTTACAAAGAGAAAATGCAGAGGGAGGAATGGATCAAATAAAATTTGATTGGATTAAAGATAGCAAACTCAATCACCTTATTAATCACAGTTAACAGACAATCACAGGCTGGCTTTATTCACAGATTAGGAGGTGCAGCACTGAATTAGCTCTACATGAAACTCGTTTAATTCATGACAAAAAACGCAAGTGTAACCAAACAGTTCTATAATCTATCTATCTATTGACCTTTCGAGCCGTAACCGGCCCATAGGGCGTAGACCAAGATACACCTTCTCCTATATGAATTTTTGTTCTAGCAGTTTTCTTTTAAAGATATTTTATCAAATCTCGCCATCTGTCTCTGTTCTGTGCAAGCAGTTCTATCTCATTGAGGGAGCCGATTCCTGCTGCTCTTGCCTCTCTCATCAATGTTCTTCTCAGTGTCTCCCTGGGTCTTCCTCTTTTTCTTTTACCTGTTGTTTCCCATATGAGGGCTTGCTTTGCTATTCGATTATTATCTCTTCTCATCACATGTCCAACGTATGACCATCGTCTTTTCTTTATTACTGAAGATATTAGTGGTTGATTGGCGATTTCTCTAATTTCCTCGTTTGTTTTGAATTCGTTCCATTCTATACCAAGTATTTTCCTTAGACATTTATTTTCGAATGCGTTCAACTTTGTTTCTATATCTCTTGTTGTTTTCCAGCTTTCACACGCATACGTAAGGGTTGATAGTACATTTGATTTGAATAGCCTAAGTTTTGTGTTTGTGCTAATGAGTTTTGATTTCCACAACTTTTCAAGGCTTCTGAAAGACATTGCTGCTTTAGCCAGTCTGATTCTAATTTCTTTGCTCGTATCCCCTTCTCGATCAATGTGACTTCCAAGATAGATAAAGTGATCGATCTCTTCTACTGGTTTGTTTTCCATGTATATTTTGTCACTTGTTGGAATTAAACTTTTCATGACTTTAGTCTTTTCATGATTGACCTCAAGCCCAATTTTGCTGGCTATTGATGATAGTTCATTTGTGTTTTCCTGCATCGTTTTTATCTGACTGCTGATGAGAACTATGTCATCAGCAAAGTCGAGGTCCTCCAAATGGTCTCCTTGTATCCATTCGATGCCTTTATTACCAGTGCAGCATTTCTTCATTATGAAGTCCATAACAATTCCAAATAACAAGGGCGATAAAATACATCCTTGTTTAACCCCAGTTTCTATTGGGAAACATTCGCTCAGTCCTTCCTCTGTTCGAACTGCACATGTGTAACCATCATACATGTCTTTGATAATGTTTATGATTTTTGATGGTAAACCATATTGCTTCAGAATTTTCCACAAAGAATCTCTATGAATACTATCAAATGCTTTTTTGAAGTCGATGAAGTTAAGTACAAAAGGTTTTTGCTTTTCAATGTGTTCCTCCAATATAAGTCGTAGAGTGAAAATGTGGTCAAGACAGCTTCTCCCTTTTCTAAACCCAGCCTGTTCTTCACGCATTACTGTATCTATTGAATCCTTTATTCTATTTAGGATGATTTTACAGAATAACTTTGAGGCAACTGACAAAAGTGTCACGCCTCTCCAGTTGTTACAATCTCTAAGATTGCCCTTTTTTGGGATCTTAACAATGATTCCTTTTTTCCATTTATGAGGCGTCTTCTCTGTTTTCCAAATGATGTTGAACATTTTTTGGAGATGTATTAAATTATGGCTATCAATTGCCTTGAGGATCTCAGCTGTTAACTTATCCTCTCCAGCAGCCTTGTTATTGGTCATTAGCTTTAAGGTGGTTTCTATTTCAATAATAGCATGTACTTTAATGTTCAAGTTGATAGTTGCTTATTTCTGAATGAGAAGGTGGGAACTATCTTCTTCTCGCGGGGAATAGAGGATGTCTGGACCAGACAAAAAGCATTCCATACGTTTAGAGCTGGCATTTTATTCCTTTTATATTTATGTATTTTTTCTTTGAGTTCATTTAGGTAATAAAGATGCTTGTTTTACAAAGACGTTGTAGAGATTGTGAGCTCTTGTTTCTTTAAGAAACGTGTCTATCTCCTCTTTATAATATCTCTCCTGTTGTTTCAAAGCGCTCTCAAAATGAATGCCTGGCGTGAAGAAAGACTCACTACAATCACATCTACCTACTTACGTACCTACTAACCTACCAACCAACCAACCAACCAACCAGCCAACCAACCTACTCATCGACCTATTTCTTACCTACCTACTTACCTACATACCTTACTTTCGACCTACCTACCTACCTTCATACATCCCTACATACATAACTGCTATATATCTATCTATCTATCTATCTATCTATCTATCTATCTATCTATCTATCTATCTATCTATCTATCTATCTATCTATCTATCTATCTATCTATCTATCTATCTATCTATCTATCTATCTATCTATCTATCTATCTATCTATCTATCTATCTATCTATCTATCTATCTATCTATCTATCTATCTATCTATCTATCTATCTATCTATCTATCTATCTATCTATCTATCTATCTATCTATCTATCTATCTATCTATCTATCTATCTATCTATCTATCTATCTATCTATCTATCTATCTATCTATCTATCTATCTATCTATCTATCTATCTATCTATCTATCTATCTATCTATCTATCTATCTATCTATCTATCTATCTATCTATCTATCTATCTATCTATCTATCTATCTATCTATCTATCTATCTATCTATCTATCTATCTATCTATCTATCTATCTATCTATCTATCTATCTATCTATCTATCTATCTATCTATCTATCTATCTATCTATCTATCTATCTATCTATCTATCTATCTATCTATCTATCTATCTATCTATCTATCTATCTATCTATCTATCTATCTATCTATCTATCTATCTATCTATCTATCTATCTATCTATCTATCTATCTATCTATCTATCTATCTATCTATCTATCTATCTATCTATCTATCTATCTATCTATCTATCTATCTATCTATCTATCTATCTATCTATCTATCTATCTATCTATCTATCTATCTATCTATCTATCTATCTATCTATCTATCTATCTATCTATCTATCTATCTATCTATCTATCTATCTATCTATCTGTCTGTCTGTCTGTCTGTCTTTCTGTCTGTCTGTCTCTCTTCCTGCCTGCCTGTAGATCCCTTGTAGTTCCGTACAAAGTGTTCCTGGCATCAGGTCTTTGTGGAAGTAGAGATGTCTGTCTAACCACCCATTATTTTACTTAAACCTAATGCATAAGTTTATTTGCCTCAATCTGAGTCGACAGGTAAAAACTACTTCCATACCCCTATTCTTGTTTATTGTTCTATCGAAAGTATCGTCTGTTTCCACCATAATATTTCTTTCCTCACTGGAAGACAAGGGCGTATTCAGCAACAGCAAGGGCTCGTGTAGCCGGTAACAGAAACAAACAAAAAACGGATAAAACAACAAGGTAATCATATTGCACCTGTTGTTGTTTGTGGTGAACAGATTGGAAGATATTTGGATGATTAAGTAAACGAGAGAACGATAGTTGAAAAAAAAAATGAGAAAAGAAATATCAGAGAGATAGAGAGAACGCGAGGATGAGGTAACGAAGATCGTATAATTGTAATAGTGAGTCAACTAATAATAAAAAGTAAATTAAAGAGCTCCGACACGCCAAGTGGAGTATAGAGAATATGGTGTTAGTGACCATCATTTTCACGAACCTTCGGCACATGATATTTTTTTTTGTGGGGGGGGGGGAGGGGTTATATGGTCGGTGTTACGCCTGTACCGCTTTACTTTCCCAGAAAAAAAATCCGGTACCCATTTAAGACAGGGTGAACCTGTAAGCCGTCGATCAGGATCGAACTTTGTCCTTTGTAGTCCAGTTCACTAACCAATGAGCTATCTCGGCTCCCGAATCTATAATATTGATTAATGAGAAATTTACAAAAGGATGAAACAAGTCACAATTGCTTTTGTCAATTTAAACAACGTGTGGAGATTTATAAAGAACAAAACAGAAATCACGTGATAGTTGGGTACTGTCAGTGCTTTTGTTTAGATCTCAGAGTTTGAGAACCGCGGAAAAAGGAACGTAAAGACTGTCATCATTTTAATCAGCCTGCCTGAGGGGAAATAACATATACCTGATGGCGGCCAAACAATGGAAGCAATCAAGAACTGCTTGAAGGATGTAACCTCTCTCTCATTCTCTCTCTCTCTCTCTCTCTTTCTCTTCGGTTGTCAAGGATTATGCAAAGTTCTTGCTCTTGCCCTTTCTACAGCCTTAACAGTTGCCAATAGATGTTGTTGTTGTAGGGTTTCTTGGATAGTTATAGTTCAACTTTAAGAAAAAGTAAAGAGCCCCTGTCACGTATAGGGAATATGGTGTTAGTGACCATACAATTTAAAGACCTTCAGCACATGACTTTTGGGGTAATGTGGTCAGTATTACGCCCGTACCGCTTTACATTCCCAGAAAAAATCCGACACCCATTTAAGGCTGGGTGAACGCGGAAGCCGTCGGTTGGGATCGAACCCTACCTCTTGTTCTTTGTAGTCCAGTTCACTAACCACTGAGCTATTGCGGCTCCCATAGTTCATCTTACTCTGAGTTAACCACGGGCTCTTCTTCAATTTCCTCTTTTAATATATACTAACTAATATATCGATGTTTCTTGACATTCTTTCCAGATGAGAAAACCAGTTCATTTCTGTCTCTGTCTTTAGTTTAGAATTTATTCAAAACCCAATATCTCTCTTACGTCATTATTTGTAATTATATCTCTTCTGGTCACGTTAAGCGCTTTTCTCAAACATCTCATTTCTGATGTGACTAATCTCCCTTTTATGTTTAGCCGTGAGCCACTCACTATGCTTGGCCATCGCCACTTATATCTCTCAAGCCGAAGGGTTTTCTCCAAAACACCCCAAGCTTGTGACGTCTTAAACTATGCGAACTATAGACGTCTGACGTCATTTTACCCACAACCGCCCCTTCTCGCAATGCTGTAAACATCAGATGGTTTGGTTGATCCTCCACAGCGAGCAGGCTTGAGAGATATAGGTGGCATGGCTTGGGACTGATAGCATAAGGCGGAAATGGATATACTTTGTATAAGGTGCTTCTTTGTGGTGGTTTTCTTGCACTGAAGTAAAGGTAAAGGTTAAGGTCAAGGTCAATGTAAAGGTCAAGGTAAAGTACGAGATTTGAAAAGGCGTCTTAGCTCGCGAGTTTCCACCCATATGTGATCGGCCGCCTATCCAGAAATGTTTGGATATTTCTGGATAGTGTCGCTTCAAGCATCGAAACTCAGATGCGAGGCGACATTCCTCACCTTCACAGGGTAATACCGTGGTACCCATTTCTGCCAAAGGCTGGGTCGACCGTGGGGGTATTTTTTTTCCAACCACGAGCACAACTCACACTGCTTCCAGCGTGAATCGAACACGGGTTGTCCGAACGTCGGTAGTTCAGTTAGGTGGTTTTCCCAACTAGGCTACCGAGGCCCCCTTGTACTGAAGTATAGGGGCTAACTGTCCATGTATTTCGCTTGCCTTGTTATATTGAATGTCTATATCTGTATTAATTTTACAAATCTTTTTTTATTTTTTAATGGATTTACCGGCCTGTGAGCTGACACCCTACAGCCCAACGCCATATAATGATATCTGCAGGTATTTCTGCTGGATTCCTTGTAGATCCGTACAAATTGTCCCATTTATCAAATCTTTGTGAAAGTAGAGTTGCTCAGATATCGGTGAGCTTAGGACAGTCCAACAGGTGATGTTCTAATGTTTCCTGGAGGTGTTCAGAGAGCAGATATGCTGGTCTATGGTCTCGTTGTACTCTATTGATGTCGTTGTTCAGCTGTGCATGACAAGTTCTCAGTCTGGAGGTGGAGGTTTGGTCTTTTCTTTCTTAGTTGTTCATGTTGTCATGGGAGTTTGGTCTTGACTTAATTTTTAAAAGATCACTTCCTATTTTTTCCCCATGGCCAATCTATTTAGTCAATCTTCTCCACGGTTTGAGTTTATTATTTGTTTGGATATGTTTAGTGAGATGGTGGTGTAAAATTGCATCTATCTTGGTGTTGTAATAGTCATAGGACCGCGTTGTTGGTTACGCCGGACTTAATATTCTTATCAGACATTATTTGACAGGCATAAACGTTTCCTGAGCAACACCACGTATTAGGTGCAGCTTTAACAAATGAAATGTTTGATATTGATACGAGATTCTGATAATAAAAAAAGAAAGTAAAGTACCCCCGTCACGCCAAGTGGCGTATAGGTAATATGGTGTTAGTGACCATAAATTTTACAGACCTTCGGCACATGAATTTTGAGGTAATGAGGTCAGTATTACGTCCGTGTCGCTTTAATTTGCCAGAAAAAATCCGATACCCATTAAAGGCTGGGTGAACCCGGAAGCCGTCGGTTATGATAGAACCATACCTCTTGTCCTTTGTAGTCCAGTTCACTAACCACTGAGCTACCGGCGCTCCGATTCTGATAATGCAGGAAATGAAAGACAAGTAAACAGATAAGGTAATCTCGTTTATTAGATATAAGTTACGTAACTCGTAAGCGACCTACTCAAATTTGGTTTTAACTTGCCTTTGAAATTAAACGTTTGCACGTGATTAATGAAATATGGCGGAAATCAAAATTGGGCGGAAACAAATATTGGGAGAGCTAGTTTTTGGGTATTGGCTATAAAACAAGCTGTAGTTAGCGTTTGAGAAGAGTAGACCAGAATAGATTAGGACGACAGTCAGATCAGATTGAAGGGAGAGATTGGAGGGCCATTCAGTTATAGAAACATTTGAAGACTAAACATGGGATTGAAGACTTAGAGAAGCATTCAATGATGTTGTAGTAACAGATTTCTCAGACAAAAATTATTCCACGGGGAGATGTTTAGCTATGGATGGATATTTCTGGCTTCAAACTATATCAGTGTTTATTTAGAAAATAAAGGATAGAAATATACATATTAATACGGAGTCATATTATCGTGGGTGTGATTTTATGCTAAGTACAAGAAGTCATGTGGATGTTATTATATAACCTGGAAGAGTGGCACATAACAACAGTGGTAGCCAAGACACCAACACGTCATTTCTACTAATGGCATAGATGTTTAGACAGCTTTAGCAAAAATTATTTTTATTATTTGACTTTTATATGCAACCAAGGTACATATCCAGATGAATTGTGAAGTGTAGCTAAGGAACTGTGTGAAGAAACCTATGTATAAGGTCTAGACGACGTCTTGTCTCATCATATGAAATGTGAACACAAGTAAGTGTTGTTAAGAATATTTGGAGTTGCAGTTTATGTGTTGTGAATTAATCACATTGTAGTTTCACTGTTACAGTGTGTCCTGGGATCCATTGGATTCTACCATCTTCCGATAATGTTGCTAGATATTTGAAGTCTAGGGGAGATAACACCTGGGCTAAAATTAAGAATAGCAAAATGTTACATCTTCTCAATATTCCTGTATGGTGCACAAACATGGACATTAGACCAGAAAACAGAACAGAAAATTGAAGCCTTTGAAATGTGGATCTATAGAAGAATAGGTAGAATTGGATGGAAAGAAAAGAAAACAAACGATGAAGTTTTAAAATAACTAAAAATGAAAATAGAACTACTAAACACACTTAAAACAAGACAAATGCAATTTTTGGGGCATGTTAAAAGACACAACAGCCTAATAAAAGTAATATTGGAAGGAAAAATACAAGGTAAAAGAGGCAGACCAAGACTAACATGGACGAGTAACATCAAAAGATTGACAAGTCAGCCTATGACATTCTGCATCATCAAAGCAAGAGACAGAGCCGAATTGCGCTCCATGGTAACCAACCCTCGTTGCGGAGATGGCACTCAATGATGATAATGAGGGGAGATAACAAGTACACAACACAGCTGCCCGCTAGGTCACGTTCTGAAGAAAAGAAGAATAAAGCAACCAAACCCAATGACCCTAAGGAGTATGGAGTTCGTGACCATTTTAGAAACATCGATACATATTTGGATAGTGTGGTCAGTATCACGCCAGTGCTGCATTTCTTACCCAGAAAAGGAATTAGGGACCAATTTAAGGCTAAGTAAGCCTAGAGGTTTAAAAAAAAAGCAGCTTTTCAAAATATGAGGAAGATACTATGGAAACCATTGTTGACAATAAAAACAAGAAAAAGAGTTCTTAAATGTTATGTAGAGCCAGTCTTAACATATGGATGTGAATCATGGACAATAGGACAACAGACAAGAAAAGCACTGGAGTCTGTAGAAATGTGGTTTTACAGAAGAATGTTGACAGTTCCATGGACAGCTAAGAATTGTAATAAAGATGTTTTGAGAGAGGTCAAAGCAAAAAGAGAGCTAATTTCCAATATTAGGAAGAAACGATCATTTTTTTGGCCATGTGATGACAAGAGAACAACTGGAATATATTGTAACAACTGGACAAATTGAGGGACGAAGAGATAGAGGGAAGCAAATAGAAAAGATACCAGACAGCTTAAGAGAATGGCTTGGCAGAAGGTCAACAACAGAAATGATAAATAACTGTCGAGATCGAAAGTTGTGGAGAGACATGATCACCTACGCCAGCAGGCCCGGTAGACATTGCCACTTTTTATTTGATGATGATGATGATGATGATGATGATGATGATGAAACCTAGATGCTATCAATCTAGATCGAACTGGACCTCTTGACCTCAATAGATCAGTTCACCAGCTCTGGTCTCTACAGCAAACATTTCTGTTCATTGATTTACATGACTTCAGAAGCGCACAGATGTGCTGTGATAGAAGACAAACGAAGAGGAGTTTCACACTTTTATGTGCTACTTTCGGTCACATTATTTAGAGAAGAGATGATTGGGGGGGGGGGTGTCGATTGCAAAGGAGTATAGATAAAAGAATTGAGAAAAGTAATGTACTTAATGAGGTGTTACTATTACCTTGTAGACTCCACAATACAAACGATATATTAGACAGACAGACAGACAGACAGACAGACAGACAGACAGATAGATAGATAGATAGATAGATAGATAGATAGATAGATAGATAGATAGATAGTTAGATAGATAGATAGATAGATAGATAGATAGATAGATAGATAGATAGATAGATAGATAGATAGATAGATAGATAGATAGATAGATAGATAGATAGATAGATAGATAGATAGATAGATAGATAGATAGATAGATAGATAGATAGATAGATAGATAGATAGATAGATAGATAGATAGATAGATAGATAGATAGATGGATAGATGGATGGATGGATGGATGGATGGATGGATGGATGGATGGATGGATGGATGGATGGATGGATGGATGGATGGATGGATGGATGGATGGACATATAGATATATAGAGAGATAGACAGACAGACAGGTAGGTAGGCAGGCAGGCAGGAAGATACGAAATTAAATAGCAATTCTGATAAGAGAAAACAATTTAGAAAATTGACATTATTAATGGCAAGTTCCTTTCACACTCTCGTTATACAAGTCACAGTTACTAAGAGAAGCTGAGTTGCGTGCCAGAAAGAGCTCGTGAATTCCACACATTCCAGCAAACGGTTCACATACCAGAGCTAGTGGCCAAACAGAAACCAGATGTGGGCAAACTGGCAAGACAAGCAACATCATTTATATAAGTGCTAGGAATATGTCGGAGTTAGCACTGCGGCCATCTGTCGACTCTAATATGAGAAGGCAATGACAGCAGAATTTAAAAACGTGTATTTGAGATTTACGAGATTTCTTGTTTGTTTATGCGAAGGCGTGGAGAGAAAGCATGTTTAATTTCTTAATTTCTTGTTTATAAAACACGTTGTAAAAGTTATTTGTATGCAAGTAAAGAAGTATTTATTTCGTGTAATGTAATGATTTCACTTGAATTACTTCTTTGATAACTATAAATTACGATCTTGTGTGTCACATTTTTACAAATCTTATCATCATCGGGTTGCAAGTCCTTTGCAGAACGTTGTATTTATTACAGCCTGACGGAATTAATCTCTGTCTCTAGATAGATATCCCATTTCTGATGTCAAGTTCAAGGTCTCATTCATGTATTGAACCCACCTGGTCTTGGTCTGCTCCTGTACCGTCTTTCAGGAACCATGCCATCCATTACTGATCTGTCCAGCCCACTTTGCCATTTAATGTGATCGTAGTATTGTAATTTCCTCCACAAGAAGCTCTTTATAAGCCAATTCTTTTCAATATTAAGGTCTTTTAATATGTATTCATTGTTCTTTTGCATTATTAAAAGGTACCTTAAGGATTTTTCTGTAACATTTTATTTAACTATTTCTAGGCAGTCTGCATTCGATAGGTTGCCGTTGTTTTCTTGCAGATCTAAAGACTAACACAGTTGGTTGTATAATTATATGATTTACTTTACAAAATTCAAATGATCTTTTCATAATTCAAAATATGAATACAATTAATCAGGGAAAACATGTGAACAAAAATATATAGATTGATGAAATCACAAACTAGGCAGGGAAAACATGTGAACAAAAATATATAGATTGATGAAATCACAAACTAAGCAGGGAAGACATCTGAACAAAAAATATATAGATTGATGAAATCACAAACTAAGCAGGGAAGACATCTGAACAAAAAATATATAGATTGATGAAATCACAGACTAGGGAGGGAAAACATGTGAACAAAAATATATAGATTGATGAAATCACAAACTAAGCAGGAAGACATCTGAACAAAAAATATATAGATTGATGAAATCACAAACTAAGCAGGGAAGACATCTGAACAAAAAATATATAGATTGATGAAATCACAGACTAGGGAGGGAAAACATGTGAACAAAAATATATAGATTGATGAAATCACAGACTAGGCAGGGAAAACATCTAAATAAACCCATATATTGATGCACAATGAGGAAGAATGGAAAAATGTTGTAAACAATTTAATATATTGACTTTGAAAACGTTAACTGCGATCAAGTAGGGACGAACACCATATCGTCTTATACAATGACTCGCTAACTGTGTTATATTCGATCGATCGTACAGTTATCAGTATAAATGCTTAACTTTCAGAGTCTGAGTGACCTTAAGGCTAGACATTTATGAAACATTCATATTTTAAATTTATCGTGGAAACAAATTATTTGAAATATTTATCATTGGAATATTTGTCATTGGAATATTTATCATTGGAATATTTATCATTGAATTATTTATCATTGGAATATTTATCATTGGAATATTTATCATTGGAATATTTATCATTGAATTATTTATCATTGGAATATTTATCATTGGAATATTTATCATTGAATTATTTATCATTGGAATATTTATCATTGGAATAATTATCATTGGAATATTTATCATTGAAATATTTATCATTGAATTATTTATTATTGGAATATTTATCATTGGAATATTTATCATTGAATTATTTATCATTGGAATATTTATCATTAGAATATTTATCATTGGAATATTTATCATTGGAATATTCAACATTGGAATAGTTATACTATAACAAGAATCCTTAATGTATTTATTAAAAAGAATAATTTGTTACGAATTCGTCATTTGATATAATAATTTTTCCTGTATTCATTTTTGAAAAACTCATCCTTGATCATCATGAAGAACGAGACTATCCAGAAGAAGATAGATGGACATGCGGCATGGGCTGACAACAGCTTGTATGGCACATCTGACCCAAATAATAAATCTGCAGATCCTTACAACTCACCTTGGCGTCGACAGAGTAGTTATTAAGACAAAACATTTGTCAAAAATGTGTTTTTCTTGTCTTCGACTTATAAGCTAATGACTAAAAAAAACTTAGATTTGTGCTCAGCGACAAAGAGAAACAGGGAGATGTGTAATTTGTTGAAGGGAGAGAGTTATAGAACACCGTTTACGTTTCACTCATTGATTTACGAGTTTTGCCCTCGATTTGTCATCGGTTCAACTGCGGTTTATACATTACAAGTTAGCATGTGAATACAAGCAAACTGTACAACGAGGTTGGATACAGGCATAAAGTTGAATCAAGATGCACATAAATACGAAGGAACTGTATGACTAAATGCGGTAAAGGCACAAAGATGAATCAAGATGCATAAAAATGCGAAGGAACTGTATGACTAAATGCGGTAAAGGCATAACGATTGATCAAGATGCATAGAAATACGAAGGAACTATATGACTAGAGGGGATACAGGCACAACAATGAATTAGGATGCATAGAACCGTGAAGGAACTGTATGACTAGAGGGGATACAGGCATAAGATGAATTAAGATGCATAGAACCGTGAAGGAACTGTATGACTAGATGCGGTAAAGGCATAAAGATGAATCAAGATGCATAGAAATGCGAGGGAACTGTATGACTAGAGGGTCTACCACAGTCAATCTTTAGAAGAATCACTAGTAACGATCTGTACCTTCTCGTCACGCAAATATACATCCACCGTCATGTGATATTTTACGAAGGGCGGATTTAATGCAAGAAACAGATGTGAGAAGTCTTGAGACTCATTTTTATGTTTGGCGATTAATTTTCTTTTTGATGCTGGCATGTTTTTGCGAGTACTGTTGTACTAAACAGTCTGTAACTGCCAGGTTGGATGTTCGTGGCAGGGGTTATTTCGAGGTGAAGTTACAGGCGTGTCTTGTATCTCTTCTTCTTTGAGGATTTAGAGATTCTCTTATTTTTGGAATGTTGGCTGTGATGTTGATGTTTCAAAGAAGCATTTTATTGTCTGCTCTCATATCTTCATCTCCCTCACTCTCTTTTCATCTCTGTCGACGGTCAACATAATTTTGTATTCTTTCGTTTCTTCTCTAATTCCACTCTTTACAAAACTAGGCACTTAGAGTCATCACAGGAACAATGAAATCAACACCAATATTGGAGATGGAGAAATTGTGGAGGATACCAGCACTGAAAGAACGGAGGGACACAAAGGTGCTGATACAAGCAGAAAATTTTGCATGCAAGCAGAGACATCCAATGAAGGACCGATTCCAAAATCGTGCATTGGGACGACTTAACAGAAGCAGTTTTATCCACCAAGCCAAGCGTATTAGTAGACAAACACCAGACATGCCAATAGTTGTTAACCCCCGACTGCCTATACCAGAACAGACTCCCTGGACAGAGGAATCAGGATTATCAATACAAATATGGGCAGAAGTGAATGGAATACTTGGCAAAGAGGAACAGAATAGTCTACAGTGAAAAACATTAACTCTTAGTTTCCTGGATGAAGAATACCCACAAGACCTATGGATTCGTGTGTACACAGATGGATCAGCACAGAATGCAGTAAAGAATGGGGGAGCAGGTGCATATATAGAGTACCCAAATAACACTAGTGATATGAATAAAATAGCAACAGGGAAATATTGTTACAATTATGATGCAGAAATACAAGCAATAAAGAATAGAAAAAAATGCAATAGAAAAACTGCTGAACAGTAATCTTAGCCAACAGCTGTAGCGTTTTTGACAGAAGCAGGATCAGTACTCCAGGCACTACAATCCAGAAAATTATCACATCTGCAGACATTATTAACTGAACTCTGTAAGCACCACAGGGTTGCCATGCAGTGGATCCCATCTCACTGTGGAATACCAGGAAATGAGAAAGCACATTAGTTGGCAAAGGAAGGTTCAACAGGCATACAACTAGATGCACCGGTTACATACCATCATAAAAAAACAGATAATCAAATCAATCAGAGGACCACAAGCCCAAAAATCATGATGCCTTTCATAATATGAATAGATATGAACAAGTTATCATTATACGCATCAGATCAGGACACAATCAACTCCATAGTCACATGTATACAACTTTCAAGATAACACCTCAACTACTTGTGCATGAGGACAGGCGCCCCAGACTGCTGAACAAATACTTCAAGACTGCACTGAATATAGTAGACTAAGGAAAATCCATTGGCCCATAGATACAACACTACAGACAAAACTATATGGGCCACTGCAAGAATTACAAAAGACAGTAAAATTTATACAGGAAACGACATTGTAGATATAGACAATACTTGAGGTGAACGAAAGATAGACAGATTCCACTCTTCTCTCTTGGCAGATTATTTCACTTTGTATTGTTCGCTGAAATTTTCATATTTTAAGAACTTCAACTTTTGTATTTATTTATTTCTCACACACACACACACACACACACACACACACACACACACACACACACACACACACACACACACACACACACACACACACACACACACACACACACACACACACACACACACACACACACACACACACACACACACACACACACACACACACACACACACACACACACACACACACACACACACACACACACACACACACACACACACACACACACACACACACACACACACACACACACACACACACACACACACACACACACACACTCACACTCTTGCTCACTCTCTCTCTTACTCTCTTTTAATATGTGTGTGGATCTTCAACATATTGTCTCCTCTCTCGTTTCTTCACCACTTGTTCCCTTTTCTCTAGATAGATTATTTTATTTGTGCATTCATCGCTTCTTGCCGCAGTGGCTTGTGAACTGGACTACTAAAGACAAGAGATAGTGTTCGATCTTTATCTAGGACATCCAGGTAGTAAGTAAACGGAACGTTTCCTCAGTGTCTTGATATAAGAAATATAGTGTTCTATCTATATCTAGGACATCCGGGTAGTAAGTAAACGGAACGTTTCCTCAGTGTCTTGATATAAGAAATATAGTGTTCTATCTATATCTAGGACATCCAGGTAGTAAGTAAACGGAACGTTTCCTCAGTGTCTTGATATGAGAAATATAGTGTTCGATCTATATCTAGGACATCCAGGTAGTAAGTAAACGGAACGTTTCCTCAGTGTCTTGATATGAGAAATATAGTGTTCGATCTATATCTAGGACATCCAGGTAGTAAGTAAACGGAACGTTTCCTCAGTGTCTTGATATAAGAAATATAGTGTTCGATCTTTATCTAGGACATCCAGGTAGTAAGTAAACGGAACGTTTCCTCAGTGTCTTGATATAAGAAATATAGTGTTCGATCTTTATCTAGGACATCCAGGTAGTAAGTAAACGGAACGTTTCCTCAGTGTCTTGATATAAGAAATATAGTGTTCGATCTATATCTAGGACATCCAGGTAGTAAGTAAACGGAACGTTTCCTCAGTGTCTTGATATAAGAAATATAGTGTTCGATCTATATCTAGGACATCCAGTTAGTAAGTAAACGGAACGTTTCCTCAGTGTCTTGATATAAGAAATATAGTGTTCGATCTATATCTAGGACATCCAGGTAGTAAGTAAACGAAACGTTTCCTCAGTGTCTTGATATAAGAAATATAGTGTTCGATCTATATCTAGGACATCCAGGTAGTAAGTAAACGGAACGTTTCCTCAGTGTCTTGATATAAGAAATATAGTGTTAGTGACCATATTTGTCAATGACCGCGGCTAATTTTTTGGTGATGTGGTTGGTGTCACGCCAGGGCGCCTCTACTTTCAATTTTTAGAGGCTGGTATACATTTTTAGAACCTGAATGATTTCCAGATTGACCTAGCCTTAAATGGGTACGCTATTTTTTATGGAAAAGAAAAGTGGCATGGGCGAAATGCTGACCCGATTGTTCTAAAAGTAATGTGCCGAAGGTCTGTGGAAAATATGATCACCAACACCATATTTCCTATATGCCTCGTGAAGCGACGAGCATCAAAAATGTTTATTATGATCCAGATGTTTGGAAGAATCTGCCATCAGATCGTCAGCACCTGAAGAAAAAAATAAATAAATAAACGGCACAGCAACATTCGAGGCATCGTTGATATCAAATTGAGAAGACAACAAGTACAGGAGAACAGAGATGAGGCCTGGTACCACAAATGCGTCTTGTTCTTTCTGCGATCGAATCTATCTATTTATCCAATATTGGCAGATTCAGCCACAAGAGTTAAATTCAGTAAAACAGCATCAAGCATAAAACACTAATATTCTACCAAACTACAGACTTATCATGATTACTTTCTACCAAACGTATTTTATTCTTGTAATGTACTTTATTATATGTTTCAAAATAATATTTTATCCTCTGTACTTAAGCATCGACTTCCTGTGCATGGCTGTGGTGGCAACACGATGCAATTTGCGATGGGAGTCAAATTTAAATTATAAAATGAATTTCAATGCCCGTAGTAAAAAAAGAAATTCACAGTGTTCTTGTGCGTGATTTCGAACGGATTTATTTGTGAAATTCGAACGGAAACAGTGACAGTTTATGCTAGATAAGTAGAATTCCATCCATTGTACTGTACGATTACGAACTAAACAAAATAGAAATGGAAGCGAAAAACTGCAACTACAACAACACAAAAGAAAACAATCAGAGCGTTTAATGTAACATTTGCGGTCTACGTGATAAAAGCACAGAAATAGTTGAATTTATGAAGAAAAGGAATATAAAACAAAGGAAAATCACTAATTCCGACAGTCCGAGCAGCGCAAGAATGACAAATGATATAACCATGACACCTTTTCGGTACCAGTGAGAAAGAGAAAAGAAGAACTTATGCATCCCCTTCTCTCTTTCTCACGCTATGTCCCTCTCTCTACCTTTGAAGCTTGAAAGAGAAATAAGGACATTTGAAAGCAAAGCCAAAGCAAAGAAGAAAACTTATTGTCAAAATCAGGAAAAAATAATCATCACTTCCGGTCACGCTATAATGAGAGAACATCCGGAAAATATTTTGATAGCTGGACACGATTAAGAAATAGAGTTACAGGGAAAGATAAAAGAAATTCCAATTATATAAGAGACACCGGTTTTTAAGAAGTTACCACCCAAAACACTGATAATTAACTGTAAAGATAGAAAGATGTGGAAGGACATGATCACCTACCCCTGGATAGAGTTTATTCGAAAGCTGATGAATTATAACAAATTTCTAGCAACAGTTGCAGTAGTAATATTAAGTGTTTTAAATGGTTATAATTGGTTATGTATACAATTATTTATTATTAGCAGCTTTCCAAAAAATGAGGAAGATACTATGCAATCCATTTTTGACAATAGAAACAAGAAAAAGAGTTCTTAAATGTTATGTAGAGCCAGTCTTAACATATGGATGTGAATCATGGACGATAGGACAACAGACAAGAAAATCACTGGAGTCTGAAGAAATGTGGTTTTACAGAAGAATGTTGAGAATACCATGGGCAGCTAAGAAGAGTAATGAAAATGTTCTGAAAGAGGCCAAATCAAAAAGAGAGCTAATTTCCAATATTAGGAAGAAACAATCATCATTTTTTTTGCCATGTAATGAGAAGAGAACAGCTGGAATATATTGTTACAACTGGGAAAATTGAGGGACGAAGAGATAGAGGGAAGCAAAGAGAAAAGATACCAGACAGCTTAAGAGAATGGCATGGCAGAAGGTCAACAACAAAAACGATAAATAACTGTCGAGATCGAAAGTTGTGGAGAGACATGATCACCTACGCCAGCAGGCCCGGTACTTGATGATGATGATGTATAAAATAGACATAAAATGGTATTGAACTGCTACACTAACTGAAAGACAAGACAAACTACAACGTTTCGGTAAAAAACCTTCATCAGGTCTATCAAACCAACTGTACACGTTAAACACAAAAGTTATAGTCAGAATATACAACAAAGATCTAAAAAAAAATGGCTGAAAAAAACTGTAGGCAAGATTTCAGTAAAGTTTCGTTATAAGATTAATATATAGTAGGCAGGTAGGATTTAATTAGAGCAACATATCGTGTAGACCAGAGTTTCCTCTATTATATTGTTAACTCCCAGGTTTAGTAGCTCTACTCCAGGTAGCCATTACTCAGTCGTTATCCACCCACAGAGTGTCAAGAAAACAAACAACCAACACATTATTATGGCGGAGTTCTTCTGATGATCAGATTGCCTCTTGCTGTGAATCTCTGTATAAAGAGTCTCCTATCACCATCATAACACTCACTAATAATAATAATAATACCCATGGCTTTATATCTGTAAGAAAGATTATACTGGCGATCTATCGCACCATCCCATAAAAAGATAACGACCGCCTTTAAAACTCTAGCGTACTTAACATTTTAATAATGGATATTATTATTATCAAATAGTTATAACCGTAAAAAAAAACAGGAAAGTACCCCCGTCACGCCAAGTGGCGTATAGGGAATATGGTGTTAGTGACCATAAATTTTACAGACCTTCGGCACATGATTTTTGGGGTAACGTGGTCGGTATTACGCCCGTGCCGCTTTACTTTCCCAGAAAAAAATCCGGTACCCATTAAAGACTTCCTGTGTGTTACCGGGGTATCATTATGAGTAAAAAATAGTGACACTATGACCTTCCAAGCATGTCACAAGAGGCGACTAAGGAGATTGATCGATGGCTTGACAAGCTGTCATTGTAAATAGTATTGTTATGGAAACAGAGCCATAGATTTTAGAGCAGTGATCTCTGCAATATGTGCTATTTTGGCAAGCAAGGTTTCTGTATTTGAGATTGTGGTTCTGCCCTATGTGCCGTCTTCGGCTCGAAAGGACAATAGATTGAAGACTGGGTGAACCGGTGCCGTAGGTTGGAATCGAACCCTACCTCTTGTCCTTTGTAATCCAGTTCACTAACCACTGAGCTATCGCGGCTCCCAATAATAATAATAACCATGGCTTTTTATCTGTAAGAAAGAATATACTGGCGATCTATCGCACCATCCCATAAAAAGATAACAATCGCCTCTAAAACTCTAGCGTTCTTAACATTTTAATCATGAATATTTTTATCAAATAGTTTAAACCGTGGCTATACATATATTGAGCCGCGATAGCTCAGTGGTTAGTGAACTGGACTACAAAGGACAAGAGGTAATGTTCGATCCCAACCGACGGCTTCCGGTTGACCCAGCCTTTAATGGGTACCGGAATTTTTTCTGGGAAAGTAAAACGGCATGGGCGTAATACCGACCGCATTACCCCAAAAATCATGTGTCGAGGGTCTGTAAAATGTATGGTCACTAACACCATATTCACTATACGCCATTTGGCGTGACGGGGGTACTTTACTTCTTTTATTTGTATACATATATTACATTTATTAAATGAAATTGAAAACAGGGACTCTACTTCTTCTATGTTCATACATTAAGTTGGAATGGACAAGTTGTGTCGCTAGTTTACTGAAACCTGCGATATTTGAAGCTTTCGACCCGAAACATCCGCCTTGGCATGAAGGAAAAAAAACAGAGGCTGTGAAGTTCAGTGACGATTAATGTCCCGAAGGTTTACCGTAACACGTTTAGTAGATGCTCCGGCAAAAAAAAAATTACCAGATCATAATAAAAAAAATAATGACCATAATAATAATGACAATAATAATAATGACAATAATAATAATACTGACAATAACAATAATAATAATCACAAAAAATAATAATGACAATAATAATAATACTGATAATAACAATAATAGTAATCACAAAAATAATAATGACAATAATAATATGACAATAGTTAAAATGACAATAATAGTAATGACAATAATAATGATAATAATCACACAAATTAGGACAATAATAATAATTTTGCCAATAATACTAATAATTATAATAATAATAATGAGAACAATAATAATGCCAATAATAATAATGATAATGACAATAACACAAATAATGACAATAATAATATTGACATTTTTGACAATGATAATAATAATAATGGCAATAATAATAATTGCAATAATAATAATAATGACAATACTGATAATGACACTAATACAATGACAATAATAATAACAATAATGATAATGACACTAATAATTATAATAATAATAATTACAATAATAATAATTACAATAATAATAATTACAATAATAATAATGACAATAATAACAATGGTCTTAATAATAATGACAATAATTACAGTGACAATAATAATAATGACACTATTAACAATAATAATAATAATGACAATAATGATAATGGCACTAATAACAATGACAATAATAATTACAATAATGATAATGCCATTATTAGCAATAATAATAATGACAAAAATGATAATGACACTAATAACAATGACAATAATAATGACAATAATAATGACAATAACAATAATAATAATTAGACTATTTACAATAATAATAATAATGACAATAATAATGATGATAATGACAATAACACAAGTAATGACAATATTAACAATGACACTATTGACAATGACAATAGTAATGGCAATAATAACAAAGACAATAATGATGACACTAATAAAAATGACAATAATAATAACAATAACGATAATGACAATAATAATAATGGCAATAATAACAATGGCCTTAATAATAATGACACTAATTACAATGACGATAATAATAATGACACTATTGACAATAATAATAATATTGACAATAATAATAATGAAACTAATGACAAGGACAATGATAATTACAATAATGATAATGACATTATCAGCATTAATGACAAAACTACAATGACACTAATAGCAATGACAATGATAATGACAGTAATAATGACAATAATAATAATGACAATAATAATGACCATAATAACGACAATAATAATAATAACACTATTTACAATAATAATAATAATGACAATAATAATAATGACAATAATATTAATAATGACACTAATTACAATGCCACCAATAATAATAATGACACTAATTACAATGGTGGTAATAATAATAATAATGATACTAATTACAATGGTGGTAATAATAATAATAATGACACTAATTACAACGACAATAATAATAATAACTACAATGATAACGACAAATTAATAATGACACTAATAACAATGGCAATAATAGTAATAACAACGATGAGGTTCAAATATACAGGCAGAACCAGGCAGCAGATAATGAAGACCTCATGGTCGTCCAGAAGAAACTCCAGATAGGGTTTAAAGCTATGCACACTGCTCCTCACGGCTTCATAGGAGGCATCTTACGTGAAATCAACAGCTGTTTCGTTACATCTCAAAGTGGCATTATAGCTGTAATTTTGGAAATTGTGTTGGCTTTAGGGTTGAAGATTTTATGAGCTGAGTACATTTCACTCATACTTAAAATTTGTATTTTATGGAAGTGGTTTCAGTTTGTGACACTATTTACAAAAAAATCAAATTTTATGTCAATTTTTATATAGAAGTGTGAACAATGAAATGTGAATTGGAAATGAAATTTGAAATGTGGATTTAATAGAAGAGTAGGCAGAATTAGATGGAAAGAAAAGAAAACAAACAATGAAGTTTTAAAACAACTAAAAATGAAAAGAGAAAAACTAAATGCAAATTAAACAAGAGAAATGAGATTTTTGGGGCATGTTAAAAGACACAGCAGCTTACTAAAAGTAATCTTTGAAGGGAAAATACAAGGTAAAAGAGGCAGAGGAAAACCAAGACTAACATGGACGAGTAACATTAAAAGATGCGGAAAGAGCGAAATGGTGCTCCATGGTAGCCAACATTCGATGCGGATACGACACTCTATGATGATGATGATGATGAAAAATTAATTAATTATTATTCGAAATTATAAAAAAAGATCATAGTTTGACAAATGTGAAGATTTTATGAAACTCAATATTCAATTTTTAACAAGAAAAGTTTTTTTTTTTAAATTCAATGTTAAGAAAATGTATTCTAACTGTTTTCAATGTTTAATAGAATAAGCATTTGTGATGTATCTTCAAAGAAAGACACACAAGAGCAAATCAACTAAAGTAGCATTGATAAACAATTGCGATGGAACGGTGTATATGCTACGTAAACGTGGAGGCTAGATGACAATATGGAAGGCAGCATTTGAACAAAAAAAATTATCTGGATTTATCATACAATTCAAACGTAAAATAAGTGTTAACATTCACACATAGATTCTGTCCTATAATGCAAAGACCTTAATTGTGTATTATAATTAATTACAACTATTTTCTCGCTGGCCAGATTTCTTCACTACGCTGCAATTGATACTATTTATGCAAAGAATGATAGCACTAAGGGGCAGATAAGTGACGAAGGCAAGTGGCAAGAAATGTGCACAATAAGTGTCTGCATTAGCATAAGACACTTCTAGTTGCTAATGGATAACCATCATAGCATGAAGTGCTATCGTGTATCTTTACTTTATAATGATACGTCATGAGTAATTGGCATGGTTTCCATCTTGTGCTGCCTTCAAGGAACCGGAAGTGATAATGGAAAGACGTTATGAAATTCGTTATTTCTACAACTGGCACTTTAGAGATCAGAGTTGTATATCAAGTTCGTGGTTGTTACACTAGCGTATTGCAATTCAATTAACAGGTTGGGTCATTCGCTTTCTTGACGGTTACGGTCGAGGCCAACGCACTTCACAGTTGTTTGTCACATATGCTTTAGTTGATTTGCTCATTCGTATCTTTCCATGAAGATAAAAAAGTACATGCTCCTTATATTGTACAAAGCTTGTTGCAGGAGCTACTGAGTTAAGTGCTCTGTGCACACCGTGAGCTGTGTGTCTCATCCGTTTTGATCATGTTTCGAAATTCCAGTTGTTTACGATGAATGATAATATCGTATGACAGAGAACAGTTGGCTGTGTTCACTTTCTGCGCGGTTTCGCCTTATGTCTTTTGTCGTGTGCTGAGACTGCTACGACGGAGACTACATTTATCTTTCTTTGTTAGGGAGATGAGATATTAATTCGGATGATTATGCTGGCACGGGCGGTTGAGCAATTATGGATTTTAATTCGTTTGCAGTGATACCGGGGCCTTCCATAACCAAATAACCAAATTGTACAAAGTGATTAAAAGAAACCGTTTCTTAAAATTAAAATCTTAAAATAGAAGTAATAAAGAGAGTTCATCAGTGTTATATAGAGCCACCAATTCTTACCTATAGAAGCGAATCATGGACAGTAAACAAACAATTGAAAAAAACGATTAGAGGCCACAGAGATGGGATTTCTCAGAAGAATATTGAAAGTTCCCTGGATAGTTGAAAAGACCAATAAGGACATTCTTAAAGAGGCCAACACAAATAGGGAGCTCCTAACAAATATCAGAAAGAAACAATCAACATTTTTCGGGAACATCGTGAGAAGAGGAAAGTTGGAATACTTGGTTACAACTGGCAAAATAAAAGGAAAGAGAGATTGCGGGCGACAAAGATAGAAAATACTGGATAGCTTGGTGTCATGGCATGGAAAACAGTCAATAACAGAATTGATACGATGCATTGTGGATATATGATTGTGGAAGTACATGATCGCCCACGCCAACCGGTATGACACATGATGATGATGTGGTTAAATTGTAAAATTGCACCGTTCTAAACTCTGAGATTTCCCAATCTTTAATCCTTTTGATGACGAGTAATATCTATTAAAATATTGCTCCTAAATAAATATCTATTTTAGCTGCAGATTTCACATTTTGTGTGTGGATTACAAATATTGAAACTCATCATCATCATGTGCCTTACCGGTTGGCGTAGGCGATCATGTCCCTCCACAATCTTCTATCTACAGTGCATCGTATCAGTTCTGTTGTTGACTGTTTTCCATGCCATGACACCAAGCTATCCAGTATTTTCTCTCTTTGTCGTCCGCGATCTCTCTTTCCTTTTATTTTGCCAGTTGTAACCAAGTATTCCAACTTTCCTCTTCTCATGATGTGCCCGAAAAATGTTGATTGCTTCTTTTTGATGTTTTTTAAGAGCTCCCTTTTTGTGTTGGCCTCTTTGAGAACTTCCTCATTGGTCTTTTTAGCTGTCCAGGGAACTTTCAACATTCTTCTGAGAAATCCCATCTCTGTGGCCTCTAATCGTCTTTCATTTGTTTGTCTACTGTCCATGATTCTCTTCCATAGGTCAGAATTGGTTATATATAGCACCGATGAACTCTCTTTCTCATTTTTATTGACATAGATTTGTTGCATAAGATATTTTTCACCCAAAAATCATGTGCTGAAGGTCTGTAAAATATAGGGTCACTAACACCATATTTCCCTATACGCCACTTGGCGTGACGGTCACTAACACAATATTTCCCTATGCGCCACTTGGCGTGACGGGGGTACTTTACTTTTTTTTTACTTGCATAAAATATCAATGTTAAGAATGAGTAGGATGTACTAGGCTCAGGATATCTTCATCCATATAGGCTTCAAAACTTGCAACATAAGAACTAAAATGCTACTTTAAGCTGAAAACAAACAGCTGTGACTTAGGGAAAAAACCGGATGTAATAGACCACACAAATATGTACCATTGTCTGGGCCGCTATAATATTGGATAAAATGTAATAACAATAATAATACTAATAAAAATAATAAAATTGTATGTAGTAGTTTTCTTAAATGTTATATAGAGCCAGCCTTAACATATGGATGTGAATCACGGACAATAGAACAGCAGACAAAAAAAATCACTGGAGTCTGTAGAAATGTGGTTTTACAGAAGAATGTTTAGAATACCATGGACAGCTAAGAAGAGGAATGAAAATGTTCTGAAAGAGGTCAAAGCAAAAAGAGAGCTAATTTCCAATATTAGGAAGAGACAACCATCATTTTTGGTCATGTAATGAAAATAGAACAACTGGAATATATTGTAACAACTGGAAAAATTGAGGGACGAAGATATAGAGGGGAACAAAGAGAAAAAATACCAGACAGCTTAAGAGAATGACTTGGCAGAAGGTCAACAACAGAAATGATAAATGACTGTCGAGATCGAAAGTTGTGGAGAGACATGATCACCTACGCCAGCAGGCCCGGTACTTGATGATGATGATGATGATGATGATGTAGTACTTCAACTAGAAATAAGAAAGAACACAGTTATAAACGTTTCCGACATAAGATTTCATCAGTAAAACATGACAACAAACAAGGACAGTTTCACAGATTTCTAATCAGCTTGTCTAAACCGCGTGGTCCTATCGCTCTTACTTTAGCTTCATAGAAAAATATGTAATCGCGCTTGTGTGTGTCCTGCCTTCTTTTACTGCCTTTGGCTGAATCGTTTATAACTTTGTTATGTCTTTCTTTTAGTGAAGCTGTAACATACAATTTTATGTTCATCCCTTTTTCTTTTTACGCCCCCCAAAAATGTTATTTTATTGGCAAATATTAGGCCATCTGGCGGAGGTGATCATGGATATCCATAGTGGTGTGTGTGTCTGTACATTTGTTTATAAATTATGGTGTTTACTCCTTATCAAGCCATTCTGTTAAACTGTCTGATAACTTGATAATCTATCTATCTATCTATCTATCTATCTATCTATCTATCTATCTATCTATCTATCTATCTATCTATCTATCTATCTATCTATCTATCTATCTATCTATCTATCTATCTATCTATCTATCTATCTATCTATCTATCTATCTATCTATCTATCTATCTATCTATCTATCTATCTATCTATCTATCTATCTATCTATCTATCTATCTATCTATCTATCTATCTATCTATCTATCTATCTATCTATCTATCTATCTATCTATCTATCTACCTACCTACCTACCTACCTACCTACCTACCTACCTACCTACCTACCTACCTACCTACCTACCTACCTACCTACCTACCTACCTACCTATCTATCTATCTATCTATCTATCTATCTATCTATCTATCTATCTATCTATCTATCTATCTATCTATCTATCTATCTATCTATCTATCTATCTACCCGCCGGACGGATTCCCGGGCGTTCGTCCGTCCGTCCATCCGTCTGTCTGTCTGTCTATCTGTCTGCCTATTTGTCTGTCTGTCTATATTAACCACGCGTAGACACAGTCAAATATGTTGGTTTACAGCGCGTAGACTCAGTCAAGTATGTTTTGTTAACATCTCGTTTACCAAGTCAACTATGTTGGTTAACAGCTCGTGGAGCAAGTCAAGTATGTTGGTTAACAGCTCGTAGACCAAGTCTAGTATTTTGGTTAACAGCTCGTTTACCAAGTCAACTATGTTGGTTAACAGCTCGTGGACCAAGTCAAGTATGTTGGTTAACAGCTTGTGGACCAAGTCTAGTATTTTGGTTAACAGCTCGTGGACCAACTCAACTATGTAGGCTAACAGCTCGTGGAGCAAGTCAAGTATGTTGGTTAACAGCTCGTAGACCAAGTCTAGTATGTAGGTTAACAGCTCGTAGACCAAGTCTAGTATGTAGATTAACAGCTCGTGGACCAAGTCTAGTATGTTGTTTAACAGCTCTTGGAGCAAGTCAAGTATGTTATTTAACAGCTCGTGGAGCAAGTCAAGTATGTTATTTAACAGCTCTTGGAGCAAGTCAAGTATGTTATTTAACAGCTCGTGGAGCAAGTCAAGTATGTTATTTAACAGCTCTTGGAGCAAGTCAAGTATGTTGTTTAACAGCTATTGGAGCAAGTCAAGTATGTTATTTAACAGCTCTTGGAGCAAGTCAAGTATGTTATTTAACAGCTCGTGGAGCAAGTCAAGTATGTTATTTAACAGCTCTTGGAGCAAGTCAAGTATGTTATTTAACAGCTCTTGGAGCAAGGCAAGTATGTTATTTAACAGCTCGTGGAGCAAGTCAAGTATGTTATTTAACAGCTCGTGGAGCAAGTCAAGTATGTTATTTAACAGCTCGTGGGGCAAGTCAAGTATGTTATTTAACAGCTCTTGGAGCAAGTCAAGTATGTTATTTAACAGCTCGTGGAGCAAGTCAAGTATGTTATTTAACAGCTCTTGGAGCAAGTCAAGTATGTTATTTAACAGCTCGTGGACCAAATCAATAATGTTGCTAGACTGGGCAATGAGCAAGACATGTATTGCGCCCCCGAACTACCTTTTATTTAATGCACTAACGCTATTTTTCTTCTGAAATTTTATTCCCCTAAAGATTTTGCTCCCAGGTCAAGCTCCCTCCAGTCAATCGTAGCCAAGAATGAAGACAATGAGATCAAATGAACATGAACTAGCATGAGTGAAGTAGTTTTGTGTAGAATAATTTAATACATTTTTTGTCATTAACAACTTGTTGAGAGTTTCATAGAAGCAAACAAAATAAACAGCGAGAACATTCTTAAAGACGCCAACACAAAAATTGACCTCCTCAATAACACCAGAATGAAACAATCGCCATATTTCTGGCAATTCTTGAAACGAGGAAAGTTAGACTACTTGGTTCTATCTATTGTCCTTTCGAGCCGAAGACGGCATGCCTGGAAGGTCACAGTGTCACTATTCTTTATTTGGTTACAACTGGCAAAATAGAGGGGAAAGGAGATCGCGGACGTTAAAATGAGAAGAGACTAGACAGCTTAGTGTTGGAGCATGGTAAACAGTCAATAACAGTATTAATACAATGCACTCATGAGAGAGGTATGTGGAAGGAGATGATCACTTACGCTAAACAGTATAGCACATGGTGATGAAAGGGGGGGGGGGGGAAACGGAGGGGGATTAAAAACATATTAATCAAATCTGTCACTGTGGACTTATTTGTAGCGCTTGTTGTGTTCTTTATTGTGTTTCTTTCACTACCAGCGCCTAAAAAGAATATATTGTTCTTCGGGTTGCGTGATAATTTGTCTGAAAGTTAATTTGTTACAACTTTTAATGAGATCTCCATTGTTCACTTTTGTAGCTGCAGCTTGTTATACTATAACATATGTAATGCTGATTATTGCTGAATTTGGTTTGAGCCCAATAGATTTAAAGTGTTGCCTACATGTGCAACTATTAATTCATGTAACACTTCAATCTTCTTTTTTTTTTTTTATGCAGTCTCTTATTGCATTAATTATCCTTCAAAGACATCAGCACGGATGTTACTTTTTCCAACCATCTGGGCGGAGTCTGCAAATTAATTTTTGGTTGATACATCGTTTCAGGGGTGTCCGGTTAGCGCAATCGATAGACGGTTGGCTTACCACGGCAACAGCCGGGGTTCGTACCCTGGCGAGGACACCTGGGTTTTACTAATTCCCTAAAAATTAGTGGGAGCCGCGATAGCTCAGTGGTTAGTGAACTGGACTACCACGGACAAGGGGTAGGGTTCGATCCCAACCGACGGCTTCCGGGTTCACCCAGCCTTAAATGGGTACCGGATTCCTTCTGGGAAAGTAAAGCAGCACGGGCGTAATACTGACCACATTATCCCAAAAATCATGTGCCTGTAAAATATAGGGTCACTAACACCATATTTTCCTATACGCCACTTGGCGTGACGGGGGTACTTTACTTTACTTTTTTTTTTTACATCGTTTCAGGAAATTACCAAAGTATCAAGATACTTCCTGTATGCGTACTAAAAATAATTGCTTGCAAGGCGTCACTATAATTTAATCCTCTGACATAGCAAAAGGGACATTTGTTGGACAATAAAGGGATTATTTTTTATAATCAGAAGTATAAAGACCTGGAGAGTTAGATATCTGATGACAGGAAGAGAACCAGTTCTGTAGATATATATGTCACAGTATATATTGTACTTTATATTTATAGTGGCCTTCACAAAGAACATCAAGTGGGAGAACAAAAGCAGTTCTAACGTCTTTCAACGAGCTGAACTCTCGTCCATCACGGCAGCACTTAGGAGTTGAAGGTTAGGGTAGTTGAGTCATGTGAGGAAAATGGAAAATAAAACAGTATTCTAAATAAATAGTCGCGATAGTTCAGTGGTTAGTGAACTGGACTGCAAATGACAAGAGGTAGGGTTCGATCCCAACCGACGGTTTCCGGGTGCACCCAGCCTTAAATGGGTACCGGATTTTTTTCTGGAAAAGTAAAGCAGCACGGGCGTAATACCGACAGCATTACTCCAAACAATCATGTGCTGGAGGTCTGTAAAAATGTATGGTCACTAACACCATATTCCCTATACGCCACTTGGTGTGACTCGGGCTGTTTACTTACTTTTACTGTTCTAAATCAATATTGGTAAGAGACCAGAATGCAGCTGAGTAGTGAAATATTAAAATGTTTGGAGAGCTTCTATCAGAGAATTCTCTATCAGTAAACGCGATTGCGACAGATCGTTGCACATAGAGAAAAAAGCAATGAGATAGCAACAGTTGAGAAAGGGACATTGTTAAAAATAGACGACAAAAGACGCAAGAGAGGGGAGATGAGGCTTGGCAACACCTTGTTCGCTGCTGTCAGATACCAAAATATTGACAGCATCAAAGGCATGACAGCAACAGAGCCGGAAGCTGTCAGCGACTTAGAGCTGATGACTTGCGCCAGGTTCGATGAAGTAGAACCATCCAGATCCTACTCCTCCTCTTCACCGTGCCTCTAGAAACAGATTGACCGGTCTAGTCTGGCGAAACGAGCGTGGATCGAAGAGGGAAAGCAACATCGGTAACCAAAAATTCCGTGCTGGAGTCGGATGCGTTGGGTCGAAAGGCGCAAATATCACAGCTCTACTGCAAGCGTCAACACCATACATCCACGCCCACTAACATCCCTTTAAGGACGGATGACGAAGTGGACAGTCAGTCAGTTGTAATTGGGTGAACCCCAGAGAGAAATAAAAATGACAGAATCAGCCATGACAGAGGCTGCTCATTAAAACAGCATCAAGCCTTATATATAATAATACTTTTGTTATCACATCATAAACAATTATGAATATTGGTATTATCACATCATAAACAAATTATGATTACTTGTATTATCACATCATAAACAAATTATGGATATTGGTATTATCACATCATAAACAAATTATGAATATTGGTATTATCACATCATAAACAAATCATGAATATTGGTATTATCACATCATAAACAAATTATGAATATTGGTATTATCACATCAGAAACAAATTATGATTACTTGTATTATCACATCAGAAACGTGTTGTTTTGTTTTATTTTGTTCTCCTTTGCGTTTGCCAGCTTTCACCTCCGGTGAAGTCCCTAGAAACTAGGAACTGAATTTTGCGTGATGATCCGTTTTTCCCTGGCAGCCGTGAACACAGAGGTCCCTCGCCACACAGGCAGATAACTTCGACTTCGGAGGTGCTCATATTTTTTCCGTCGTTGAGTAATTGACGTTTCATGCTTGGCCTCGCTGCTGAGATCAGGGGTGTTTTGTAGCAGTAAGAAATCACAAATAAAAGTTCTAACTTTTGCGGCCAGTATTTCAACTCACAACCTCTCTGTCTCGAGGCCGGCGTCTTGCCTCGAGACTAACCAGTCCCCATCACAAACAAATTAATTGGCCCGCTTCTGTCTGTCAGGGCGGAAATGGCCTTACTTATATACTATTAAAGTTGTAAAATAAAATGTATGACATTTCTGCTAGCTGTTCTTTAGTGTTCCTTTGTAAAAATGTGGGAGCCGCGATAGCTCAGTGGTTAGTGAAGTGGACTACAAAGGACAAGAGGTCGGGTTCCATCCCGAACGACGGCTTCCAGGTTCACCCAGCCTTGAATGGGTACGGGATTTTTTCTGGGAAAGTAAAGCGGCACTGGCGTAATACCGACCACATTACTCCAAAAATCATGTGCCGAAGGTCTATAAAAAGTATGGTTACGAACACCATATCTCCTATATGCCACTTGGCGTGATGGGGTACTTTACTTTCTTTTACTTATAAAGATTTGTTTTTGTTTTGTTATAACGTCAACATTGTTGCGCTGTGTTTTCCTATAAAGTAAAGCTACAAGTGTATGTCAAATCCTGCCTCTTCCCCCTCCCCCTACATCCCAATCACTTTTTTCATTAACCACCAATTATGCTAGAACTGTAGCTCTACTGAAAGCAGAATAGCTCAGGCCAAAATATAATTTCAGAAAATGAAAAACATCTAATGGAACAAGTCTATGTCAATATAAGTGATAAAGAGAGTTCATCGGTGCTATTTAGAGCCAATTCTAACCTATGAATGCAAATCATGGACAGTAGACAAACAAATGAAAAGACGATAAGAGGCCACAGAGATGGGATTTCTCATAAGTATGTTGAAAGTTCTCTGGACAGCTAAAAAAGACCAACGAGGAAATTCTCGAAGAGGCCAAGACAAAAAGAAAGCTCCTAAAAAACACCAAAAAGAAACAATCAACATTTTTCAGGCACGACATGAGAAGAGGAAAGTTGGAATATTTAGTTACAACTGGCAAAACATAGAGAAAAAGAGATCGCAGACGACAAAGAGAGAAAGTACTGGAAAGCTTAGTGTCATGGCATAGAAAACAGTCAACAACGGAACTGATACGATGCACGGTAGATAGAAGATTGTGGAAGGACATGATCACCTGCGCCAACCACTATGGCACACGATGATGTAACGCTGCTGTTTAATACAATTATCCCCTAACCCTTCCAAACTGGCAACTACACTTAGTGAAAAAAAAAACAGTAACATTGCAATTACAAAAACTGAATGAAGACAAAAAGAAACAAGAAAAAGTTGTAGGGCTACAGCTTTACGGCTGCGTAGTATTTTTATGTCTTTACTCCCATACAAAAACATAACGTTAGAAACAGCTGCCTCCTGTTTTTGACAGTTTAAGCCAAATATAAATGGGCGCATATTTTTTTTTAAGCCGCAGTTGACAAGTTTTACTAATTTTAAAATAAATTATACAGCTGGCCATGTTAAATAAAAGGGAGGGAATAGAAAACTGATTTCCAGATAACAGCTTAGATTGAGATGTGATGTTGAACTCGCATAATTCAGAGTGATCCTTGCTAATTCGTCAATAATTCCTTAATTCGAAATACATGTACAACACAGATCAATGTTATCACAAGGTCCAACGACAGTGATAAAACCATGAATGAGTTTTCTTGATGATGTAATGGAGTGGTTGACATTTGTTTTCATTTGAACAGATGAAGTCTGCCAACAAGGGGTTCTCAAACTTTCCTAAACCACGTCTGAGTTCGTCAACCAGAGATTTTCATGCTTTCCTGAATAAATGCACAGTTCGTCAACCAGAAATTCTCATACTTTCCTAAACAACTCCATAGTTTGTCAACCATAAATTCTCATACTTTCCTAAACAACTGCATAGTTCGTCAACCAGAAATTCTCATACTTTCCTAAACAACTGCATAGTTCGTCAACCAGAGATTCTCATACTTTCTTAAACCTCGACTCAGTCCATCACTCAGAGATTCTCATACTTTCTTAAACCTCGACTCAGTCCGTCAACCAGAGATTCTCATACTTTCTTAAACCTCGACTCAGTCCATCACTCAGAGATTCTCATACTTTCTTAAACCTCGACTCAGTCCGTCACTCAAAGGTTCTCATACTTTCTTAAACCTCGACTCAGTCCGTCACTCTGAGATTCTCATACTTTCTTAAACCTCGACTCAGTCCGTCACTCAAAGGTTCTCATAATTTCTTAAACCTCGACTCAGTCCGTCACTCTGAGATTCTCATACTTTCTTAAACCTCGACTCAGTCCGTCACTCAAAGGTTCTCATACTTTCTTAAACCCCGCCTCAGTCCGTCACTCCTAGATTCTCAAACTATCCCAAACCCCGCCTCAGTCCGTCACTCTGAGATTCTCATACTTTCTTAAATCTCGACTCAGTCCGTCACTCAAAGGTTCTCATACTTTCTTAAACCTCGACTCAGTCCATCACTCAGAGATTCTCAAACTTTCCCAAACCCCGCCTCAGTCCGTCACTCAAGGATTCTCAAACATAGTTTTAGGTAAACGAATGAGGGGAAGACCGAGAAGATGAAAAGGTATCAAGATGCACCAAGATAAGTAGAGATGCGAAGCTGCTGTAAAGATGATGATAATAGCAATACTTAAAAAAAGAAGAAAAAAAATTGTATGGTGACAGCTTTACGTGGTAATGGACAAAACAAAAGTCAATGTTTCGGCCAATTAGGCCTTTAGCTGGAACAACAAACATCAACACACAAATATATATATATAAGGATATGTAAACAAACCTAACTACATGGCGATAATATGCTAGATACTCAAGAAAGGAAATAAAAAAAAGGGTCACTTTCCTGTGTTCCAGAGCGTGGTCAGCCTCTAAATGAACCATACCACTTTTTTCTTCCTTTTTTAGTATTGCGAAGACCGAGAAGACGGTTAGTGCAAGATATCACAGAAAAACTGGTATTGATTGCTGCAGAAGCTAGACATCTCGGGCAGGACAGACAAAACTTCAGAGCAGCTTTCGTGTTAGTCACTTTCAAGCAGCTCGATGATGATGGTGATAACGATAATGTACTGGACCACAAGCTGCAAACCAGAACATAAAATAAACACGCCCATTTAAAGTATATAAACGCCCACTCAAAATATAATGTATATATACGCCCACTCAGAGCTTGTTATCGATGATCGATTAAAGATCTTTCCTGATCAGCGCCCAATTAAAGAGTTTTCCTGATCAGCGCCCAATTAAAGAGCTTTCCTGATCAGCGCCCAATTAAAGAGCTTTCCGGATCAACGCCCAATTAAAGCGCTTTCCTGATCAACACCCAATTAAAGAGTTTTCCTGATCAGCGCCCAATTAAAGAGTTTTCCTGATCAGCGCCCAATTAAAGAGCTTTCCGGATCAACGCCCAATTAAAGCGCTTTCCTTATCAACGCCCAATTAAAGAGCTTTCCTGATCAGCGCCCAATTAAAGAGTTTTCCTGATCAACGCCCAATTTAAGACCATTCCTGATCAGCGCCCAATTAAAGTTCTTTCACAATGAACGCCCCATTAAAGTGCTTTCACAACCGACGCCCATTTAAAGAAATTTCCTGATCAACGCCCAATGAAAGTATTTTCCTCATGAACGTCCACTTGAAGTGCTTTCACAGTCTTCCCAAGTTTTCCCAATTACGTGTTTTCCTAATCAACGCCCACTTAAAGTATACCGCGTGGGTATTTTTTTCTTTCAACCACGAGTACAACGCAAAGTGCTTCTAGCGGGAATCGAACACGGGTTGTCCGAACGTCGGTAGCCAAGTCGGGTGGTTTTCTCAAGGAGACTACTGAGGTCCTCAACAGCTAAGAGACAAATGATAAAATAACATTTTAAGAAATAGGTTTTCCACTAAACACTCTTTTTTGAGTTATTGAGTCATTTGCGCTCCGAACATGTCTATAGGTGCTCAGATCCCCTCCTCAGCAAGTCCCGCAGTGTCCAGCGACTGACGACTCCAGTTCTGTGTCGGTTGATTAGTTTCTGGTTGTGCCCATCTTAACTCCCATCTTTTTCATCCGAAGGAGTGACGTGGACTCATGGTTGTCGAAGTCCTGTGTCCTTCCCACTTCTCGGAGGGCATTGATGATGTCCGCCCGATACATTGCTTGACCGTCCTCAAGAATAGCGCAGCTAGCCAACCTGTCCGCTCTTTCATTTCCCCGTACTCCCGGAAAACACACTCTCTCCTCCAGAGTACACCAACAAGCTCTCGAGCTATTCCTTTTGAACTCACATATACTGTACACTCACATATACTGTACACTCACATAAATTGTACATTCACAGATACTGTACACTCACATATACTGTACACTCACATATATTGTACACTCACATATATTGTACACTCACAGATACTGTAATCCCACATGATACTGTTCACTCACAGATACTGTACACTCACATATACTGTACACTCACATATATTTTACACTCACAGATACCGTTGACTCACATGATACTGTACACTCACATATATTGTACACTCACTGATATTGTACACTCACAGATACAGTACACTCACATATATTGTACACTCACATATATTGTACACTCACAGATACTGTACACTCACAGATACAGTACACTCACATATATTGTACACTCACATATATTGTACACTCACATATATTGTACACTCACAGATACTGTAATCCCACATGATACTGTTCACTCACAGATACTGTACACTCACATATACTGTACACTCACATATATTGTACACTCACAGATACCGTTGACTCACATGATACAGTACACTCACATATACTGTAAACCCACTTATACTGTACACTCACAGATACCGTACACTCACATATACTGTAAACGCACATGATACTGTACACACACAGATACTGTGCACTCACAGATACTGTAAACTCACATGATACTGTACACTCACAGATACTGTACACTCACATGATACTGTACACTCACATATACTGTAAACTCACAGATACTGTACACTCACAGATACTGTACACTCACAGATAATGCACACTCACATATACTGTACACTCACATATACTGTACACTCACATATATTGTACACTCACATATATTGTACACTCACAGATACTGTAATCCCACATGATACTGTTCACTCACAGATACTGTACACTCACATATACTGTACACTCACATATATTTTACACTCACAGATACCGTTGACTCACATGATACTGTACACTCACATATATTGTACACTCACTGATATTGTACACTCACAGATACAGTACACTCACATATATTGTACACTCACATATATTGTACACTCACAGATACTGTACACTCACAGATACAGTACACTCACATATATTGTACACTCACATATATTGTACACTCACATATATTGTACACTCACAGATACTGTAATCCCACATGATACTGTTCACTCACAGATACTGTACACTCACATATACTGTACACTCACATATATTGTACACTCACAGATACCGTTGACTCACATGATACAGTACACTCACATATACTGTAAACCCACATATACTGTACACTCACAGATACCGTACACTCACATATACTGTAAACGCACATGATACTGTACACACACAGATACTGTGCACTCACAGATACTGTAAACTCACATGATACTGTACACTCACAGATACTGTACACTCACATGATACTGTACACTCACATATACTGTAAACTCACAGATACTGTACACTCACAGATACTGTACACTCACAGATAATGCACACTCACATATACTGTACACTCACATATACTGTACACTCACAGATATTGTGCACTCTCAGATAATGTACATTAACAATCATAAACACCAACGGCATTTTTGTTTGGCACTCTCAACCATATGACAGAGATCAGCAGAGAGACGAGACAGGTAGGCGTGTTACAACAATTGAGCACCACACGCACTCACTACAAACATATGTCTGGTCATCTCGCACACAACTAATGTACTCAATTTCAATTTTGGTTGTAATACATTCGTTGGTGTTGGAATTATTGCGGAAATGGAGACAAATAATAATAAATAAATATTATTAAATAGGGAAACTTCCGAGGCGATAAATAGGGAATAATAGAAGGAAAAGGTATGTGTTAGCACTCGGAAAAAAATGACAAATAAACAACGACAGAAAAAAAACAAAGAACAGTATATGGTCCGAAGCAGGATCGAACCCGTCCTCCATGGCACTGCGCCTTGCCACGAGAAGCCGAACGCTTGGTACACTGCCACTCAGATCCTGCTTCGGACCATATATTGTTCTTTGTTTTTTTCTGTTGTTTATTTGTCATTTTTTCCGAGTGCTAACACATACCTTTTCCTTCTATTATTCCCTATTGCGGAAATGCTTGGTTTGGTAGAGAGTGAGACATCCAGTAAATTTCAAGCAACTGAAGAATGCTAACACAAAACGAAAAATGGCTAAAGAAACTGAGACTTGAGACTTAATAAAGCAGCAAGTAAATTGTCGCCATTACTAAAGCTCTCAAGCATTAAAATTACAGCAGAACAATAAATGGTTTCATTATTTTTTTTGCCATTTCCCTTTTATCAATCTCAAGCGTGGTTCTTATCAAAGACATAAGGAAAACGAAAACTGCACGTCAAGTAATTTGAGATTCCTGAGAAAGACAATGAACGCCATTCAAAAAGGAGAATGGGCAATTATAGCAAAAGAGATATCGCTGGAAATATAATCATGCATCAAACACTTTAAAAAAAAAAAAGAACAAAAGGTGGTTCAATTAGTTAGTTCAAAAGAACGGGAATAACCAGTTGTTCTTTAGTTCCAAGAACTACTGATGTCTGATGTCAAGGTTCCATGAAGACCCAGCAGCGGTATGGGCTAACAACTACCAATATCACGACATATTTAACGCTAGATAGAAGACTGCAGCTCCCCATGATTCATCCTGACACATAGTGGTAAAAATAGTAAATAATTTTAATAGCAACCGTATTTGGAAAAATAAGAATATAAACATCTCAGTTTTATAACATAAATGTTTTGTGTAATGTTTGTGTCTCTGCTGATGCTGTACAATCGTGGAGTCGAAATGTGGCATAGGAACCTCTGCCACATGTTGGACACATGTAGTCAGAGTTTAGTCATTTCGATGATGACTGTTATGTCTTTACTGGCAACACATTTTCTCCGCCGTAAAGCGGGCACCTTAAGAAATGTTACGCAGTTGGTGGCAAAAGTTTCCACAAGAAGTGACTTTCATATTGTTGCTTTTTGAAGATACCTGGTGAGAATCTTTGTGGTACTGAAGTGCTAAGTCGGTACTTGGAAGTGTACTTCTTCCTCTTCTGTGATCATTGCTCATTCAGCCTAGGATACCGGACTCTCATACGAAGGCAGCTGTCTGCTTAAGTGATTCAGGCGCACCGTAGAATTTCTCTTCCAGGGAGGTGGCTGTGGACCACATTGATCTCCTCAGGTGTGTGTACTGGGGCAATCCCATAAGATGTGCTTTGTTGTCATATCATCTTGGATACAGAAGCATGGACTGGGCGTTCCTACTTTGAGTTTGAAGAACATGTGGTATCTCATTCTGTTGTGACCAAATCGTATGCATCGTGTGTCCTTAGAAGTATGAGATTTGAAGTGAGTTTTGTGCACTTCTTCGCTTCTTCTGAGCGTTCACCTGTTGAGTGGGCGTGGATGCCATGTGCCGCTAGTTTACAGCAATGCTGCAACATCAGCTAATTTAGGTACGATACATCCGTCTTCGGTATGCGTATAATATCTTCACTATTTATGCCCCGGTTGCTGTTATTTTGGCTTACTCTTGTTTACTTTGAACTGACAGTAGTTCTTTAAGTTGCGTGAATGCAAATAATGATGGTTGAGGCTGTCAGGTGGACAAGAATTAAAGCTGTGCATCTCCCACGGCATCAGAAGGAGTGTGGTAATATTTCAGAAGACGAAGTTGAATCGGGCGGAGGAGAAGAATGAAGCAGAGTAGGAAAATTAATGAGAGGGGATCAAGATAAAGAAGGAGATCGGGGGATATTGATATGGAGATTCTAGTCTGAGATTTATGTGGATATTATAGTCTGATATTGGTATGGAGATTCTAGTCTGAGATTGATATGGATATTATAGTCTGAGATTGATGTGGAGATTCTAGTCTGAGATTGATGTGGAGATTATAGTCTGAGATTGATGTGGATATTATAGTCTGAGATTGATGTGGAGATTATAGTCTGAGATTGATATTGATATTATAGTCTGAGATTGATGTGGAGATTCTAGTCTGAGATTGATGTGGAGATTCTAGTCTGAGATTGATGTGGAGATTATAGTCTGAGATTGATATTGATATTATAGTCTGAGATTGATGTGGAGATTATAGTCTGAGATTGATGTGGAGATTCTAGTCTGAGATTGATGTTGATATTATAGTCTGAGATTGATGTGGAGATTCTAGTCTGAGATTGAATTGGAGATTATAGTCTGAGATTGATGTGGATATTATAGTCTGAGATTGATGTGGAGATTATAGTCTGAGATTGATATTGATATTATAGTCTGAGATTTATATGGATATTATAGTCTGAGATTGATGTGGAGATTATAGTCTGAGATTGATATGGAGATTCTAGTCTGAGATTTATATGGATATTATAGTCTGAGATTGATGTGGAGATTATAGTCTGAGATTTATATGGAGATTCTAGTCTGAGATTGATGTGGAGATTATAGTCTGAGATTGATATGGAGATTCTAGTCTGAGATTGATGTGGAGATTATAGTCTAAGATTGATGTGGAGATTATAGTCTGAGATTAATATGTAGATTATAGTCTGAGATTGATGTGGATATTCTAGTCTGAGATTGATATGGAGATTCTAGTCTGAGATTGATGTGGAGATTCTAGTCTGAGATTGGTGTGGATATTATAGTCTGAGATTGATATGGAGATTCTAGTATGAGATTGATGTGGATATTATAGTCTGAGATTGATATGGAGATTCTAGTCTGAGATTGATGTGGAGATTCTAGTCTGAGATTGGTGTGGATATTCTAGTCTGAGATTGATGTGGAGATTCTAGTCTGAGATTGATATGGATATTCTAGTCGGAGATTGATGTGGAGATTCTAGTCTGAGATTGATGTTGATATTATAGTCTGAGATTGATGTGGATATTATAGTCTGAGATTGATATGGAGATTCTAGTCTGAGATTGATGTTGATATTATAGTCTGAGATTGATATGGAGATTGTAGTCTGAGATTGATGTGGAGATTCTAGTCTGAGATTGATGTTGATATTATAGTCTGAGATTGATGTGGAGATTCTAGTCTGAGATTGATGTGGAGATTCTAGTCTGAGATTGATGTGGAGATTCTAGACTGAGATTGATATGGAGATTCTAGTCTGAGAATGATATGGAGATTCTAGTCTGAGATTGATGTGGAAATTCTAGTCTGATATTGATGTGGAGATTCTAGTCTGAAATTGATTAGGAGATTCCAGTCTACCCATAGAATCAGCTTCATTGCAGTCAGGAATTCCTAAATCCGCCCCACCACTTGTCACAGTATTTTCCAAAATGCATTGGTAAAATCTGTTGACAAGGTAACTCCGTGCACGCCCTACACCACTGCACAGTCAGAAATTTCCAAATCTTCTTAGTCGCCTCTTACAACATGCGCGGCAAATAACGGTGGCTCTGTTCTTTTCTCTCCTCACCGTTTGAGATAAAATAAGTCAAAGAAGTAGAAAAAGTAGCCGGATGTGAGAATGGGGATGAATGCAAATAAAGATGATGAGATAGGGGGATCAGGAAAAGAAGAAAATGAAGACCAAAGGAAATGGGGAAAGGGAATAATCGACAGCAGAAGAAAAATAAGGGGGAAATTATTATGAAGATATGGTAAAATAGAAAGATAAACATAATGAGGAATGAAAAGCAGAGAAAGTAGCAGATAATGATGTGGAAGTATGGGAATCATTGAAGTGAAGAAATTGAAAGGAGAATGGGAGGAGGATGAAATTCAGGAAGGAAAAGAAGTTGTAGAAAGAAAAGTGAGGAAGTGAAGAAAAAAATAAGAGGAACAAACAGGAAGATGAAGGGAAAGAGGAAGAAGAGAGAAATGATGGAGGGAAGAATGGAGAGACAGCGAAAAGGAGTTAAGAAGAAGATGATGAGGCGAAAGAAGAATACTAATAAGAAGTAGAGAAGAGAAAATAAATGTGAAAAGGAAGGAAGAAAAAAAGGAAGACGACAAAAAGGAAAGGAAAATAAGAAAAGGAGGAAGATGAGGAGTGAAAAGAACAATATTAATAAGAAGTAGAAGAAGAACAAGTAAAAGTGAGAAGGAAGGGAGGAAAATGGAAGACGACGCAGAAGAAGAAAAAAGACGAAGAAGAAAAGGATGAAGACTGAAGAAAAAAGAATAATAAAATGCGTTCAAGCTGAGGCAGTGGTAAGAGAGCATCAAGATATAGCCAGAGTTCACGACTATTTTTTTTTAAATATAGATAATCAAGGTAGGGGAGAGAATGTGCATGAGATCTATTGCTGTTAACATCTGCAGCAGAAACGAGAGTTGGTCTGACAGGAATCTAAGGCAGGCATTCTCAACCTTTTTAAGAGATGAGCACCTGGACTACAAGAGGTCCGGTTCGATCCCGATCTACGGCTCCCAAGTTCACCCAGCCTTAAATGGGTACCGGATTTTTTTCCTGGGAAAGTAAAGCGGCACGGGGGTAATATTGACCACATTACCCCAAAAAATCATGTACCGAAGTCCTGTAAAGATTATGGTTACTAACACCATATTCCCTATACGCCACTTGGCGTGACGGGCACTTTAATTTTTTTTTTTCCACGCACAAATAATAGCATGCGAACGAGCACCGTGAAATAGAGTAGACTTGTACATATGTATGTATGCGCGCGCGCCGTGTGTGTGTGTAATAATAAGGTAATAAATATTTGAAACATTCACATGAATAATGAGATCCTTGTATTTGAGTGTCACCTAGAATATCAATGATGTCCGAGGAGACATTAGTTGTATGGACGGATAAACAGTCTTGCTGATGTGAATCAGGTATTCATGTACGAGCTTTTTTTTCTTCAGGTATATCATAAAGAGAAATCGCCAATCAACCACTAATATCTTCAGTAATAAAGCAAAGCAAGCCCTCATGTGGGAAACAACAGGTAAAAAAGGGAAAACAGGAAGACCCAGAGAGACACTGATAAGAACATAGATGAGAGAGGCAAGAGCAGCAGGAATCGGCTCCCTCAATGAGATAGAGCTGCTTGCACAGAACAGAGACAAATGGCGAGACTTGATAAAATATCTTTAAAAGAATTGAAAACTGCTAGAACAAAAATTCAGATAAGAGAGGGAGTAACTTGGTCTACGCCCTATGGGCCGGCTACGGCTCGAAAGGTCAATAGATAGATAGATATCATAAATGAACTGTATGTCTAAGATCAAAGGAAGGAGAACTGTTGATTGAATAAGGAAGCATAAGATAACGATGGACATAATACATTAAAGATCTTTATAATGATGAACAAGTAAAGCATGTGTAAATAATCAATATGCTGGAGAAATTAAACATTGATGGCAAGGATCTGCGAATCATTAATAAAACATGTACTGGCAACAAACAGCAGCAATACGAATTAATAACCAAACAGGACAATTTCAATTTATAAAACAAGGTGTCAGACAAAGCTGTGTTCTGTCGCCAGATTTGTTTTCACTTTACAGCGAACATATTATGAGATCAATAGCAGACAAAAAAGGAATTGAAGTCAAAGGTCACAATATAAATAATTTGGGACAGTCTTAATAGCAGAGATAGAGAATGAACAACACGAAATGATAGACATAATAGTAAAAGAAAGCAACGAGAAAGGTCTCAGTCTGAATGGTAAGATAACAGAAGTAATGGCCATATCGAAGAAAGAATCCTCACCATCATGCAGCATAAAAATAAACAGGACAAATCTTGAACAAGTGCAGCGTGTCAAATACTTGGGTTAACTAAAATACATCACAAAGAAACAATCAACATTTTTTGGGCACATCATGAGAAGAGGAAAGTTGGAATACTTGATCACAACTGGCAAAGTAAAAGGAAAAAGATCCCGGACAACAAAGAGAGAAAATACTGGATAGCTTGGTGTCATGGCATGGAAAGCAGTCAACAACAGAACCGATACGATGCACTGTAGATAGAAGATCGTGGAAGGACATGATCGTCTACGACAACAGGTATGACATAATGATGATGATGATGATAATGATGAACGAACAGAAGCAAATATTAAGGATAATGGAGACGGACCAGAAATACTCAAAGAAGAAGTGGAAGACGCCTTGCGCAATATGAAAGCAGGAAAAGCTCCTGGACCAGATAACAAAACTCAAGAAAAGATTGAAGCCATGGGTGATTTTGGAATAGAAATAATACCAAAAAATATTCAATGATATCTACTAAACCAGACGACGTGCTCAAATCAATATTCATAGCCCTACCAAAGAAATCTGGTACAATTGAATACGACGATCATCGCACAATAAGCCCTATGAGTTAAATGACAAAGTTATTACTAAGAATTATGCGAAACAAAATCAGTCCAGAAATTTGTGATGAACAGTGTGGTTTTGTTAGAGATAAAGGACAAGCAATGCAATTTATATCATAAGATCTTTAGTAGAAAGAGCCACAGAGGTGAAAACAGATCTATACCTATGTTTCACAGATTACACCAAAGCACTTGACAAAGTAAAGCACCAAGAAATAATCAACATTTTAGAAAGCATAAACATAGACAGCACAGATCTTAGAATAATAAAGAACATGTACTGGCAACAAACAGCGGCCATAAGAACTGGAAACGTCATAATATAAATAATCTAAGGTATGCTGATGATACAGTCTTAATCACTAAGAGTGAAAATTAGTTACAAGAAATGTTAGACATTATAGTGAAAGAAAGCAAAAATAAAGGACTCAGCCTTTACAGCAGAGAGACAGAAGTAATGGTAACAACAAAGAAAAAGACATCACCTCAGTGCAAAATAAAGACAAATGGAGCAATTTTAAAACAGGTAAATGAACTTAAATATTTGGGAACTTTGCTAACCTCAGACTGAAGATGTACAACAGAGGTGAGATGCAGAATGGCTCAGGCAAAAGCAGCTCTCCAAAAAAGAGGAAGATACTATGCAATCCATTTTTGACAATAGAAACAAGAAAAAGAGTTCTTAACTGTCATGTAGAGCCAGTCTTAACATATGGATGTGAATCATGGACAATAGGACAACAGACAAGAAAATCACTGTAGGCTGTAGAAATGTGGTTTTACAAAAAGAATGTTGCGAGTACCATGGACAGCTAAGAAGAGTAATGAAAATGTTCTGAAGGAGGTCAAAGCAAAAAGAGAGCTAATTTCCAATATTAGGAAGAGACAATCATCATTTTTTGGCCATGTAATGAGAATAGAACAACTGAAATATATTGTAACAACTGGGAAAATTGAGGGACGAAGAGATAGAGGTAAGCAAAGAGAAAAAAAATAACAGACAGCTTAAGAGAATGGCTTGGCAGAAGATCAACAACAGAAATGATAAATAACTGTCGTAATCGAAAGTTGTGGAGAGACATGATCACCTACGCCAGCAGGCCCGGTACTATGTTATGAATATGGCACCTATAAATCCTTCAAGAATACTTCCAGTGGACTATTGTTGAGAGGTTTTGCAACAAGAAACCTAATCAACTTTTAACAATGACGCCGAAACGCTCTGAAATCTCAGGAACGGATTTCAAACTACTATAGTCCGTTCAGAATCGTTTGCCGAGATGTTATGATTTATAATTCAAAAAGTTCTTGATGATTTCACATGATTTTTGGCATACGGTGTTAAAATGTCCTTGTCACGAGAACATATGTGTTACTCGATGTCTAGCTATAACGGTTTTCTTAAAGCGGCGAATTCCTTTGATCTTTGCCCATGTAACTATTATTTTGACCCTAATCAAAATGTTTTACAGTAATCTAGTGCAACGATGACCCATAGGCGTGTCCATAAAATTTTACTTGGTGGCAAGTATACAAATTTTAAATTATATATAGAACTTTTGTTCGTAGAGTCAATTTGATATAGTTCCATGCTCTTGGTGTGAGTTTCCCAAATGTTGTCGCTGCCTTTCAAATACGTACATTTAGTTCCTCATCTAAGGAAAGTGTGGCTGTAATAGTGGATCCAAGATAGCTGAACTTCTGTACTGACTCAAGCAGGCTTCCATTCAAAGTAATGGTTGTTGGTTTGCTTATAACATATTTTTGATTGCTTGGGTGGTCTTGAACAATAAACTGTTTAACAAATCAACTAGGAAATTTTGCAAATCAAACTATTTATCTGTAGACTTAATCAGAGTAATGATCATTCAGAATCAGACGAGTCAAATAGGTCGATTACTGCTTTCGGCTGAACAAACAACAAACCATCCTTTTTCCAATATTCCTCTTCTTGTCGTAACACATGATCCTCACATTTTACCCAGTAGTCTTTATTTATATTTGATAGAGCCTGATTTGTAAGTGTCTCAACATCGCATAATTTGAAAGTTTTATTTGTATATGCTACGTGTCCTTTAACTTTTGCCCAAACTAGTTCTATAGGATTTATGTGTGCATGATATGGAGGTAGTCTCAAACATCTATGGCCATGTTCTTGAATTAACTTGTCTATTTTAAATATCTTTGTACGTTGTGTCTGTTTTACAAGGCTAAGCAATTCGGGTTTCAAGTAGCTGTCGTTAACTTGTATGTGTTCTTTTATGAGCCACGTTTTGATTGCATCTTTTGTACTTGATGATGTTGGGATTCTATCTTCTACGTTAACTACGTTATGGTATGAAGCATTGTCCATTATCAGACAAGAAGGTCGATCTAATATTGGAAGGATACTTTTCTCGATCCAGTCTTTAAATATGTGCCCATTCATTTCGGAGTGGTAGTCTCTATTGTCTATGGATTTTGAAATGAAAACGACATGAGCATTCTGCAACAACCCATTATGTCTGCTACCTGCATGTGCAACTATCAAACGTTGCCCTTTACTGCTTGGTACTGATCTTTTAATACTCCCATCTGCTAACTGCCATTCCTTTTCATTTGTATGATGAGCGTTGATCCAAGTTTCATCTAAATAAACAATATCATAATCATTTTCGCGCATTTCCTTCAATTCACGTAAATACTTGCTTCTAAGAGCTACTAGATGTGGCTTCTCACAAATAATGTTTTTTCCACCAGCATACTTTCTAAAGGTGAAGCCTGCACTTCTTAATATTTTCCATAATGAAGTTTTTGATATTTCAATGTCGTTGTTAGTTTTCAGCCAAAGCTTCAACTTTCTAAGTGTCACTTCTTCGTTTATATCAAACATTCGACAGATTTCTCTTTTTACTAGGTCCTTATCAAAACTGTCTAACGTTTCTTTCCTTCCTTGCTTTCTTGCATTTGTTGGCAATAAATATCCGCTTCCTTTAACTATTCGATCAAATGAACGTTTACACAAACCTAAAATATGCATTGTTCTCTTCTCAGGGTTTGATAAAGAACAATAAAGATGTCCCTTTTTACGCTCTCTGCAGAAGTATTGATAAATCTTTATAGCAATGTTATGCTCAGTAAAATATTTTGCCTTTATATTCATTCTCACATAGACTTGCAGAAGATAATATGGATAGTGCCGCCTCCTTTCTGTAAATATTGAGATTTGCCTCTGAATTATGACTCGAACTCGAGTCTACGGCCGTGATTTTGACGTCACATAATTTCCGGTTTCGGCTAAAATGTCATTTTGTGCTAAACGGGAAATTTCATATGTAACATTTCTTTATAAAAATTTATAGTGGAAACATAACTATTTTAGGACGGTGCGCATTCAGCCGTGAAGGTCATGCCTATATGTTAAAGAATCAGCTGTGAGATGTAAGCATCTACATAATCCCGCCGGTGTTTATAATATCGATTAACTTTTTTTTAATATAGGTTAAATAAGGCATCTTTGAAACTGGATCACATTTCTTTGATAAAAAAATATTTTTATAGCGACATTAGTATTCTAAACCTAACTTCAAAAGATCAATGCAAATGAACAATAAGTTTTTGAAAAAAATAAATTAGTGTCTAGGCAAACAAATCTGAACGGACTATAGCAAGGTTTTCAATATGAATCAAGTAATGATAACCAATGGAAAGGAGGAAAGCGTTTATCATTTCTCGGAAGATTTACAGATCTTTTATTTTTACCCAGCATTGAAGGTGCACTATCTGTAACCACACACACGAGCTTTTGATATGTCACTTTTTATTGGAAATCGTTGGTGTGTAAATTAGATGACCTGTAGTTATACCATGGAGCGTTAAACCTGTCAGAATAAATTGTCTACACTACCATGATCACAAACGCAGCGTATGAAAGGTAAATTGTGCGGATAACGCAATTTCCGTTGATTCATCAATAACAAGAGAAAAGCAACAACATTCAGAGCAGTTTTAGCAAAGTTTTCTGAATAATTTAATCCACGATAAAGTCAACCCACTTAGCAACCGGATCGTTATTATAAGACACATTTTGTTTACAGCATTAATCAGAACATTTCTCTAATTTTCACGTATTCTCTCTCACAAAGTGATCACTACTGAAACGAGGCTGTCTTTAACAACTTCTCCGCTCGAAAATGGTGTGCCATGTTTAATAGGTTTATGGGAGACTGATATAGACATGTCTGTTGTTGGGGGACAAACATGTATGTTGTAAGCTTGTTTATGTTGTTGCTGGAGGATAAACATTTCTGTTGCAAGCTTGTTTATGTTGTTGCTGGAGGACAAACATTTATGTTGTAAGCTTATTTATGTTGTTGCTGGAGGATAAACATTTCTGTTGCAAGCTTGTTTATGTTGTTGCTGGAGGACAAACATTTATGTTGTAAGGTTGTTTATGTTGTTGCTGGAGGATAAACATTTCTGTTGCAAGCTTGTTTATGTTGTTGCTGGAGGACAAACATTTATGTTGTAAGCTTATTTATGTTGTTGCAGGAGGACAAACATTTCTGTTGCAAGCTTGTTTATGTTGCTGCTGGAGGACAAACATTTATGTTGTAAGCTTGTTTATGTTGTTGCTGGAGGATAAACATTTCTGTTGCAAGCTTGTTTATGTTGTTGTTAAAGGACAAACATTTCTGTTGTAAGCTTGCTTATGTTGCTGCTGGAAGATAACCATTTATGTACTAAGCTTGTTTATGTTGCTGCTAGAGGACAAACATTTTTGTTGTAAGCTTGTTTATATTATTGCTAGAGGACAAACATTTCTGTTGTGAGCTTGTTTATGTTGTTACTAGAGGACAAACATTTCTGATGTAAGCTTGCTTATGTTGCTGCTGGAAGATAACCATTTCTGTTGTAAGGTTGTATATGTTGTTGCTAGAGGACAACTATTTCTGTTATAAGGTTGTTTACGTTGTTGCTAGAGGACAAACATTTCTGTTGTAAGGTTGTTTATGTTGTTGCTAGAGAACAAACATTTATGTTGTAAGGTTGTTTATGTTATTGCTAGAGGACAAACATTTCTGTTGTAAGGTTGTTTATGTTGTTGCTAGAGGACAAACATTTCTGCTGTAAGGTTGTTTCTGTTGTTGTTGGAGGACAAACATTTCTGTTGTAAGGTTGTTTACCTTGTTGCTAGAGGACAAACATTTATGTTGTAAGGTTGTTTACGTTGTTGCTAGAGGACAAGCATTTGTGTTGTAAGGTTGTTTACCTTGTTGCTAGAGGACAAACATTTATGTTGTAAGGTTGTTTACGTTGTTGCTAGAGGACAAGCATTTGTGTTGTAAGGTTGTTTATGTTGTTGCTAGAGGACAAACATTTCTGTTATAAGATTGTTTACGTTGTTGCTAGAGGACAAACATTTCTGTTGTAAGGTTGTTTATGTTGTTGCTAGAGAACAAACATTTATGTTGTAAGGTTGTTTACGTTGTTGCTAGAGGACAAGCATTTATGTTGGTAAGCTTGTTTACGTTGTTGTTGGAGCTGAGACCTCTCCTCACTCATGTAAAAAGTGCTCGCGAGAACCAATGTACTCTTTTAATGAACTTGAGTGCTCTCTGCTCACTCGTGTAAAAAGTTCTCACGAGCACTACTGTACTCTTTTAATGAGCTTGAGTGCTCTCTCCTTACTCGTGTAAAAAGTGCTCGCGGGCACTACTGTACTCTTTTAATGAGCTTGAGTGCTCTCCTCACTCGTGTAAAAAAGTGCTCGCGAGAACCACTGTACTCTTTTAATAAGCTTGAGTGCTCTCTCCTCACTCGTGTAAAAAGTGCTCACGAGAACCACTGTACTATTTTAATAAGCTTGAGTGCTCTCTCCTCACTCGTGTAAAAAGTGCTCGCGAGCACTACTGTACTCTTTTAATAAGCTTGAGTACTCTCTCCTCACTCGTGCAAAAAAGTGCTCGCGAGCACCAAGTTGAGAACGCCTGCTCTACGGATTACGAGAAACGTCTGCTGGCTTGCCACTCAGATGTGCTCTTTACGATATGTAACAAAACTCTCCGGGTAGATAAGAAGGGGCGTGAGATTAGAATAAGTAAATAGAGAGCGGCTAACACACAACTAGACTCGTCTGTTCATTGATGAAGGAAATATAATGATAACATAGGGCAGATCTAATCACATGGGTTAATATGAAGGATTATTGGCAGAGAAGATAAAAGGTGATATAGATTTTAATGGAAAAAGATGTTTAACGGCTTATTCTGTGGTAGGGATATGAGATATATTGGAACCTCGCTATTCGTACGTAATGTTTTCCTTGAATTCGAATTGCTATGGTTACGGTTAGTCAAAGGTCCCGGTATTATTGCAAACGAATTAAAATCCATAATTGCTCGTGCCAGTGGAATCAACCGAATTAAAACTCATCTCATTGAAAGATCCAAACAATGAAAGGCAGCTGGAGTCCTCATCACAGCAGCTACAGCACACGCCAAAAGACATAAGGCCAAGCGGCACCTAAATTGCACGCAGTTGAACTGTCATACGATATCACCATTCATCGTAAACAATAAGAATATCGAAAAACGATCCGGATGAAAAACACAGCTCACGGTGTGCACAGAGCACTAAACTCAGTAGCTCCTGCAGCAAGCCGGACTTGGAATATGAGGAAACTGCAACCAGGAACACTTTTCAAACTGAGCCCTTATAGTTTTTTCCGTCTATCCGCCATATTGACCGGAAGTCATTGCTATTGTACGAATATTAATCTTTTTTTTTTCTCTATGAAAGAAATAATGTAACTTTGATTAATCGGTTTCTGATGACTGTTTGTTTAATCTCCTTAACAAAACACGTACAGTTGTAGCAATAACAATGCATGTGTGGTATGTGTTGCTAAAATCTTACATTAAATCAATAAATGTACAAAGACCATAACAATAGAAATTTAACGACGTTTTATTGGTACTAAAGAGAGCATGTTCAATAATAAGGAGAGGTGGAAAGACAATATCAGAGAGTGGACAGAATTAACATTCGTCATTGACTGAAAGCAGTTCTTGAACTTGAAGGAACGTGTTTCTATAGCCCCACTCTGTCTTTATAACCTCATTCTGTTTCTATAACTCCATATTGTCTTTATAACCTCATTCTGTTTCTATAACTCCACTCTGTCTTTATAACCTCATTCTGTTTCTATAACTCCACTCTGCCTATATAATCTCATTCTGTTTCTATAACTCTACTCTGTCTATATAATCTCATTCTGTTTCTATAACTCTACTCTGTCTATATAATCTCATTCTGTTTCTATAACTTCACTCTGTCTATATAATCTCATTCTGTTTCTATAACTCTACTCTGTCTTTATAACATCACTCTGTTTCAGTAAATCCATTATGTCTTTATAATCTCACTCTGTCAGTAAATCCACTATGTCTTTATAATCTCACTCTATTTCTACAACTCCACTGTCTTTATATCCTTACTCTGTTTCTATAACTCCACTCTGTCTTTATAACCTCACTCTGTTTCAGTAAATCCACTATATCTTTATAGCCTCACTCTGTTTCTATAACTCCACACTTTCTTTATAACCTCATTCTGTTTCTATAACTTCACTCTGTCTATATAATCTCATTCTGTTTCTATAACTCTACTCTGTCTTTATAACCTCACTCTGTTTCAATAAATCCACTCTGTCTTTATAACCTTACTCTGTTTCTACAACTCCACTCTGTTTTTATAACCTCACTCTGTTTCAATAAATCCACTCTGTCTTTATAACCTCACTCTGGTTCTACAACTCCACTGTCTTTATAACCTTACTCTGTTTCTATAACTCCACCCTGTCTTCATAACCTCACTTTGTTTCTATAACTCCACCCTGTCTTTATAACCTCACTTTGTTTCTATAACTCCACCCTGTCTTTATAACCTCACTTTGTTTCTATAACTCCACCCTGTCTTTATAACCTCACTTTGTTTCTATAACTCCACCCTGTCTTTATAACCTCACTTTGTTTCTATAACTCCACCCTGTCTTTATAACCTCACTTTATTTCAGCAACATCACTTCAGAGTACCTTATCTCTCTGTTTTCTGAACCAGCAAGTAAACACAATAAAACTTCATTCAACAGTAGGCATTTTTTATCCAAGTTTCACTAATCTACGTATGACTGTTAAACAACGTAAAAGCTGTTTTCAAAATGTTTATGTGTTTATTCGCTGTTTATGTTTTACGGTGTTGTTTATAAAACTCCACTAAGTTGTTTAAACTAACGGTTTTCTTTAATCGCTTTTTATTTCCTTGATGTTAGTTAAACCACTTTCTGTCTAATGTCACACTGCTCCAGCAACACACCCTCACACCCACACAACTACTCACCAACACACCCACACACAAACACCATCAAGAACGAACATAGGTAGATGTATTTATTTAGTGATCCTAAATTATGCTTATTTCTTCATTCCCCCTTTAACTCTCTCTCTCTCTCTCTCTCACCCTCTCTCACTCTCTCCCACCCTCCTGTCCCCAATCCCCACACACTTGTTGCTACGTTACTCAAAGAGACTGCAGATAAATGTAAGAACAACACTCGTACTCTCTCCACAGAGAAACGACGACTCACTCTCGCACACATGGCCCCGGACAGCCTGCCTCGGTGTAAGATTTGTTGGATATGACGAGCAGTAGGGTGGAGCTATTTTTACCAATATTCTTCTAATATTCATCGCTAAAGTTTGCCTACATCATCATCATGAGTTGGGTTTTCCAGCGCTGACGGTCAACCAACTGTACAACAATCTCCGCTTGCAACATTCGCACTTCACTACTTTACTTTTTTTTTTAAAGCCCCATCACGCCAAGTGGCGTATAGTGAATATGGTGTTCTCTTCTTCTTCTTCGACCTTTTTAGCTCCCAGTGGAGCATAGGTCTTCAACAAACACTTTCCAAGTCGTTCTGTTTTTTTGTCATTCTTTTAAGATCATTCCATTTCTTCCCCATCATCTCTGCTTCTATCTATCTTCTCCAAGAATTCCTTGGTCTTCCTCTTTGTCTTTTCCCCTGGGGATTCCAAAAAAGAGACTGTTGTGTAACACTCTCAGTTGGCTTCCGTAGTGTGTGTCTTATCCAGCGCCATCGTCTTCGCTGTATCTCTTTATTCACTGGTATTTGACTGGTACATTTCCATAATTCTATGTTAGTGATTTTGTCCTGCCCTTTCCATCATTTTATTCTGCGTAAGCATCCCTTAATGAAAGTCTGTATCTTCGTGATTGTCAATTTTGTTGTTCTCCATGTTTCACAGCTACTGAATACAGTACACTACATATATTATTTCTTAATATGTTCTGATATATGTTATAATATGGTGTTAGTGACCATAAATTTTACAGACCTTCAGCACATGATTTTCGGGGTAAAGTGGTCGGTATCACGCTCTGCCGCTTTACTTTCCCAGAAAAAATCCGGTACCCATTTAAGGATGGTTGAACCCGGAAGCCGTCGGTTGGGATCGAACCCTACCCCTTGTCCTTTGTAGTCCAGTTCACTAACCACTGAGCTATCGCGGCTAATTTTTACCAATATTCTTCTAATATTCGTCGCTAAAGTTTGCCTGCATCATCATCATGAGTCGGGTCTTCCAGCTGACGGTCAACCAATTGTACAACAATCTCTGCTTGCAACATTCGCACTCCACAACTTTACTTGGTTATTGATTATTGCGACAGGCCACACTATACTCAAGTCGTACTCATAGTGTTCATCTCTTCTCAATACATGACGCAACGGCAATAGTTACAATAGAGACAAATAATAATAAATGAATATTAATATAGAGGGAAACAAACTTCCGAGGCGATAATTCAGGGAATCATAGGAGGAAGAGGTATGTTTCATAGCACTCAGAAAAAAATGACAAATAAACAACAACAGGAAAAAACAAAGAACAATATATGGTCCGAAGCAGGATCGAACCTGTACTCCATGGCACTGCGACTTGCCACGAGAAGCCGAATGCTAGGGAACACTGCCACTCAGCTAACTAACTTTATTTGTCAATTTTTCTGAGGCTGTAAAACATACCTCCTTCTCCTATGATTCGATAGTTACAATAGTTTGTTACTTAATTCTACCAACCACGTACCTTTTATCACTCTTCTTCATGTCGTATTCTGTTTTTCAACTGCTCTCGATCTTTCTTGTTGCTATTTACCATGCTCTGCTTTATATAATCATCATAACAATCATCACCATCATCATCATCATCAGCATCATCATCATTATCATCATCATCATCATCAAGCACCATACCTGCTGGCGTATGTGATCATGTCTCTTCACATCTTTCGATATCCAAAATTATTTATCATTTCTGTTGTTGACCTTCTGCCAGGCCATTTTTTTAAGCTGTCTGGTATCTTTTCTTTTTGCTTCCCTCTAGCTCTTCGTCCCTCATTTTTCCCAGTTGTTACAATATATTCCAACTGTTCCCTTCACATTGCATGGTAAAAAAATGATGATTGTTTCTTCCTAATATCGGAAATTAGCTCTCTTTTGGCCTCTTTCAGAATGTTTTCATTACTCTTCTTAGCTGTCCATGATATTCTCAACACTCTTCTGTAAAACCACATTTCTACAGCCCCCAGTGATTTTCTTGTCTGTTGTCCCTTTGTCCATGATTCACGTCTATATATTAAGACTGGCTCTACATAACATTTAAGAACTCTTTTCTCTTGTTTCTATTGTCAAAAATGGATTGCACAGCATCTCTCACATTTTTTGGAAAGCTGCTTTTGCCTCGGCTATTCTGTATATCACATCTGTTGTACATCTACCATCTGAGGTTAATATTGTTCCCAGATATTTAGATTCATTTACCTGTTTTAATATTGTTTCACTTGTCTTTATTTTGCCTTGCGGTGATTTCCTTTTCTTTGTTGCTGCCATTACTTCTGTCATTTTATTATCAAGGCATAGTCCTTTATTTTTGCTTTCTCTCACTCTAATGTCTAACATTTCTTATAACTCATTTTCACTCTATTCGATTAAGACTGCATCATCAGCCTACCTGAGGTTATTTATATTATCACCTCAAATTGTTTTTCCAGACATATCTTTATGCATCTTAAAATAATCTCACTATACACATTAAATAAATCTGGTGACAGCACACAACCTTGCCTAACACCCTGTTTTATTTGTTGAAACATCCTCAATTGATTTCCAGTTCTTATGGCCGCTGTTTGTTGCCAGTACATGTTCTTTATTGTTCTTAGATCTTTGCTGTCTGCGTTTATGCCTTAAAAAATTGTGATTATTTCTTGGTGCTTTACTTTGTCAAATGCTTTGGTATAATCTATAAAACATAGGTATAAATCTGTTTTCACTTTTATGACTCTTTCTACTAAAGATCTTATGACGTATATTGCTTTGTTCGTACCTTTACCTCCAGCAAAACCACACCGTTCATCACAAATTTCTGGACTGATTTTGTTTCGCCTAATGATTCTTAGTATTATCATGTGACTCATAAGGCTTATTGAGCAATGATCATCTCATTCAATCGCACCAGATTTCTTTGGTAAAGCTATAAATAATTATCTTTTTAGGTCATCTGGTATATATCCCTTATTATAGATATTCAATATTTTTGTTATTATTTCTATTCCAAAATCACCCATAGCTGCAATCTCTTCTTTAGTTATATTATCTTGTCCAGGAGCTTTTCCTGCTTTCATATTGCGTAAGGTCTTCCACTTCTTCTTTAAGTATTTCTGGTCTTTCCCCATTATCCTTAATATTTACTTCTGTTTGTTCATCATTATTAAGATATTAAATGAATTGCGCTCATCGTTCCGTTATGCTTTCTTGTTCAATTAACACTCTCCAACAGTTTCAATCCTTTGATTTTAAACATCCCATTTTAGATTGCGTTTTTCTTCCTGTTATTTCTTCTGTTTTGTTTGTACGATAACTTTGGCATTTCTTTTTTGTTACATTTCAATATCTTTGCATCTCTGTTTTTGTCATGCTTTTTGCTTCATTGCATTTTATTACAATTTTTTTAATTTGATCTCTTATACTCATCTGTGTTATTTTTATATCTTCTTCCTGTATCCATTAGCTGTAAAACGTCATCTGTTATCCATTTCTTTCTTGAATTTGTTCTCACTGGTGGTATAAACTCTTTTGATGTTTGCTGCATTCATTATTTTAACATTTCACACTGTTCGTCAATGCGTTGTATCTTCTCTACTGCATTGTACCGGTTCTGAATTGTGATTTTATATTTGTCTTGTATCCTCTTGTCTGATCTGAGTAATTCTATATTTAACTTGATGTTAACTGAGGCTCGTTTTGTTGTTTTTAATTTTACTCCAAGCTTTCCCACAACTAGTACGTGATCACTACTGCAATCTGCCTCTGCTCTAGCTTTCACACACACCAGACTGTTTCTAAATCTGTTGTTTATCATTATGTAATCAATGTGATTAAATGCATTACTCCTGGGCTTTTCCATGTTCACAGACGTCTTGGATGTTGCTTAAACCAGATGTTTTTTATCATCATGTTCTGTGTTCTTTTCCAATCAATTAATTTGTCACCTCATTTATTCCTCTCTCCTAAGTCATAGTAAACAACCACTTCTTCAAATTTTTCCTTTCCTGCTTTTGTGTTGAGATCCCCTAGAACTATGGTGTTTTCATTGGTCTGCATTGATGAAGCCCCATATTATGCTCGTGATAAAATTTATCAACTGTTTCCTCTGGACTTTCTGCTGTTGGTGCATAAACTTATATCAGATTAATATCTATTGGTTTTCTATTCAATTTCTCAAAAAAGACAGATATTGCCCAAAAGTCTTTCACTGTTATTGTTCTTACTGCATCCAAGATGATACCTACTCCTCTTTGGTGTTCAGTACCTCCAGAATAGAGGATCTTATGTTCAGCAGAATATTTCTCCCCTGACCCAGTTTATCTGATTTCACATAGTCCCAATAAATGTAAATCCATTCTTTTCATTTCCTGTTTGATGTTTTCCAGTTTTCCCGTTTGCATGATAGTTCTAACGTTCTAATTTCCTTTTTTTCAGTGTCAGTTTATTTATGTCTTTGCTACAGTAGCTTGTTGACGATCGTGTATCACCGGTAGTACATGATGTCCCCTACCGAACGAGGGTATTCCATTGTAATCCCCATTGAAGTTGTCGTGAATTGTAAAATTGTGACGACCCATGATTATATTAAAGAAATTGCGACGGTGGTTTTCTGTTGCCTTCCGTCGGTTAGTTTACGGTTGACTCTGCTGGCTTTTGTCTAAAAAGTCTCACCCACAAGGCAGTGGGGTTGTTTTACTTTAGGGTGCGCTCACTTAGTTTTTTTTTTTTTTACTCTCCCGAGCTTATCTGCAAAGGAGTAGGACAGCCGCAGGTTGTACTGTCTACTGTATATAGTAGCAGGTAGAATTACCCGACCTCACTGATCCTGCCTTATATATATTTATTCTAAAACGTAAATTTTGTGTTAACGGAAGAGGTTGCTTTTATTTTCTTTCAGATCTTCGAGAGTGTCACACCACCGGCAGTAGTCATGAGGCACAATAAAATATTATGATTTAGAATCATAGATGATCATAGCAATTATAGAAATTATAGAAAGGAAAAAATGCAATTATAGAAAGGCATGGCGTGTCCAAGATGACGGCGTATCTTTACTAGAAAGTTGTCAACGAAGCGTATTTTTCTTTATGTGAGCTTCTGAAAGACGGAAATCAATCGCCTTTGGTGCCTCCACGTGACGTAGAGCTAATTGACTGGAGTTGGCCAGTCTATAACGTGAAAACGGGTTCTGGACCGTGCGGCTGAAGGAGTGCACGTGAGTCTAGGCCACGCATAGCATCGACGCTCAGCGACCATATCAATCATGACGACAGTCAGTATTCAGATGAATCCCAAAAGACTGCAACGAAGGAGGAAAACTAGAGAAGGTAAAAGAAGTGGTTTGAAATTGTTGAAGTGTGAGAGGCTAGCCCTAGAGTATGTGCGCGTAACAAAGAGACATGTCTCAATGCGGCAGTCTTCGCCTATGTTGTGTTCGAAGGTTTCCAAAGACGAGAGGAGACATGTGCTCCTGCTATAGTTCTGGAGGATGCATACAGCAGGGTACCATTTGAATACCTCATGCTTATGCTCCTCAAACTGGATGTGCACCCCTTCCTCATTAGATGGATCGCGGTGTCTACATTATTCAAGGGGACATTCTCGTGTATTGTCACACTCAACAGGAAAAGTAGGGAACAGAACCCGGTCGTGGTTAATGCTGAGGTCAACGGTCTCATCTGCGATAACACTGATGAAAAAGATGCAGTCATCTATACAAACGGATCTGTAATACAACACAAAAGAAGTGCATGGGCATTTACAGCACGCTCAGCAGGCAGAATAGTCAAGGAAGACAGTGGTGCTTACGTTATGACCACGAGTAGCATGACGATGGAGGTGATACAGTGACCAAGGCATTCATCTGGTTAGAGTCACAAGACTACACCCACGCATGCATACTGAGTGATTCGATGAGCATGATACGAAAAGTGGAGGCGGGATCTGTATGTAAGCAATAGGTAGAGTCATTGCAGAAGTCAAAAATACGTACGGTCAGCTATGTCTGCGTCCCAAGACATGCTGGAGTACGGAGAAATGAAAGAGCGGATAGGTTGGCTAGCTACGCTATTCCTGAGGACGGTCAACCAATGGATCGGGCGGACATCATCAATGCCCTCCGGGAAGTTGGAAGGACACAGGACTTCGATAACCATGAGTCTACGTCACTCCTTCGAATGAAAGAGATGGGAGTTAAGATAGAAACGAGAAACTTAGTGGGCGTGTAGGAAGACTTATCAACCAACACAGAACTGGAGTCGTCAGTCGCTGGACACTTTGAGACTTTCTGAGGAGGAGATCTGAGCACCTATGGACATGTTCGGAGTGCAATGATGATGACCCGCTAATAACTCAATAACTCAGTTATAGAAAGTAATTCGAGAATTGTATTTGCAAGCACCCAGTTAATACGTTCGGACAACACGTGTTCGATTCCCACTGGGAGCAGTGCGAATTGGTCTCGTGGTTGGAAAAAAAAAATACCCCCACTGTTGACCCAGCCGTTGGCAGAAATGAGTACCAGGGTATTACCCTACCCTGTGAAGGTGAGGAATGTCGCCTCGCATCGTAAGTTTCGATGCTTGAAGCGACACTATCCAGAAATCTCCGAACATTTCTGGATAGGCGGCCGAGCACATATGGGTGGAAACTCGCGTGCTGAGACGCTGGTCCAAGTTTCATACTTTACCTTGACCTTTACCCAGTTAAGTTTGCGAAGTGTAACTTTAGTGCTTCTATATTTCACTGGTAATTTTTAAAAATATTTTACTCATCGCTAAAATTTGTGTTGCTTTTTCACACCTCTTGTCTCTCAACATTTCTTCTTAAGTGTTATTATATTATTCAGTCTCTATTAGGACAATTCTCGTGATATATACCACACAAAATAAGTAATCAAAGCTGTTGAGTGTTTACAGCCAAGAGCACATGGGCACAGTGATAGCGGTTACGCGATGGAGCTAAGTAGGTCACATGTTTAGAAGGTCACGACACAAACATAGGAACTGCCAGGCAGTAGACTCCAGAGCCAAGATGAAAGAAGGGCAGGCTAAAGACAAAATGGAGGATGACAGAGAAGGAAATGATCAATAGTGTGTGCCAGCTGTGGGGCACGCTGAGAAAAGATGGTAACAGACCAAGTGGCGGAATTTTGTTTTTGCCATACAAAGGAAAGCCTGTACGATGTTCGTGTATATTTGTGCACATTTTTCACACATGACTAGAGGGTTTTACCTCTCTATGTATCACATTTTCTTTTCTTCTTTTTCTACTGCTTCTGACCCTCTTCTTTAATATTGACGGTTCCGCAATGTCGTCCGGTAGATTTTTGTATCGGTAAGCTCTGAAGTTACCACCTATTTTAAAGTATTATGTTAGACATGACAGACAGATCACCACCTATTTTAAAGTATTATGTTAGACATAACAGACAGATTACCACCTATTTTAAAGTATTATGTTAGACATGACAGACAGATCACCACCTATTTTAAAGTATTATGTTAGACATGACAGACAGATCACCACCTATTTTAAAGTATTATGTTAGACATGACAGACAGATCACCACCTATTTTAAAGTATTATGTTAGACATGACAGACAGATCACCACCTATTTTAAAGTATTATGTTAGACATGACAGACAGATCACCACCTATTTTAAAGTATTATGTTAGACATGACAGACCGATCACCACCTATGTTAAAGTAATATGTTAGACATGACTAATAAATCAACTCATATTTTGAATTATTATGTTAGACATGACAGATAGATCACCATATATGTTAAAGTATTATGTTAGACATGACTAATAAATCATCACCCTTTTTCTAAAAACAAATGTAATTTCCTCGAAACGTGGACGAAGTTTCCACATTTACGCAGAGAGTTGCGGCATATTTTACAAGGTGGTTTAGTGCACACAAATAAACTCTTTTGTTAGCTCTCTCTTCTGATTCAGACTGACCATGAAATGTGTATTCGTGTAATGCTAAAAAAACAGACAGTACCAATAAACCGTCTTCATATTTTGTTATTCTTTTCTAGCCCCATCTCATTCTATAGTAAAAAAAAAAATAAAAAAGTAAAGAGCCTCCATCACGCCAAGTGGCGTATAGGGAATATGGTGTTAGTGACCATACATTTTACAGACCTTCAAGCACATGATTTTTGGGGTAATGTGATCGGTATTACGCCGCTTTACTATCCCTGAAAAAAAGTCGGTACCCATTTTACGGCTGGGTGAACCCGTAAGCCGTCGGTTGGGATCGAACCCTACCCCTTGTACTTTGTAGTCCAGTTCACTAACCACTGAGCCATCGCGGCTCCCATTCTAAAGTTCGGCATTAACACGGAATTGCCCATCCAGCTGTAAATATATTCGACAGGACCAAACAGATAGAAATTGTCAAAAACTACAAATATGATGCAACATATGCCTACGACGTGTCATGTTAACTAACAACATTATGCAAAATGTGAAAATTATTAACCATTTTTTTAAAACCAAATTCTATCTCCTTTACCACACATGAAACACAGCCAGCAAAAGAGTCTGTTTAATTTGTCACTTCCTGCAATTCATTCGGTTTTCTGGTATTGCGATGTACATGTTGAGTATATTCTCTTTCCGTGTCTTCATGAGCTGCAACATGTTTTGACATCTACAGCTATGGTTGTTCACGTTTTACTAGGTTTTTCTTGTAAATGTTGAATACGAAATGGATGTTTCAGTAATTGTCCAATAGGACATTACGAGCATTGTTAATCAGTACTCACGACATCATGTCAATTTATACACAAATAATGGTATCATATAAAAGTATTCTCTCATAAACAAAACACACAATAAATAATCAGTCAGTTAATACAAACACTATCAGCAACTCTCTGAATTCTTTAACAAGCATCGTTAAGTTAACATACAAATGGCGTGTCATGACCACGAATAGCATGACAATGGAGGTGATGGCAGTGACCAAGGCATTCAAATGGTTAGAGTCACAAGACTACACCCACGTGTGTATACTGAGTGATTCGATGAGCATGATAAAAAAAAAGTGGAGGCGGGATCTGTACACATACAATGGGTAGAGTCATTGCAGAAGTCCAAAATACGTAAGGTCACCTTTGTCTATGTCCCTGGACATGCGGGAGTACGGGAAATGAAAGAGCGGACAGGTTGGCTAGCTGCGCTGTCGTTGAGGACGGTCAACCAATGGATTTGGGCGGACATCATCAATGCCCTCCGAGATGTGGGAAGAGCACAAGACTTCGACATGCACATATCCATGTCACTTCTTCGGATGTTGGAGATGGGAGTTAAGATGGGCACAGCCAGAAATGAGAAATTTTTATGTGGGCGTGTGAGAAAACTTATCAACCAAAACAGAACTGGAGTCGTCAGTCGCTGGACACTGCGGGACTTGCTGAGGAGGGGATCTGAGCACCTATGGACATGTTAGATGTGCAATGATGACGACCCGCTAATAACTCAATAACAAATGGCGTGTTTTATGCACACTCAAATGGCTGAAATCGCAAATGTGTCAAGTCTGGACTCGTTGACACGATAAAAATACTGCGCTTATTCGTGACGTAATAGTGTGTGAGTGCAGCAGTGATATACAGAAAACAGAAATTTTCTGGCCATAAACTTGTCTGCTATTACTGCACGTGCCAGCAATGCAAATTGTGGCCTGTAGCCAAGAGATAAATACGGCGCTTTCTGGGCGCTCAAACCAGCATGTTTAGTTCTGTTTTATTGAAACATTTTGATATGTTCAGTCATACATTTAAAGCAGGCATGCTAATTTGAATTATGCTGAATATAAGATAAGTTGCGATTACTTAACTTGCCCTGAACACACGCCACTACAATTGAGACTAATGTTGAAGGTACATCTTGTGTCGAATCACGTGTGCGTGGATTCAGCAGGTATTCGAAGTATACCTCCCATTTCTCTTTTACGTACTTTGGCTATATTAAATATCTTAAATGTTATGCAGTCCCAGTCTTAACATATGGATTTGAATAATGGACAATAGGACAACAGACAAGAAAATCACTGGAGTCTGTGGAAATGTTGTTTTGTAAAAGAATGTTGACAATGCCATGGACAACTAAGAAGAGTAATGAAAATGTTCTGAGAGAGGTCAAGGCAAAAAGAGAGCTAATTTATAATATTAGGAAGAAACAATCATCATTGTTTGGCCATGTAATGAGAAGAGAACAACTGGAATATATTGTAACAACTGGGAAAATTGAGGGACGAAGAGATAGAGGGAAGCAAAGAGAAAAAATACCAGGCAGCTTAAGAGAATGGCTTGGCAGAAGGTCAACAACAGAAATGATAAATAACTGTCGAGGTTGAAAGTTGTGGAGAGACATGATCACCTACGCCAGTAGGCCCGGCACTTGATGATGGTGATATAGTAGTTTAGTAGTAGCCTTCGTCAGTTTGCATTGATCTTTACCAGTATTTACGTGAAAACATTTCAGAGACTTAGTGCCTAGTCATTGATCTTTACCAGTATTTACGTGAAAACATTTCAGAGACTTAGTGCCTAGTCATTGATCTTTACCAGTATTTACATGAAAACATTTCAGAGACTTAGTGCCTAGTCATTGATCTTTACCAGTATTTACATGAAAACATTTCAGAGACTTAGTGCCTAGTCATTGATCTTTACCAGTATTTACGTGAAAACATTTCAGAGACTTAGTGCCTAGTCATTGATCTTAATTTCGTAGTTAGCCCATGATTCATCCATGAAATGTTTAATTATTTTCTCGGCATTATTACTGGCCTAATTATATTTGCTGTAATCTGTCTCATTTCATGTTTATATCCATTTGATATTTCCTTTTAAAAGATATTAAAACATACTGATTAAACCAACATTTAACGAACCCGTGTAAAAGTCTCTACATGGACTGCACAGTTAGAACAGCAGCAAGCTACGCAGACCACTTTGAAATTAGAACCTAAATAAGACAATAAGTAAGGAGCTCCGTCACGCCAAGTGGCGTCTAGGGAATATGGTGTTAGTGACCATCATTTTTACAGACTTTCGGCACATGATTTTTTGAGGTAATATGGTCGGCTTTACGCCCGTGTCGCTTTACTTTCCCAGAAAATATCCGGTACCCATTTAAGGCTGGGTGAACCTGGCAGCCGGCGGTCAGGATCGAACCCGGTCTCTTGTCCTTTGTTGTCTAGTTCACTAATCACTGACCTATCGCGGCTTTGAGTAAGAAAGGAGTACACACTATCTTCCCTATTGTTTATTACCGACATGGATTAAATATATAAATTAGCCAACCCATCGGAGTTTATGGAGATAAACGAGCTTGCATTGGCAAACGATCAGGCACTAATACATCGGAAAAAATAAAAGACCTACAAAAACACTTAAATAGAAATAACAACCAGGTGTCAAATTCAGCATGCAAAATCAACACCAACAAGACAGAACATGAAACAACACGAGCATTGCAAAAAAAAAAAAATAAAAATAAAAAAAATATAAAAAAAAAAAATCCGAAAATCAACATAAGGATAGAGGGCAGAAAAGGAAGGAATTTAAATAAGAGGCATGGGGGCAAATAATAACTCACAAGCAGAAATACACTGAAAGTGCAACGTAGTTTGTCAGATCTTCAGAAAAAGGTTACCAGTACTGTCCTACAGGTAAATAGACATATTTACAGTAAAGACAAAACGGGCACTCGGCAATCTCATCCCTAACGTCGTGCTACCAATGCTAAACCTCAACACCAGACACACACACACAAAATAAATAAACCAATAAGAAAGACAACCATTGCTAAAATTAAATGTGTTAGACGAATGACAAGAAATTTATTCCACATTTTAAATGCTTCTTTTTTTAAAATTTCCAGTATGTTCAGTAGTGTTGTCTTGAAGTGGAGTCAACTTTCTTGATTGCGTTCCTAGTTTCTCGCCTGTTGAGAGAATTCTTGCTCCGTTTCCTGTCTTTTATTTGCTTTAACTCTTAGAAGTCCTTGATGTTTTTTTAAAAAGTATTTTGAAATATTTCAGGTTCCTATTTGTGGACAACCGCAGTAGTCAATATTTGGCTTGTACCTAGGTTTAGTATATATTGCTGAAGATGGGATTCGGTGACCTTTTGGTTTAGTGTTAATGTTTTGGGAATTAGACTGCGCTTACTTAATTGTGTGACCTAAATTATTTTTTTTTAAATATAAATAAACACGGACATAAAAACACACAAGGGAACTGTGATAGCTCAGTGTTTAGTGAATTGGACTATTAGGTGGCAAGAGGTTGAGGTCCTTTCAAAGCTCACCCAGCTTTAAATGGCTTCCAGATTTTTTTTGTAACGGAAAGTAAATTAAATTTACGCTCTTTATTTTACTGTTTACTAAAAAAAAACACACAGCATAAATAGCTACATAGTGTTTTCGTAATTCCATCATCATGTGCCATACCGGCAGACGATCAAGTCCTTCCACAATCTTCTATCCACAAAGCATCATATCAATTCTGTTATTGACTGTTTTCCATGCCATGATACCAAGCTATCCAGTATGTTCTCTCTTTGTCGTCAATGATCTCCTATTGTCTGCATTTTGCCAGTTGTAACCAAGTACTCCTTCTTGGACAAGAAACAACAGAAATGGGATCCAGTGGTCACTGACCAAACAACTTGATGATTTAGACTTTGCTGATGACATAGCTCTCCTATCACACAGCCATCAACAGATGCAGGATAAAATGAGTATATTAGATGAGAGATCACAACAGCTAGGACTAAACATTAATAGAGATAAGATCAACATTATGAGAATTAATGCAGTTGGCAATAACCAAATAAAACTAGGAGAAATACCACTACTAGACGTACAATCTTATATATATCTGGGCAGTAATATAGATAAAGAGGGAGGAACAGAAAATGATACCAAAATAAGGATATCAAAAGCAAGAGGAGCTTTCATTGCACTGTGAAACATATGGAAATCCAAAGAAATTAGGCTAAATACAAAAATAAAAATTTTCAACTCAAATGTTAAGTCGGTCCTATTATATGGCTGTGAAACATGGAGAATGACAAAATTGACAATCACGAAAGTACAGACTTTCATTAATGGATGCTTGCGCAGAATAAAGGGATGAAAATGGCAGGACAAAGTCACTAACGTGGAATTATGGAAATGTACCGGTCAAATACCAGTGGATAAAGAGATACAGCGAAGACGATGGCGCTGGATAGGACACACACTACGGAAGCCAACTGAGAGTATTACACAACAGGCCCTTTTTTGAAATCCCCATGGGAAAAGACAAAGAGGAAGACCAAGGAATTCTTGGAGAAGACAGATCGAAGTGGAGATGAAAATGATGGGGAAGACATGGAATGATCTTAAAAGGATGGTAAAAAACAGAACGACTTGGAAAGTGTTTGTTGAAGACCTATGCTCCACCAGGAGCTAAAAGCTAGAAGTAGAAGAAGAACCAAGTACTCCAGCTTTCCTCTTCTCATGACGTGCTCGAAAAAATCTTGAATGTCAGTTCCTCTATTAGCATTGATGACCTCTGTAGTTTAGGTGAGATATAACGTGCTAGATATCAAACTTACAATACGAATGGTCGACGATCTGAATCGAGATTCAGGTTTCGTATCTGGCATTTTGACAAACTTTCTCTTTGTTAACATTGCTAAGATGAATCTATGTGTGATTATAGTTGGACATTCCATTTTTTTTGTTCGTTCGCCATATTTTACCTCTGACGAAGTCCCTAGAGACAAGGAACTGAATTTTGCGTGTTAATCCATTTTTCCCAGGCAGTCGTGTGCACAGGGGTCCCTCGCCGCACAGGCAGATAACTCCGACTTCAGAGGTACTCATATTTTCTCCGTCGATGAAGAATTGACGTTTCAAGCCGGGCCTCGCTGCTGAGACCACGGGTGGTTGCCGCAGAGATAAATCATAAATAAAAATCCAACCGGTGTAGCCGAGATTTGAACCCACAACTTCTTTGTCTCAACGCCGGCGTCTTGCCTCGAGAACAACCAGTCCCCCGACATTTCATATGCACCATATCAGTTCGTGTATACTTAGTGCTACCAGATATTTAAACAGAAAAGCATGATATTTTATATTTAAAAAAAAACAAAAAACAGAACATTCTATATTTGAAATAAAAAATAAAGAGCGATTTTCACAATAGACAGGACATGATGATATGACACTTATTTAAAAAAAAAAAAAAAACTGATATAATGTGTTATATTCTACAATGTCTATCCGGACGCAGGACTTAAAAAGGAGGGCAGGTCCGGCGAAATCCTAACGTCTGGAATTCTTTTTGTAGACAAGTAATAATAAATGAATATGTTTATGAACGGAAACTTCCAAGGCGACAGATCAACGACTAATTTCAGGGGGATAAGTTTGTTTACAACACTGGGGAAAATCCACAAATACACAACAACAGAGAACACTAAGGACAATAAACAACTGGAAGCAGGATCGAGCCCGTACTACTCAACACACAGCCTTACCACGAGACAATTGCATTAGAGCACACTGTCACGTTGCTTAGCTGGCAGTGTCTCGTAACTCAAGCCTCTCGAACCGTATTTGTGCCAAGTCTATAATACAAAACGCTGTATATATAAATTGCAAGCAAACGCCAACTTTAATCTCCATAAGGCTGTAACCATACAATTTATTTTGTATTTTACACACCCTTTCCTTCCTTTCTTCTCAATATTCCTGTATGGTGCAGAAACATGGACATTAGACAAGAAAACAGAACAAAAAATGGAAGCCTTTGAAATGTTGATTTATAGAAGAATATGTTGGATTGGATGGAAAGAAAAGAAAACAAACGATGAAGTTTTAAAACAACTAAAAATGAAAGAGATCTACTGAACAAAATTAGAACGAACAAGGCAAATGAAATTTTTGGGGCATGTTAAAAGACTCAATAGCCTAAAAAAAGTAATATTGGAAGGGAAAATACAAGGTAAAAGATGCAGAGGCAGACCAAGACTAACATGGACGAGTAACATCAACAGATGGGCAAATCAACCTATGACAATCTGCACCACCAAAGCAAGAGGCAGAGTGGAATGGCGATCCATGGTAGCCAACCTTCGATGCGGAGATGGCACTTGATGATGATGATGATTCCTTCTCTTCTCCCACCAATTTGTTTTTATTTTTACATGAGCGCCACGTGCATGTACACGAGCGCATGTGCATGTACACGAGCGCCATGTGCATGTACACGAGCGCCATGTGCATGTACACGAGCGCCACGAGCATATACACGTGCGCCATGTGCATGTACACGTGCGCCATGTGCATGTACACGAGCGCCATGTGCATGTACACGAGCGCCATGTGCATGTACACGTGCGCCATGTGCATGTACACGAGCGCCATGTGCATGTACACGAGCGCCATGTGCATGTACACGTGCGCCATGTGCATGTACACGAGCGCCATGTGCATATACACGTGTGCCATGTGCATGTACACGAGCGCCATGTGCATGTACACGAGCGCCATGTGCATGTACACGTGCGCCATGTGCATGTACACGAGCGCCATGTGCATGTACACGTGCGCCATGTGCATGTACACGAGCGCCATGTGCATGTACACGAGCGCCATGTGCATGTACACGAGCGCCATGTGCATGTACACGAGCGCCATGTGCATATACACGAGCGCCACGTATGTCTGCCCATACTTCTATTAGACATAACGCCGTTTAGACGGTGTTTCTCAACCCGGGGCACCGGGGACACGGGAATAAAACAAGGCCGGAAGGGGGTCACGGTAGAAAAACAGGTTGAGAAACATTGGTTTAGACTACAGGAGAATCAAAGTTGTGTATTTGACTTTCGTTTATTAATTTTAGATGCTGTAGTAGGATTCATTGTCACGTGAAAGACAGATATATAGAGTCGGAATTAGAGCCAGAGCCGGAGAATGTAAAAACAGGAAGGGAAGACGTCAAAGAGCAAGTCTAACATCCCTACAAGCGGTAACAGGTCGACCTTCCCAAGGGGACAGAAGCGCCACTTCCATCGCTAACATGGCAGGTCCACTTATCAATTCTCTCCCATTACTGTCAATTTCCTGAGAAAAGCAGTCGGACACGCTGGGTTATCTCATCTCTTCCTTTTTCTTTATCCGCTGAGAGCGTCTCCCGAGGCAGGGACGGCCAGTAACTCGTCCATTCAGCTACCGGATTTGTGAAGAGTAATCTCAATGACGGTCTTTCAAGCCGTGTTGGTTTAAACAACGTGAAAGTCTGAGACAGTGCTTTGATTAGTGACGTTCCACTACCTTCTTTTTTATTTTAGTGGCGCCACCTTACTTTGATTAATGGCGTTCCACTGCCTTTTTTCTATATTAGTGGCGCTTCCCTTACTTTGAGGAGTGACGTTCCACTACTATTTTTCTATATTAGTGGCGCTTCCCCTACTTTGAGGAGTGACGCTCCACTACCTTTTTTCTATATTAGTGGCGCTTCCCCTACTTTGAGGAGTGACGTTCCACTACCTTTTTTCTATATTAGTGGCGCTTCCCCTACTTTGAGGAGTGACGTTCCACTACTTTTTGTTATATTAGTGGCGCTTCCCCTACTTTGAGGAGTAACTTTCCACTACTTTTTGTTATATTAGTGGCGCTTCCCCTACTTTGAGGAGTGACTTTCCACTACTTTTTGTTATATTAGTGGCGCTTCCCCTACTTTGAGGAGTGACTTTCCACTACTTTTTGTTATATTAGTGGCGCTTCCCCTACTTTGAGGAGTGACTTTCCACTACTTTTTGTTATATTAGTGGCACTTCCCCTACTTTGAGGAGTGACTTTCCACTACTTTTTATTATATTAGTGGCGCTTCCCCTACTTTGAGGAGTGACGTTCCACTACTTTTTGTTATATTAGTGGCGCTTCCCCTACTTTGAGGAGTGACTTTCCACTACTTTTTATTATATTAGTGGCGCTTCCCCTACTTTGAGGAGTGACGTTCCACTACTTTTTGTTATATTAGTGGCGCTTCCCCTACTTTGAGGAGTGACGTTCCACTACAATTTTTTTTTTTATCAGCGACGCTTATTAGTGGTGTTTTCCCTACTTTTATTAGTGACGTTTCATTATTTTATTTACTGGCATTTTACTACATTAAAAGATTAGTGTGAATGGACATAGAGTAATGAGTGACTGTAGCATAACTGGCAAAATGGAAACTAATACAAGGATGTGTTTACTGATAGCAGCTTCACGGCTTAAATTGATATAACAAAGCATACATTTTGGCCAAAAGCCTTCTTCAGATAAAATAAACACTCATACAGCATATATGACGTAAAAGGTTGTCTAGCTTTGTTCGACCATCGCCACCTACATCAATACAAGTGGCAATAGTTCGACATTCCGCTTCTAGATAAGAACGCCTCAAGGCTGAAAGGGAAATCCCAAATCACAATAACCAACATGAAATATTCAGCTCTAGGCAGTGTAGACTGCTGACGTCACTCTATCCACAACCACCACTGCCCGCGAAGCTAAAAACATCGCGCTAGATGTTGGTTGTTCGGGTATTCAGGCACTCAGGCTTACTTCTATAGATGGCGATGGGTCGATTTTGTACGGGTGGGAAATGAATGATATATTAGAACTTATATGGTTCAAATGGAATGCCCCAAATAGAAGATTCATCTTGTTAACAAAATGTTAACAAATAGAATGTTTGTCATAAATGCCAAATATGAAACCTGAGTCTCGATCCACATGTGAGTTTTTCTATTTTTAAAAGAGGAGAGTGCCATGTTTTCCACTGTCGTTTCAGACTTTCTGGTCTATTAGTCTGTTTATCTATTCTATAATGACAGATCATAAACAAGGAAATTTCTCAAGACCTACAATTAAATATCACTGTTGAGGGAATATATCTGGAGACAGTCCAGAGCTACAACTACCTATAACCAGTGATGGAAAATGTAAAATTGAAATAAACAAAAGAATAGGTATGGCAAAAAGTAATTTTTATGCCATGAAAAATATACTAACAACAAAACAAATATCAACAGGGCTGAAACTTAGAATGGCAAAATGTTACATCTTCTCAATATTTCTTTATGGTGCAGAAACATGGACATTTAACAAGAAAACAGAACAGAAAATTGAAGCCTTTGAAATGTGGATTTATAGAAGAATAGATAGAGTTGGATGGAAAGAAAAGATAACAAACGATGAAGTTTTAAAATAACTGAAAATAAAAAGAGAACTACTAAATACAATTAAGACAAGACAAATGAAATTTTTGGGGTATGTTAAAAGACACAACAGCCTACTAAAAGTAATATTGGAAAGGAAAATACAAGGTAAAAGAGGCAGAGGCAGACCAAGACTAACATGGACGAATAATATCAAAAGATGGACAAGTCGATCTATGACAGCCTGCACATCAAAGCAAGAAACAGAGTAGAATGGCGATCCATGGTAGCCAACCTTCATTGCGGAGAAGGCATTCGATGATGATGATGATGATAAAATAATGATAGTACCGAAACAGTAAAGAACCCCGTCACGCCAAGTGGCGTATACGATGTTAGTGACCATATTTTTTTATAAACCTTCGAAACATTATTTTTGGGGAAATGTGGTTGGTATATATCGCCAGTGCCGCTTTACTTTCTCAGAAAAAATCCGTTACCAATTTAAGGCTGGGTGAAACTGGAAGCCATCGATCAGGATCGAACCCTACCTCTTGTCCTTTGTCGTCCAGTTCACTAACCACTGAGCTATCGCGGCTCCAATAATAATAGCAGTAAATAGTAAAATAATAAAAAATAATAATTTACCGTAGTCTGCCTTTGATTTGTAGCATGTTCAGTTGAGTTGTTTTGAAGTGGAGCCCCTCTCTACATTGCTTCTTCAGCTTCCTGTCTGTTGACATAATTCTGGCTCCATTGCCTCTCGTTTATTTGCTTTAACTCTTAGGAGTCCTTGATTTTTGTAAAAGTATTTTGGAATATTTCTGGTTCCTATCTGTGGGCTCCAACGAGTTTAAACCTAGGCTTCTGCGTGATGTTGTTTAAATTAATTAGACCTTATCTGCCAAAAAGTGAAGATTTGATGTAAAAACAACTTGGACTAGGACGCCATAGAATATATAAAGAAACAACAGATAAAATGGTTTGGCGACGTGACAAGGCAGAGTGATCAAAACAACACAACGAGCCCTCACTAAAAATGATAACACCAGACCCAAAAGTCGACACCACGGAAAAAAAATGGATTGATAGAATATTAGAAGCACTAGGAAACATAGCAGCAGAGGTGAACAGAAGAGCAAAAGATCACAAATTATATCTCCGCTCGACACAATGTTAGTATAGAACTGTTTCAATGAAAGCCGCAGGACAGAGTACGGAGCTGGGAGGCACCTAGACCCTACCTCCTTCCTCCTCTTCCTGCAGGAGAGCTCTCCTGGCTCGAGTAGCATGTTTGTTATATAATCAGTGCGTGAGCTTAGGCGATGACGTCAGAAACACACAGACCAGGTGCCCTAGTATGAGGCCGGGCACTGAAGCTAAGAAGCTCTGACGTCTAACAAAGCAGATACGAGCAGCTTGAATTTTTATTGTTTTTCTTCACCGAGATCTCCTTGCCTTCCTCATTTGCCTTTCAGCGTCGGAGGGAGATTTATATTAAGGTCTACTGAATATAGTAGACTGATGAAAATCCATTAGCCCATAGATACAACACTACAGACCAAACTATATGGGCCGCTGCAAGAATGACAAAAGACAGTAACATTTATACAGGAAACGACATTGCAGATATAGACAATACTTCAGGCGAACGAAAGATAGATAGATATTAAGGTCTTTTTTTTTGCCCTCGGGCACTGTTATGCTTCTTAGTGTTTCTAATATCCCATCAATCCGTCTTTTTCCTGGTCGGCCCTTGAGTCTGGTTTCTCTAAACGTTCATTAAAGGCCAGTTGTGCTGCGTTCTTTCTGTCTTATCATGTGGCTAAACCATTTTATATTTTGCTTCTTTTTGTATTTAGTCACTCGAATTATTTCTAGCTTTTATTTCCCCAGTTTCTCATTTCTGATCAGAGATAGGAATGAAAAAAAGAAGTAATGAAGTGAGAAGAGGACAGGTCCATCTAAGAAGGAAGTAGAGAATAGAGGAAATTAATAGAGAGTAAGAGGAAGCGAGAGAAGAACATGGAGAGAGAATGTTTTGAAAAAGAAGGAAGTATAAGAGCGTACAACAAACAAAATTATGCATGGGAATGTTATAGATTTATCCCTGTGCATTACATAACCCATACGATATATATCGACAATGTATTACTAGCAACAGAAGCGGTCTATTGTTGTGACAAACCTCAGTCTACTATAGCTGTGGACTAGCTGTATTTCATTATTTTCATTAGTAGAGTGCTAATATATTAAGGTTACTTTGAATTATTTATGTCGTTTCTCCTTTTATTATTATTTATATTCAGTTTATTTTGTTCTTACGTTACTTATGTTATTGGAATTTCGCCACGTTGATTTGTGAGTCTTCAATTCCTTGATTAGTGGGGGTCGCTCATTCTTTTCCTATAGTTTCATGTTTCCCACTCTATGCCTTCTCTTTCGTTCAAATCAGTCTTCTTTTTTAAAACATTTTTTTTTATTTTATATTTATTTCTGTTTCGTCTCTCTCTCTCTCTCTCTCTCTCTCTCTCTCTCTCTCTCTCTCCCTCCCTATGTTTGTCTTTCTTCACAAAGTGTGTCACTCTTATTTCCATATTTTATTGTATTGATTGTTTATGTAATACTTCGTCTCTCTCTCTCTCTCTCTCTCTCTCTCTCTCTCTCTCTCTCTCTCTCTCTCCCTCTCTCTCTCTTCAAAAATGTTCCATTCATTTTTCTGGAAAGATCTCTTATCTCCTAATTCTTTCATTTTCTTTTCATATACATATATGTTTTGGTCTTTCATATAGTTATATTGTCTAGTTTTTTTCCCTCTTTCGTTTCTTTTTAGAAACTCGACAAACAAATTTTAGACAGCCACAAACTTTCTTCGCAAATTAAAAAAAAATCAAAATTAGACTTTTTTTTCTTCTGTAAAAACACTTACATTGTCAAAGTAAGCATTTGGGAAAAATAAACGAAAGACACGGCCAAGTGAAATCATGCGCCTCCCCCACTGTGGTCTCAAGTGTTGATGATCCTCTTACACCGAAGTTACTCTTATAATCCGTGCCGATGTCTCTCTACAAGTCGCTAGATGTAATCCTCTGATCTCTTGTCGTCTCTGCTAAGCCTTCACTAAATCACACTCTCATGGGATTCTAGAGATTCGATCGTGCCTACTTTAGCTGTGAGTTTTGGATTAAAGGCCAGTGTCCTACTGCATCTATCTATTGTCCTTTCGAGCCGAAGACGACACATATAGGGCAGACATTTTTTTTTTTTTAAATTCTGTATCAGACTTTCTTTACTACAATGTGTCAAACCTTGTAGAGGATCTGAACTGTATCTCACCATACGTCCCTATTCTGAGCTACCATCTCAATCACGGCAAGGAACTTATGTCTGTTGTTGTTGCCTCTCACTTTAATGTTCTGTAAGTGTTTATCTAGGCCGGTCTCTTTTTCTTTTACTCTCCGATTCTCATTTAATGGCCTGCTTTGAAATTTTCTTGTTGTCGCTTCTCAACACATGGCCAACATACGATCATCTTCTTCTCTTGATTATAGGTGATATTTTTCATGCTTTGATGTTTCACTTATCTCTGCACTCGTCTTGAATTACCTCCACGTTATACGAAGTAAGATGATGTATATATCACCAAACTATCAATTAAACGAACAAAATTTTCATTTTAAAAAAAAATCAAATAATCAAACAACGAACCAACCTTTAATCTAACCATATTTCCAGTCAAGAAACCAGTCAACCATTTAAACATCCATCTAAAGAATCATCTAACCAACCATTGAATCAAAAATTCATCTAACCAACCAACTAAGTATGCACCGAACCAACTAAAAAAACTAACCAATCATCCAAACAGCGAACCAACTAATCAAACAACCAGCCAACCATCCAAGAAACCAAACAACTAATCAATCATCGTAGATATCAAATAATTAACCTTTGAGAATTGAACCAACCAACCAATCAGCCGACCATACAGCCAACGTTTGAGAATTGAACCAACCAACCAATCAGCCGATCATACAGCCAACGTTTGAGAATTGAACCAACCAACCAATCAGCCGATCATACAGCCAACGTTTGAGAATTGAACCAACCAACCAATCAGCCGATCATACAGCCGACGTTTGAGAATTGAACCAACCAACCAATCAGCCGATCATACAGCCGACGTTTGAGAATTGAACCAACCAACCAATCAGCCTACTATACAGTCAACATTTGAGAATTGGACTAATCAACAAACAACTATCCGTTAAGAATTGAACCAACCATCTAGCCGACCATCCAGCCAACCTTTGAGAAATGAACCAACCAATCAGCCAACCGTTGAGAATTGAACCGACCAATCAGCCGACCATCCAGCCAACCTTTGAGAATTGAACCAACCAATCAGCCAACCTTTGAGAATTGAACCAACCAATCAGCCAACAGTTGAGAATTCAACTATCAATCAGCCGACCATCCAGCCAACCGTTGAGAATTGAACCAACCAATCAGCCGACCATCCAACCAACCATCCAGCCAACCGTCGAGAATTGAACCAGCCAATCAGCCAACCATCCAGCCAACCGTTGAGAATTGAACCAACCAATCAGCCAACGATCCAGCCAACCGTTGAGAATTGAACAAACCAATCAGCCAACCATCCAGCCAACCGTTGAGAATTGAACTAACCAATCAGCCAACCATCCAGCCAACCGTTGAGAACTGAACCAACCAATCAGCCAACCATCCAGTCAACCGTTGAGAATTGAACCAACCAATCAGCCAACCATCCAGCCAAGCGTTGAGAATTACACCAACCAATAAGTCAACCATCCAGCCAACCGCTGAAAATTGAACCAACCATCCAGTCAACCTTTGAGAACTGAAACAACCAATTAGCCAACCATCCAGTCAACCTTTGAGAAATGAAACAACCAATCAGCCAGCCGTCGAGAATTGAAACAACCAATTAGCCAACCATCCAGTCAACCTTTGAGAATTGAAACAACCAATCAGTCAACCTTTGAGAATTGAAACAACCAATCAGCCAACCGTTGAGAATTGAAACAACCAATCAGCCAACCTTTGAGAATTGAAACAACCAATCAGCCAACCGTTGAGAATTGAAACAACCAATCAGCCAACCGTTGAGAATTGAAACAACCAATCAGCCAACCGTTGAGAATTGAAACAACCAATCAGCCAACCTTTGAGAATTGAAACAACCAAATAGCCAACAGTTGAGAATGGAAACAACCTATCAGCCAACCGTTGAGAATTGAAACAACCAATCAGCTAACCGTTGAGAATTGAAACAACCAATCAGCCAACCGTTGAGAATTGAAACAACCAATTAGCCAACCGTTGAGAATTGAAACAACCAATTAGCCAACCTTTGAGAATTGAAACAACCAAATAGCCAACAGTTGAGAATGGAAACAACCAATCAGCCAACCGTTGAGAATTGAAACAACCAATCAGCCAACCGTTGAGAATTGAAACAACCAATTAGCCAACCATCCAGTCAACCTTTGAAAATTGAAACAACCAATCAGTCAACCTTTGAGAATTGAAACAACCAATCAGTCAACCTTTGAGAATTGAAACAACCAATCAGTCAACATTTGAGAATTGAAACAACCAATCAGCCAACCGTTGAGAATTGAAATAACCAATTAGCCAACCTTCCAGTCAACCTTTAAGAATTGAAACAACCAATCAGCCAACCGTTGAGAATTGAAACAACCAATTAGCCAACCATCCAGTCAACCTTTGAGAACTGAGCCAAGTAATCAGCTTACCATCCAGTCAACCTTTGAGAACTGAACCAAGTAATCAGCCAACCATCCAGTCAACCTTTGAGAACTGAACCAAGCAATCCATTCAGTCAACCTTACAATGCCAGTTATGTCCGCTTGTGACTGTATAAACCACGTGTTGCGTTGTCACCTTGGAGTCTTACCCTTGAACATTCTGTCAGAAATTATCACAACTAAATTGATCACAATTATATAATCTTTACAGTAACTAACGAGCTTTACTTAAATGTTTTGGGTTGCGTTGTGAGAGGGTGGGGGAAAAAAAAGGGGGGGGAGGTAGAAGTCCCGAACATGCACGACCAAAGCAAGCAATAAAGCGGAGTAGTGCTCTATGGTAGCCAACCTTCGATGCGGAGACGGCACTCAATTATATTGACATTAACAGTAATCAGAAATTGAAACTGTACTCATTTCTTATTCACCTCCCCTTCTGTAAAAGTCCTTCTGATTTGCTGAGATATTATGTTTCTGGCCTACACACATGAAAGTTCGCCACTGTAGTGTACTTTTACGACCAGCTTATTTCTGATTCTGTATCCCTACTCATTTGACCCGGTTGAGTTTTCATTTTATAGCTTGAACACGAGAGTGTGCGCGGCAGGGTGTTGATCAGCTTTAGGTTACTGACCTCGACAACCCTCAACGTTGAGTCGTTGACTGCTATCAGTTCTCACGGCCGTGTAGCCTCTAACATCAAGGAATCCAGCAAATAAGCCTCTCTGTGCTCACAAGTTATTTCTTGTCTATGTTGCTATTTTTGGCACATTTGGCTTTCCCAGTTTACCTGCGTCATAGGGAAACATCACGTGTCTAGGAGGTTCGATGTCATGTGCATATTTGAGAGCCACTTCTCGCAGATGACGATTATTAAGTTCAGACCGAGTTCAAACGCTGTGTGCGATCTTTTTATGTTGATACTTAGAGGTTTGTGTACACTTGAATCTACATTATTAGTGTACGCTTGTAAAGGTTTGAGAGAGAAATAGAGATAGAGAGAGAGAGAGTGTGTGTGTGCGATAGAGAGAGGGAGAGGGGGAAAGAGAGGGAGAGAGAGAGCGAAAGAAAAAGGGAGAGAGAGCGAGAGAGAGTGATAGAGTGAGAGAGAGGGAGAGACATAGAGAGAGGGAGAGAGAGGGGGGAGACAGAGAAGGAGAGAGCGCAGGAGAGAGAGAGGAAGAGAGGGATCGGGAAAGAGAGAGTGAGAGAAAAAATAGAGAGAATAAGAGAGCGGGAGAGCGATAGAGAGAGAGAGAAAGAGAGGTAGAGCGTGAGAGCAAGAGAGAGAGGGGGAGAAGGAAGAGAGAGCGGGTGAGCAAGAGAGAGAAAGAGAGGGAGAGCAAGAGAGAGGCGGGAAGAGAGACGTGGGGAGAGAGAGCGAGAGAGAGAGAGAGGGGGAGAGAGAACGAGAGAGCGAGAGAGAGAGAGAGAGAAATGATAAATGAAAATAGAGAAAACTTAAGAAAGACATAGAAAGCATCCTGAGATAGATACCTAGAATGAAAAGAAAAGTAGTGAACAACAGAACAGAGAATGTAATGAAAAAATATGAAAGTTGAGGTATGTAGAAATAAAAATAAAAATAAATAAGGTGAGAGTAGAAGGAAGAGGAAACGCAATTTTAAAAATTTAATAATGTAGAGAAATTGTTGCATAAAACAAGGTGTTAGGGGAGGATAATGTTACCCAAATTTATTTGTTTAGTGAGATTATTACTAAGATTCATAAATGACATTTTAAGACACACCGTCTTAATCGCGAAGAGTGAAATTCAGTTTCAGAAAATTTTTGACATTATAGTGATATTGGGCAAAAATAAAGATCTTAGCCGCAATGATAAAAAGATATAAATGATACTTCCGAAAAAGGAAAATATATCTCTTCTCCATGCACAATGAAAGTAAATGAAACGGTATTAAAACATAACAATGTATTTATATAAAAGTAAAGTAAAGTGCCCCCGTCACGCCAAGTGACGTATAGGGAATATGGTGTTAGTGACCATATATTTTACAGACCCTCAGCACATGATTTTTGTGGTAATGTGGTCGATATTACGCTCGTGCCGCTTTACTTCCCAGAAAAAAATCCGGTACCCATTTAAAGGCTGGGTGAATCCGGAAGCCGTCGGTTGGGATCGAACCCTAGCTCTTGTCCTTTGTTGTCCAGTTCACTAACCACTGAGCTATCGCGGCTCCAATGTATTTATATACCTGGGAACCATGTTAACTTCGGATTGTAGATGCAGAAATGAAGTGTGATGTAGTATAACTCGGGCAAAGGCGACATTCCAAAGAATGAGAAAGATATTACTCAATCCATTTTTGTTAATGGAAATAAAAAATGAGTTCTTCAATGTTATGTTGGCCAGTCTTCACGTATGGTTGTGAATATTGGACAATAGAAATAGGGACAAGAAATTCAATAGGGGCCACGGAGTGAGGTTTTACAGAAAACTGTTGAGAATACCATGGACAACTAAAAGGAATAGTGAAGATGTTCTAGAAGAGGTCGAAGCAAAAAGGAAGTCAATTTCTAACATCACAAAGAAACAATTATAAATTGTTGGTCATGTAATGAGGAGGAAACAATTATAAATTGTTGGTGATGTAATGAGAAGGAAACAATTATAAATTTTTGGTCATGTAATGAGGAGGAAACAATTATAAATTTTTGGTGTTGTAATGAGAAGCAAACAATTATAAATTTTTGGTCATGTAATGAGGAGGAAACAATTATAATTTTTGGTCATGTAATGAGGAGGAAACAATTATAAATTTTTGGTCATGTAATGAGGAGGAAACAATTATAAATTTTTGGTCATGTAATGAGGAGGAAACAATTATAAATTGTTGGTGTTGTAATGAGAAGGAAACAATTATAAATTGTTGGCCATGTAATGAGAAGGAAACAATTATAAATTGTTGGCCATGTAATGAGAAGGAAACAATTATAAATTGTTGGCCATGTAATGAGAAGGAAACAATTATAAATTGTTGGTGTTGTAATGAGAAGCAAACAATTATAAATTGTTGGCCATGTAATGAGAAGGAAACAATTATAAATTGTTGGCCATGTAATGAGAAGGAAACAATTATAAATTGTTGGCCATGTAATGAGAAGGAAACAATTATAAATTGTTGGCCATGTAATGAGAAGGAAACAATTATAAATTGTTGGCCATGTAATGAGAAGGAAACAATTATAAATTGTTGGCCATGTAATGAGAAGGAAACAATTATAAATTGTTGGCCATGTAATGAGAAGGAAACAATTATAAATTGTTGGCCATGTAATGAGAAGGAAACAATTAAAGTTTTCTGCTTGCTAGCATTCATCTGATGACTAAAGGGGTACACCTCTTCCTCATCCGGAATGGATGTTAAGTTTGAGTGGATGCATTGTTTTGTGGTTTGCAGTAGAGTTGCAAGATATGCGCCTTTCGACCCAACACATCCGACTTCAGCATAGCATTTTTGAGCATCGTGTAACCTTCCTTTTCGACACCCATTCATTTGGAAAGACTAGACCTGTTAGTCTCTTATTTAAAGCAACACGGAGAGATTGATTTGGGTCTAAATGGTTCTGGTTCATCAATTCTGACGCAAACAGTCAGCTATGATTCGCTGGCTTCCGTTCTTTTTAAAGAAATCTCTCTTGCTGTCAGGCGTCTTCAACTAGTGACAATTGTAATAAGTAAGGGAAGAAGAGATACAGGAAAAAGGATGGAACAGATTCACGTCAGTTTAAGGAAATGGTTTGGTCGGAAATCACAACATAATTAATAATCAGCTGTAGAGATAGAAAGTTGTGGAGAGACATGATCACTTATAGCAGCATACATGGCACTTGATAATGCTGGTTATGGAGATTTCAATCTCTGACCTGTACACCACGTGTGGATTGCATTGGTCACGTGGGATATAACGTCATCGCTGCAACTAGCAGACGTCAGAAAGGTGGATATTAGTTGTAATTATTTATTATAAAACAATGGATGAAATAAGAGAATGAATACGCTTGTCACTTAGCTCTCATCTTATCTCGGGAATGGAGCCGCGATAGCTCAGTGGTTAGTGAACTGAACTACAAAGGGCAAGAGGTAGGGTCCGATCCCGACCGACGGCTTCCGAGTTCACCCAGCCTTAAATGGGTACCGGATATTTTTCTGGGAAAGTAAAGCGGCCCGGGTGTAACACCGACAACTTTACCCCAAAAATCATGTGCTGAAGGTCTGTCAAAATTATGGTCACTATCACCATATTCCCTAAACGCCGCTTGGCGTGACGGGGCTCTTTATTTAATTTACTTTATCTCATGAGAGTTTGGGTTCATTTTACCCATTGTGAAGATTTTTTTTTTTTTTCAAGATGGAAATTGCTCCAGGGCTTACTTAAGCCCTAAACATTGGCACAACAAATTTTCTCTAGAAGAGTTGGGCGACCTGGCGTGATACTGAATTTATTACATACAAATTTAGCAATCATCATCATGTGCCATACCGGGTGGCGTAGGATCCTATGTCCTTCCACAATCTTCTAGCCACAGTGCATCGTATCAGTTCTGTTGTTGACTGTTTTCCGTGCCACGACACCAAGCTATCTATAGTCCGTTCAGATTCGTTTGCCGAGATGTTATGATTTATAATTCAAAAAGTTCTTGATGATTTCACATGATTTTTGGCATACGGTGTTAAAATGTCCATGTCACGAGAACATATGTGTTACTCGATGTCTAGCTATAACGGTATTCTTAAAGCGGCGAATTCCTTTGATCTTTGCCCATGTAACTATTATTTTGACCCTAATCAAAATGTTTTACAGTAATCTAGTGCAACGATGACCCATAGGCGTGTCCATAAAATTTTACTTGGTGGCAAGTATACAAATTTTAAATCATATATAGAACTTTTGTTCGTAGAGTCAATTTGATATAGTTCCATGCTCTTGGTGTGAGTTTCCCAAATGTTGTCGCTGCCTTTCAAATACGTACATTTAGTTCCTCATCTAAGGAAAGTGTGGCTGTAATAGTGGATCCAAGATAGCTGAACTTCTGTACTGACTCAAGCAGGCTTCCATTCAAAGTAATGGTTGTTGGTTTGCTTATAACATATTTTTGATTGCTTGGGTGGTCTTGAACAATAAACTGTTTAACAAATCAACTAGGAAATTTTGCAAATCAAACTATTTATCTGTAGACTTAATCAGAGTAATGATCATTCAGAATCAGACGAGTCAAATAGGTCGATTACTGCTTTCGGCTGAAAAACAACAAACCATCCTTTTTCCAATATTCCTCTTCTTGTCGTAACACATGATCCTCACATTTTACCCAGTAGTCTTTATTTATATTTGATAGAGCCTGATTTGTAAGTGTCTCAACATCGCATAATTTGAAAGTTTTATTTGTATATGCTACGTGTCCTTTAACTTTTGCCCAAACTAGTTCTATCGGATTTAAGTGTGCATGATATGGAGGTAGTCTCAAACATCTATGGCCATGTTCTTGAATTAACTTGTCTATTTTAAATATCTTTGTACGTTGTGTCTGTTTTACAAGGCTAAGCAATTCGGGTTTCAAGTAGCTGTCGTTAACTTGTATGTGTTCTTTTATGAGCCACGTTTTGATTGCATCTTTTGTACTTGATGATGTTGGGATTCTATCTTCTACGTTAACTACGTTATGGTATGAAGCATTGTCCATTATCAGACAAGAAGGTCGATCTAATATTGGAAGGATACTTTTCTCGATCCAGTCTTTAAATATGCGCCCATTCATTTCGGAGTGGTAGTCTCTATTGTCTATGGATTTTGAAATGAAAACGAGATGAGCATTCTGCAACAACCCATTATGTCTGCTACCTGCATGTGCAACTATCAAACGTTGCCCTTTACTGCTTGGTACTGATCTTTTAATACTTCCATCTGCTAACTGCCATTCCTTTTCATTTGTATGATGAGCGTTGATCCAAGTTTCATCTAAATAAACAATATCATAATCATTTTCGCGCATTTCCTTCACTTCACGTAAATACTTGCTTCTAAGAGCTACTAGATGTGGCTTCTCACAAATAATGTTTTTTTTCCACCAGCATACTTTCTAAAGGTGAAGCCTGCACTTCTTAATATTTTCCATAATGAAGTTTTTGATATTTCAATGTCGTTGTTAGTTTTCAGCCAAAGCTTCAACTTTCTAAGTGTCACTTCTTCGTTTATATCAAACATTCGACAGATTTCTCTTTTTACTAGGTCCTTATCAAAACTGTCTAACGTTTCTTTCCTTCCTTGCTTTCTTGCATTTGTTGGCAATAAATATCCGCTTCCTTTAACTATTCGATCAAATGAACGTTTACACAAACCTAAAATATGCATTGTTCTCTTCTCAGGGTTTGATAAAGAACAATAAAGATGTCCCTTTTTACGCTCTCTGCAGAAGTATTGATAAATCTTTATAGCAATTTTATGCTCAGTAAAATATTTTGCCTTTATATTCATTCTCACATAGACTTGCAGAAGATAATATGGATAGTGCCGCCTCCTTTCTGTAAATATTGAGATTTGCCTCTGAATTATGACTCGAACTCGAGTCTACGGCCGTGATTTTGACGTCACATAATTTCCGGTTTCGGCTAAAATGTCATTTTGTGCTAAACGGGAAATTTTATATGTAACATTTCTTTATAAAAATTTATAGTGGAAACATAACTATTTTAGGACGGTGCGCATTCAGCCGTGAAGGTCATTCCTATATGTTAAAGAATCAGCTGTGAGATGTAAGCATCTACATAATCCCTCCGGTGTTTATAATATCGATTAACTTTTTTTTAATGTAGGTTAAATAAGGCATCTTTGAAACTGGATCACATTTCTTTGATAAAAAAAATATTTTTATAGCGACATTAGTATTCTAAACCTAACTTCAAAAGATCAATGCAAATGAACAATAAGTTTTTGAAAAAAATAAATTAGTGTCTAGGCAAAACGAATCTGAACGGACTATAGTATCTTCTCTCTTTGTCTTCAGCGATCTCTCTTTCCCATTATTTAGCCAGTTGTAACCAAGTATTCAAATTTTCTTCCTCTCATGATGTGCCCGAAAAATGTTGATTGTTTCTTTCTGATTTTTTATGAGCTCCATTTCTGTGTTGGCCTCTTGGAGAATGTCTTCATTGATATTTTTAGCTGTCCAGGGAACTTTCAACATTCTTCTGAGAAATCCCAACTCTGTGGCTTATAATCGTCTTTTCATTTGTTTTTCTACTGTCAATGATTCGCTTCCACAGGTTATAATTCTTCTTTTTCTTCTACCGTTTTAGCTCCCAGTGGAGCATAGGTCTTCAACAAACACTTTCCAAGCCGTTCTGTTGTTTGCCATTCTTTTAAGATCATTCTATATTTTCCCCATCATCTTCATCTCTGCTTCTATCTGTTTTGTTCAAGAATTCCTTGGTCTTCCTCATTGTCTTTTCCCCTGGAGATTCCAAAAAAGGGCCTGTTGTGTAATACTCTCAGTTGACTTCTGTAGTGTGTGTCCTATCCAGCGCCATCGTCTTCGCTGTATCATAGGTTATAAGTGGCTCTATATAATTAAATTTATCTATGGTCATGACAGATATGAACACTTAATGGGCACCTTATTTCTCTATACGGCGTAAAATTAGACGACGTACTTAAAGTTCTCTGAACGTCATTAGATAAGTAAGGCACCAATAAATGTTGAACAGTTGCCATCGATCGATATCAAGAACTGGACCTGCTGGGATAAGTCTTTCTTTCTCGTTCTGGCCTTCACCGATGACTCATCATCATCATCATCATGTGTCATACCGGTTGGCGTAGACGATCATGCCCTTCCACAATCTTCTATCTACAGTGCATCGTATCAGTTCTGTTGTTGACTGTTTTCCATGCCAGGACACCAAGCTATCCAGTATTTTCTCTCTTTGCCGTCCGCGATCTCTCTTTCCTTTTATTTTTGCCACACCGATGACTACTAAAGGAATTAATTATTCTCTTTATCGTCAGCCGTTAAAAGGACGTTAAGTGGGCTCAGGTGCGTTGTGTCGAGGTTTCCAGTAGAACTGCGGTATATTCGGCTTTCAGTCCATTACATCCGACTTCAGCACAGTATTTTTAGTACCGAGTTGCCTTCCCTCATTGACCCCTACTCGCTTGACCAGACTAGACTGGTTAGTCTGTTTCTGGAGGCACCGCGAAGAGGTGGAGTATGGTCGGGATGGTTTCTGGTCACCTATCCTTTCGCAAGGCATCAGCTATGATTCGCTGACAGTTTCCAGTTATGTGGCTATTAACGCTTTATATCTACAAAATCCCATTTCTACACAAAGTCCCATCTCTACATAAAGTCCCATCTCTACACAAAGCCCCATCTCTACACAAAATCCCATCTCTACACAAAGCCCCATCTCTACACAAAGTCCCATCTCTACACAAAGTCCCATCTCTACACAAAGCCCCATCTCTACACAAAATCCCATCTCTACACAAAGTCCCATCTCTACACAAAGTCCCATCTCTACACAAAGTCTCATCTCTACACAAAGTCCCATCTCTACACAAAGTCCTATCTCTACAGCTGTCTATCAATTCTCCTGTTAACTTCATACAAAACCATTCTCTTAAACTGTCTATCATCTTTACTCTCTTATTCCCTTAATCTTTTATCAATAAATAAGAAATGCAAACGTCTTTAGGGAGACGATCAAGACTACATGGTTAGAAGGAACCTGAAAACAAATACAAGAGCCGCCATTTTGTGAACTCCTGTATGAAAACATACAGATCCTGATCTAAACCAACTTGACGAGGATCGGTGCCGGGTGAGGTATGGTGTTGGCCAGTCTTGGGGCACTCTACATTTATAACCAGGACATTAGGTCAGCAGAAGAGTGCACAAAATATTACGTTTTGGGAGCCTAGATGATCTAAGTACAGAACGTTGGGATACGAACAAGAACGTCCGGAGTTCAAATCACAGGCGGTGGGAATTTGTCTCTTCAAATCCCTGGTTTCTTCGTGGCTTTACCTTCCCCTAGTCTCTGGGTAGTGAGATCACATGTCTGGCCATCTCTGGTTAGTGAGATCACATGTCTGGCCATCTCTAGGTCGTTATATCCAATGTCTGGTCATCTCTGGGTAGTGATATCTCACATCTGGCCATCGCTTGTTAATGGCATCCCATATCTGGTCATCTCTGGGTAGTGAGATCCCATGTCTGGCCATCTCTGGGTGGTGAGATCACATGTCTGGCCATCTCTAGGTAGTGAGATTCCATGTCTGGCCATCTCTGGTTAGTGAGATCACATGTCTGGCCATCTCTGGTTAGTGAGATCACATGTCTGGCCATCTCTAGGTAGTTATATCCAATGTCTGGTCATCTCTGGGTAGTGATATCTCACATCTGGCCATCGCTTGTTAATGGCATCCCATATCTGGTCATCTCTGGGTAGTGAGATCCCATGTCTGGCCATCTCTGGGTGGTAAGATCACATGTCTGGCCATCTCTAGGTAGTGAGATTCCATGTCTGGCCATCTCTGGGCAGTGAAATCACATGTCTGGCCATCTCTGGGTAGTGAGATCCCATGTCTGGCCATCTCTGGGTAGTGAGATCCCATGTCTGGCCATCTCTGGGTAGTGAGATCACACGTCTGGCCATATCTAGGTGTAACATCCCATGCCTGGCCATCATTGGGTAGTGACATCTCATGTTTGGTCATCTTTGGGTAGTGAGATCCCATGTCTGGTCATCTCTGGGTAGTGACATCCCATGACTGGTCATCTCTGGGTAGTCACATCCCATGTCTGGTCATCTCTGGGTAGTGAGATCCCATGTCTGGCCATCTCTATATAGTGAGATCCCATCTCTGGCCATCTCTAGGTAGTGACATCCAATGTCTGGCCATCTGTAGGTAGTGAGATCTCATGTCTGACCATTTGTAGGTAGTGAGATCTCATGTCCGACAATCTGTAGGAAGTGAGATCTCATGTCTGGCCATCTGTAGGTAGTGAGATCTCATGTCCGACAATTTGTAGGAAGTGAGATCTCATGTCTGGCCATCTGTAGGTAGTGAGATCTCATGTCTGACCATCTGTAGGTAGTGAGATTTCATGTCTGACCATCTTTAGGTTGTGAGATCTCATGTCTGACAATCTGTAGGTAGTGAGATCCGATGTCTAAATCTCATGGATAACGGAATAAACAGGTTTCATGTGCAATCGCGCACGTTAAAGGATCTTTGGCATTTGGAAGTTGAAAAGAATAGCCCACCTGAGCCGGTGCCCCGGCAACATTGATAGGTAAAAATGTTACCAAAAAGACCAAAACATCTAGAAGATAAAACACATGTTTTTGCCTCTGTAATCGGAGAATAAATGCCTGAATGGCGAGGAACACCTGAGCACACGGCTGCCTGTGTAAAATTTAGATAAATATTCCTGCAAATTTCTGTCTCTTTCTCTTACTAGAGATATAAAAGTGGTGGTCGCTAACATCAGTTACGTTATGGAAGCTTTAGGGTAGGGTTGAAGTTCAATTTATATGGTGAATGAGATTAAAAAAAATAAAGTATAAGAACAAGGAAATTGAAGAAAGGAGTTTGTCGAGAATATAAAAACAAAGAAATAGACAAAGAAATGCTTGACGCTATGTAAAAACAAAGAAATGGGCAAATTAATGCTTGTCAATAATATAACACAAAATTTAACCATTTGCCTATTGACAATTTAACAAGAAAGAAAAAGATTTTTTAAATGCCTGCCGATAATGTAAAAGCAAAGAAATAAAGAAAGAAATAAAAACCTGTCAAGAGTATAACAACAACAAAATAGACCAAAAATGCCCGACGATAATATAAGGAAAAAAACCATGGACAAAATTCTTGTCGTGAAATAAACACAAAGAAATATCAGTGGAGAACATTGCAAAGAGATGTGGGGAAATGCCCTTCAGAAATATGAAAATAAATAAATTGGAACAAATGCCTGTATATAACCACAAAGAAATGGGGGGGCTGGGGAGCTTGTTGAGAATGAAACCACAAAGAAATGGGGGAGAGGGAAGCTTGCCGAGAATATAACCACAAAGAAATAGGGGGGGGGGTGGAAGCTTTCGAGAATATAACCACAAAGAAATGGGGGGGGGGGGAGGGTAAGCTTGTGGAGAATATAACCAAAAAGAAATGGGTTGAAGGGAACCTTGTCGAGAATATAGTCACAATGTAATGGGGGGGGGGGGTAAGCTTGTCGAATATATAACCAAAAAGTAATGGAGTGGAGGGAAGCTTGTCGAGTATATAACCAAAATGTAATGGGGTGGAGGGATGCTTGTCGAGTATATAACCAAAAAGTAATGGGGTGGAGGGAAGCTTGTCGAGTATATAACCAAAATGTAATGGGGTGGAGGGATGCTTGTCGAGTATATAACCAAAATGTAATGGGGTGGAGGGATGCTTGTCGAGTATATAACCAAAATGTAATGGAGTGGAGGGAAGCTTGTCGAGTATATAACCAAAATGTAATGGGGTGGAGGGATGCTTGTCGAGTATATAACCAAAAAGTAATGGGGTGGAGGGATGCTTGTCGAGTATATAACCAAAAAGTAATGGGGTGGAGGGATGCTTGTCGAGAATATAACCAAAAAGTAATGGAGTGGAGGGAAGCTTGTCGAGTATATAACCAAAATGTAATGGGGTGGAGGGATGCTTGTCGAGTATATAACCAAAAAGTAATGGGGTGGAGGGATGCTTGTCGAGAATATAACCAAAAAGTAATGGGGTGGAGGGATGCTTGTCGAGAATATAGTCACAAAGAAATGGGGGAGGGGGGTAAGCTTGTCGAGAATATAGCCACAAAGAAATGGGAGGGGGGGGTAAGCTTGTCGAGAATATAACCACAAAGAAATGGGGGGGGGGGAATTTGTCGAGAATATAGTCACAAAGAAATGGGGGTATAAACTTGTCGAGAATATAGTCACAAAGAAATGGGGGGGGGGGGGTGGGGTAAACTTGTTGAGAATATAGTCACAAAGTAATGGGGGGGGGGTAAGCTTGCCGAGAATATAGTCACAAGGAAATGGGGTGGGGGGTAAGGTTGTTGAGAAGATAACCACAAAATAATGGAGGGGCGGGATAAACTTGTCGAGAATATAGCCACAAAGAAATGGAGTGGGGGGGGGGGGGGGGCTAAGCTTGTCGAGAATATAGCCACAAAGAAATGGGGGGGGGGTAAGAATGTCAAGAATATAGCCACAAAGAAATGGGGGGGGGTAAGCCTGTCGAGAATATAACCACAAAGAAATGGGAGGGGGGGGTGTAAGCTTGTCGAGAATATAGTCACAAAGAAATGGGGGGTGTAAACTTGTTGAGAATATAATCACAAAGAAATGGAGTGGGGGGGGGCGCCTAAGCTTGTCGAGAATATAGCCACAAAGAAACGGGGGGGGGGGAAGCTTGTCGAGAATATAACCACAAAGAAATGGGGGGGAGCTTATCGAGAATATAACCACAAAGAAATGGGGGGGAAGCTTGTTGAGAATATAACCACAAAGAAATGGGGGAAAGGGGGGTAAGCTTGTCAATAATATATTACAAAGAAATGAGGGGGGGGGGTGTAAGCTTGTCGAGAATATAACCACAAAGAAATGGGGGGGGGGTAAGCTTGTCGAGAATATAACCACAAAGAAATGGGAGGGGGAGGTAAGTTTGTTGAGAATATAACCACAAAGAAATGGGGGGGGGGGTAAGCTTGTCGAGAATATAACCACAAAGAAATGGGGGGGGGGTAAGCTTGTCGAGAATATAACCACAAAGAAATGGGGGGGGGGGCCGGTAAGCTTGTCGAGAATATAACCACAAAGAAATGGGGGGGGGGGGGTAAGCTTGTCGAGAATATAACCACAAAGAAATTGGAGGGGGCAGGGAAGCTTGTTGGGAATATAACCACAAAGAAATGAGGGGGGGTAAGCTTGTTGAGAATATAACCACAAAGAAATAGGGGGGGAGGTAAGCTTGTCAAGAATATATTACAAAGAAATGAGGGGGGGGGTAAGCTTGACGAGAATATAACCACAAAGAAATGGGGGGGGGTAAGCTTGTCGAGAATATAACCACAAAGAAATCCGAGGGGAGGGGGGGGTAAGCTTGTCGAGAATATAGTCACAAAGAAATGGGGGGGTGTAAACTTGTTGAGAATATAGTCACAAAGAAATGGAGGGGGGGCTAAGCTTGTCGAGAATATAGCCACAAAGAAACGGGGGGGGGGGGTAAGCTTGTCGAGAATATAACCACAAAGAAATGGGAGGGGGGGTGTAAGCTTGTCGAGAATATAGTCACAAAGAAATGGGGGGGGGGGTGTAAACTTGTTGAGAATATAATCACAAAGAAATGGAGTGGGGGGGGCCTAAGCTTGTCGAGAATATAGCCACAAAGAAACGGGGGGGGGGAAACTTGTCGAGAATATAACCACAAAGAAATGGGGGGGGAAGCTTGTCGAGAATGTAACCACAAAGAAATGGGGGGGGAGGAAGCTTGTTGAGAATATAACCACAAAGAAATGGGGGGGGGTAAGCTTGTCGAGAAAATAACCACAAAGAAAATGGGGGGGGGGTAAGCTTGTCAATAATATATTACAAAGAAATGAGGGGGGGGTAAGCTTGGCGAGAATATAACCACAAAGAAATGGGGGGGGGTAAGCTTGTCGAGAATATAACCACAAAGAAATGAGGGGGGGAGGTAAGTTTGTTGAGAATATAACCAAAAAGAAATGGGGGGGGGGAGGTAAGTTGTTGAGAATATAGCCACAAAGAAATGGGGGGGGGGGTAAGAATGTCAAGAATATAGCCACAAAGAAATGGGGGGGGGTAAGCCTGTCGAGAATATAACCACAAAGAAATGGGAGGGGGGGTGTAAGCTTGTCGAGAATATAGTCACAAAGAAATGGGGGGTGTAAACTTGTTGAGAATATAATCACAAAGAAATGGAGTGGGGGGGGGGGCCTAAGCTTGTCGAGAATATAGCCACAAAGAAACGGGGGGGGGGAAGCTTGTCGAGAATATAACCACAAAGAAATGGGGGGGAGCTTGTCGAGAATATAACCACAAAGAAATGGGGGGGGGGAAGCTGTTGAGAATATAACCACAAAGAAATGGGGGGGGGGTAAGCTTGTCGAGAAAATAACCACAAAGAAAATTGGGGGGGGGGGGTAAGCTTGTCAATAATATATTACAAAGAAATGAGGGGGGGGTGTAAGCTTGTCGAGAATATAACCACAAAGAAATGGGGGGGGGGTAAGCTTGTCGAGAATATAACCACAAAGAAATGGGAGGGGGAGGTAAGTTTGTTGAGAATATAAACCACTAAGAAATGAGGGGGGGGGGTAAGCTTGTCGAGAATATAACCACAAAGAAATGGGGGGGGGGCGGTAAGCTTGTCGAGAATATTTCCACAAAGAAATGGGGGGGGGGGGGTAAGCTTGTCGAGAATATAACCACAAAGAAATTGGAGGGGGCAGGGAAGCTTGTTGGGAATATAACCACAAAGAAATGGGGGGGGGGGGTAAGCTGGTTGAGAATATAACCACAAAGAAATAGGGGGGGGGAGGTAAGCTTGTCAAGAATATATCACAAAAAAATGAGGGGGGGGGGTAAGCTTGACGAGAATATAACCACAAAGAAATGGGGGGGGGGGTAAGCTTGTCGAGAATATAACCACAAAGAAATCCGAGGGGGAGGGGGGGTAAGCTTGTCGAGAATATAGTCACAAAGAAATGGGGGGGTGTAAACTTGTTGAGAATATAGTCACAAAGAAATGGAGGGGGGGGGGGGCTAAGCTTGTCGAGAATATAGCCACAAAGAAACGGGGGGGGGGGGGGTTGGTAAGCTTGTAGAGAATATAACCACAAAGAAATGGGAGGGGGGTGTAAGCTTGTCGAGAATATAGTCACAAAGAAATGGGGGGGGGGTGTAAACTTGTTGAGAATATAATCACAAAGAAATGGAGTGGGGGGGGGCCTAAGCTTGTCGAGAATATAGCCACAAAGAAACGGGGGAGGGGGGGGGGAAACTTGTCGAGAATATAACCACAAAGAAATGGGGGGGAAGCTTGTCGAGAATATAACCACAAAGAAATGGGGGGGGGGAGGAAGCTTGTTGAGAATATAACCACAAAGAAATGGGGGGGGGGGGTAAGCTTGTCGAGAAAATAACCACAAAGAAAATGGGGGGGGGGTAAGCTTGTCAATAATATATTACAAAGAAATGAGGGGGGGGGGTAAGCTTGGCGAGAATATAACCACAAAGAAATGGGGGGGGGTAAGCTTGTCGAGAATATAACCACAAAGAAATGAGGGGGGGAGGTAAGTTTGTTGAGAATATAACCACAAAGAAATGGGGGGGGGAGGTAAGTTTGTTGAGAATATAACCACAAAGAAATGGGGGGGGGGTAAGCTTGTCGAGAATATAACCACAAAGAAATGGGGGGGGGGTGGGGTAAGCTTGTCAGGAATATAACCACAAAGAAATTGTGGGGGGTAAGCTTTTCGAGAATATAACCACAAAGAAATGGGGGGGGGGGTAAGCTTGTTGAGAATATAACCACAAAGAAATGGGGGGGGGGAGGTAAGCTTGTCAAGAATATATTACAAAAAAATGAGGGGGGGGGGTAAGCTTGACGAGAATATAACCACAAAGAAATGGGGGGGGGTAAGCTTGTCGAGAATATAACCACAAAGAAATGGGAGGGGGGGGGGTAAGCTTGTCGAGAATATAGTCACAAAGAAATGGGGGGTGTAAACTTGTTGAGAATATAGTAACAAAGAAATGGAGTGGGGGGGGGCTAAGCTTGTCGAGAATATAGCCACAAAGAAACGGGGGGGGGGTGGTAAGCTTGTCGAGAATATAACCACAAAGAAATGGGGGGGGGGAGCTTGTCGAGAATATAACCACAAAGAAAGGGGGGGGAAGCTGTTGAGAATATAACCACAAAGAAAATGGGGGGGGGGGGTAAGCTTGTCAATAATATATTACAAAGAAATGAGGGGGAGGGGTAAGCTTGTCGAGAATATAACCACAAAGAAATGGGGGGGGGTAAGCTTGTCGAGAATATAACCACAAAGAAATGGGGGGGAGGAAGCTTGTCGAGAACATAATAAACAGAGCAATAAATGTCTAGATCCCGTGACAGTCAACCTTCGATCCCACCACAGTATTTGACACGACACAATTAGCAACAAATATTCTAGATTTTTTTGTTTTATAAGAGAAAATGCTAACTAATTGAATAAGAGACGGAGGTGTGTGTATAAGAAAGAAGAGTTCTACAACATCTGTTCCAAAGATCAATTTAATCAAAACATGTTTTATGTTTTCTTTAAAAGTAGAGACAGACCAATGATTTAGCTGCATGACTTCCGTAGCTTCTGCCCTTTACATCTCAATCAATTTGCAGAAAATCGTTCTTTAAAAGACACGGAAAAAGCATCCGATTACAAATTATCGTGATTTCTTCATGTTAGTCGAAGCAAATATTGGTCTCAATTTGGAATCAATTACAGTAATGCTAAGTCCAATTCCAATTCCGTTTACTTAAATATAGAGGAAATATTGTTCAGAATCTTTGTCCTAGTTACTGGAACGTGTGGCTTAATGACCTCGACCTTGCTTCATTAATCTCTTTTCCCCTGTTAGCTTCCTCAGAAGCGGTAAGTTTACGTCATGCAAAACGATAATGAGCGCGATAATGACGGTGAAATATGTGAAGTGAAGACGGTTCTGACTTTGTGTAAAATCTCTTTTTTAAAAAAATGGGATAAATGTAAACTTTCTGCTTGAAGACCGGCTATAGTTAATTCCCTTTGAAACTCAATTTGTTCACTTCTGCGTTCAGGCTTCGTGTATATTCCCAGCCACATTCCATTCTTCTGGGGATAAAAAAGTAATACATAAATATTGATATGAACGTATACTTTTCACAAATTCACATTGCTGGCAGATCTTACAGTCTGTTGTTTGATGTGCGACAGGGACAGTCCGATGACTAATTGTGTTTCATAAGTTCGGATTTGGAGTCAGGGTGATGTCCTAAAATCATCAAGCGCTAGACATTTTTTTTTAAATGACGATCATCATTTTCAGGAGGACGTGAACTTCCGGTCAATATGGTGGATAGGCGGCAGGAACCATTAAAGGCTATGTTTGAAAAGTGTTCCTTTGTTGCCGAGAGAATACCCCAGTACCACAATAATAATCCGGTAGATTTTCTTCCTTCCTCCTAATTGTCTGGTACATTACCCTCTTACCTCCTAATTGTCCGGTAGATTTTCCTCTTACCCCGAATTGCCCGGTAGGTTTCCCTCTTACCTCCTAATTGCCCGGTAGATTTCCTTCTTACCTCCTAATTGTCCGTAGATTTATCCCTTAACTCCTAATTGTCCGGTAGATATCCCTCTTATCTCCTAATTATTATGTAGATGTCCAACTTATTTCCTAATTTTTATGTAGATGTCCAACTTATTTCCTAATTATTATGTAGATGTCCAACTTATCTCCTAATTATTATGTAGATGTCCAACTTATCTCCTAATTGTCCGGTAGATATCCCTCTTATTTCCTAATTATTATGTAGATGTCCAACTTATTTCCTAATTATTATGTAGATGTCCAACTTATCTCCTAATTATTATGTAGATGTCCAACTTATCTCCTAATTATTATGTAGATGTCCAACTTATCTCCTAATTATTATGTAGATGTCCAACTTATCTCCTAATTATTATGTAGATATCCCTCTTATCTCCTAATTATTATGTAGATGTCCAACTTATCTCCTAATTATTATGTAGATGTCCAACTTATCTCCTAATTATTATGTAGATGTCCAACTTATCTCCTAATTATTATGTAGATGTCCAACTTATCTCCTAATTATTATGTAGATGTCCAACTTATCTCCTAATTATTATGTAGATGTCCAACTTATCTCCTAATTATTATGTAGATGTCCAACTTATTTCCTAATTATTATGTAGATGTCCAACTTATTTCCTAATTATTATGTAGATGTCCAACTTATCTCCTAATTATTATGTAGATGTCCAACTTATTTCCTAATCCCCAGGTAGATTCTTTCGCCTTCGGTCCCCCCCAACCCCCAACCCCTTCCCACCCCGCGATCCTCCAATCTTTTTCACCCCCTCCCTCCTGACCGTCTTCTGAATTTTTCAATTTCCCCGACCCCTCCTGACCCTTTTGGTAGGTGAGATCGAGTACCTAATCCTAACGAAAACGCACGACAAGACGTAGAGAGGAGACAATAATAAATAAATATTATAATGGAGGCCAACTTCCGAGGCGATAGATCAGCGAATTATTTCAGGGGAAGAGGAGGTATGTTTACAACACTCGGGAAAAACCACGAATAATCAACAGAAAAACAAACAACAAAGAAGAGCGGATTATCCGAAGCAAGATCGAACCCATACTCCTCGGCACATCGCCTTGCCACGAGAACAAAACGCTAGAACACACGACCAACTCACCTATCTAAAAAGATAGATATCATTGGTGATGTCTTTCGTGCATGTGTACTCATGACTATAGCATAGGATTACGATCACAACTCCGGAATAAATTGTGTATCTATATTTTACTATTAAGACTAGTATCTCCCGAATAGGACAGAGCCGAATACTTGCGTTGCAGACAAACAGATATAGGGCGAACACGGCAAAAGACACGGCAAGACATCTCGTGTTCATGAGGATTACATAGAGCATTTTGTCATCATCATGTGCCATACCGGTTGGCGTAGGCGATCATGTCCCTCCACAATCTTCTATCTACAGTGCATTGTATCAGTTTTGTTGTTGACTGTTTTCCATGCCATGACACCAAGCTATCCAGTATTTTCTCTCTTTGTCGTCCGCGATCTCTCTTTCCTTTTATTTTGCCAGTTGTAACCAAGTATTCCAACTTTCATCTTCTCATGATGTGCCCAAAAAATGTTGATTGTTTCTTTCTGATGTTTTTTAACAGTTCCCTTTCAGAGCATATTGTAGATGTTTAAAACTTAGAAAGCGGGATGTATGCAGCTGTCCGGAGTTAAGTGTGAGAAATAACATATTTAATATCATTGGCACGTTATCCAAATGTATTAACAACTGCAAAACAAGTCATATGACGTCATCTGAGTATCAATGACAAAGAGCACTTTCACATTGTTGTTCTGTCGTAGTTTGAGGCGCTCTCTGGTTAGGTGAAGTAGTAGAATCTGCGACATGAAAGACAGCCATCTTCTATAAAAGACAAAGTCCATCAGAATCTGCCACATGAAAGAAAGCCATCTTCTATAAAAGACAAAGTCCATCAGAATCTGCCACATGAAAGACATCCATCTTCTATAAAAGATAAAGTCCATCAGAATCTGCCACATGAAAGACATCCATCTTCTATAAAAGATAAAGTCCATCAGAATCTGCCACATGAAAGACAGCCATCTTCTATAAAAGATAAAGTCCATCAGAATCTGCCACATGAAAGACAGCCATCTTCTATAAAAGATAAAGCCCATCAGAATCTGCCACATGAAAGACAGCCATCTTCTATAAAAGATAAAGTCCATCAGAATCTGCCACATGAAAGACAGCCATCTTCTATAAAAGATAAAGTCCATCAGAATCTGCCACATGAAAGACAGCCATCTTCTATAAAAGATAAAGCCCATCCAGACAAAGCTACATTTCGTGGTCTTTCTTAATAGGAAGAAATTACAAGGAAGATACTACAAGGCAAACGTTACAATCTCAAGCAGTAAGGCTACAATGTCTTATAAGATGAGATAACGAGATCTGTTGCTGTTGTTATTCTTGTTTATTATTATTATTTATTATATTTCTTCTTCTTTCTTTATCCATTTGTCTTTTACCGTTGAAGGGAGATATAATTTGCTGTTGTATGCTTTAGTGTTTGTCTCTTCTACTGTTGTTTTCTCCTAGTGTTTCTAATGTCTTATGTGGCAATACCATTGCATCTCTTATTTCTTTATATATGCAATGGCAGAAATAAATTATTCCTAGCATTTTAACTCAGTTCTTCATTTGTTATCCTATTTCTCAGACTGTTTCCTGTCATGCGTCTAACACATATTATTAATATTATCGTTATTATTATTATTATTTTCAGATCGGTCAAAAGCAGTTGATCGTGAAGGCTCTAGAAATTTGATGAATTAGAAAGATGTTGATTACATCATATTAGACAATATAACCTGTGGCGGGTGCGCAACAAAACCTAACGACCTATAGGAACATACAGGAATGTGCTGCCTACAGTGAGGAAACGAGAATTAAAACGGTGCGGACACGGTACAAGATCTACAGGTCTTGCTAAGACCAGTCTGCAGGTCACAGAACCCAATAGGTTTGCAACGTTATCATTCTTTGATCCTCTATACTGAAACTAGTCTGCATATCACAGACCCCAACAGGTTTGCAACGTTATCATTCTTTGATCCTCCATTGAAACCAGGATGTATATCACAGAACCCAATAGGTTTGCATCGTTATCATTCTTTAATCCTCTACTGAAACCAGTCTGCATATCGCTGAAACCAACAGGTTTGCATCGTTATCATTCTTTGAACCTCTACTAAAACCAGTATGCATATCACAGAACCCAATAGGTTTGCAACGTTATCATTCTTTAATCCTCTATACTGAAACTAGTCTGCATATCACAGAACCCAACAGGTTTGCAACGTTATCATTCTTTGATCCTCTATACTGAAACTAGTCTGCATATCACAGAACCCAACAGGTTTGCAACGTTATCATTCTTTGATCCTCCATTGAATCCAGTTTGTATATCACAGAACCTAATAGGTTTGAAACTTTTTCTTTCTTTAATCCTCCATTAAAACCAGTCTGCATCTCACAGAACCCAGCAGGTTTCAATGCTATCATTTTTCGATCCGCTACTGAAACCAGGCAGAACACTTCAAAATACAAATGTCTCTCAATAAAATAAAACTAATAAAGAAAAACACAGGTTTCTTTCCATCACATTACACACTTTCCATCGCCATCCTGTCTCTCCATCTACCTTTACTCCCTCTAACTTTCCATTTCTTCCTCTACTTTCTTTCCTCCACTTTTCACTTTCGTTTTCTTTCTTTCTTTACTAACCCCTTTTTATTTTTCTCTTATTTCTTCACCACCTTCTCCCACTGCTCTCTTTTACTTTACGTCTCGACTTCTTCTCTCTTTCCTGTACTTTTATCGTTTGTTTTATATCATTCTCACCAACTTCTCCCCTTTTATTTATCTCTATTTTTCACTTTCTCTTGTTTCACCTTCTCTTTCTCCTATTGAGAACTTTATTATTCTTGTTTTCTTAGCTACTCAAATTTCTCATCTTTTCTCTTTTATTTTCTTTCCTTTTCGCTCCCCTTTTAAGTCTCTCTCTCTCTCTCTCTCTCTCTCTTTCTCTCTCTCTCTCTCTTTCTCTTTCTCGTTCTCTTATTTCTTTCTCTAAGCCCCCCCCCCTTTTTCCCCACACCTTCTCTCAAAGAAAGACGTCAGAATCAGTGAAAAACTGCATATTAAATACACGTCTAGAGCAGATAACAGATAATCAAATATTATCTAGACAGCGTAGTTTCCTCTACAAAAGTATGTGTCCATACGTTTGTACATATAATCGTATCTGCAAGCGCCGTCACATTAGCCAAAATACACTACATCAATTCCCCGCCACGATACCCCAGTATTGCCCACAAAATTCTAATCAACGCTTGAAACAAGAAATATTTGTTTCTCAACTTCTTTCCCATCCCCCCCCCCCCCGTTCCCTTTCCAATTACATGCCTGAAATTAAAGATACGGCTGAAGCTAATCACAAAATATTTATCTTTTCTATTTCCCGCTTTATTATTTTTTGCTCGTTCAGTGAGATTCTTCCCATTTTTATCTTCTCTCTTGAGTCTACGGAAATAACATCTTCTCACTTCGAGTCTAGTAATTGGATTTTTTGTCCTCCCACTGAAAATCTCAGAAAATAATTACTTTCCCCTGTGTTCCCTAATATATTATTACCTTCTACAGAAAATCTCATCATTACCTTCCACTGTGCCCCCTAATATATTATTACCTTTCACAGAAAATCTCATCATTACCTTCCACTGTGTCTCCTAATATATTATTACCTCTCACTGAAAATCTCATCATTACTTTCCCCTGTGTTCCCTAATATATTATTACCTTTCACAGAAAATCTCATCATTACCTTCCACTGTGTCTCCTAATATATTATTACCTCTCACTGAAAATCTCATCATTACTTTTCACTGTGTTCTCTAATATTGTATTACCTTTCACTGAAAATCTCATCATTACCTTCCACTGTGTCCCCTTATATATTATTACCTTTCACAGAAAATCTCATCATTACCTTCCACTGTGTCCCCTAATATATTATTACCTTCTACAGAAAATCTCATCATTACTTTCCACTGTGTTCCCTAATATATTATTACCTCTCACTGAAAATCTCATCATTACCTTCCACTGTGTCCCCTAATATATTATTACCTTTCACAGAAAATCTCATCATTACCTTCCACTGTGTCCCCTAATATATTATTACCTTCTACAGAAAATCTCATCATTACTTTCCACTGTGTTCCCTAATATATTATTACCTCTCACTGAAAATCTCATCATTACTTTTCACTGTGTTCTCTAATATTGTATTACCTTTCACTGCAAGTCTCATCATTACTTTTCACTATGTGCTGTAGCATTGTATTACTTTTCACTGCATGTCTTAGCATTTCATTACTTTCCACTGTATACCATAACATTTTATTACTTTTGAAAGCAAACTAAATCATTTCATTTCTTTCCATTATGTGCCCTAACATTTCATTACTATTCACAACAATTCTCGTCATTTTATTAATTTCCATAGTGTGCCGCAGTATTTTAATTCTTTTAACAGTGAGTCTTTACATGTTTATTTCTTTTCATTTGAAGTCTTTTAATTTGATGTCTTTTATATGATCATTCATTGAAAACACTTTGATCCGAAATGACAGTGCAAATGCGAAAAAAAACCTCGCCCGTCGACCAGGAGCGTTCGATACCACTCGTGGTGTCCAAATGCTGCAAAAAAAAAAAGATAGCTCCGTGATCCACCCAGCCGCCACGTAATTTAGATACAAGAAGTCGCAGTCTGGAAAAAAGTCCAGGAAAGTTGTCATTGCTAAGAAGTTCGTGCTAAAGACGACACCTGTCGGAGGTTTCTGGTCAACTTCTGGCTGGGCTGCTGAGCGTGGTACCGTTAATGTTATAACGTTGATTTGTAATTCAGACCTTCACCTTCACCTTGATTTGATTTCTTGGAATTAATAATCATAACAACTGAACTGTTCAGTTATGAAAATTGAGTTTTGTTGATAATTTGCCGCTGATATGTTATTGCATTCTCTTAAGCTGATAGCATTAAACTCATCTTTCTTTTCAATGACAATCGCATAAATTGATTTATTTTAACTCATAATGTAAAAAAGAAAGAAAGAAAGAAATAACGACGGTCGGACGGACTGATCTTAAGAGAGGAAAAGGAGGGAAGGAAGAAAGGAATGACGGAAGGAAGAAAGGAAGGAAAGGAAGGAAGGAAGGAAGGAAGGAAGGAAGGAAGGAAGGAAGGAAGGAAGGAAGGAAGGAAGGAAGGAAGGAAGGAAGGAAGGAAGGAAGGAAGGAAGGAAGGAAGGAAGGAAGGAAAGAAGGACAATTTAGAGATAAAGGAACATATACATAAATGTTCCTTCAAACCATAAAGTTACTTGTTTTTTAAAAATACTCGCAACATAATAGCCAGGTAATCACAATATTTTAACACCAAAGCAACTAAAATTAGCCATGGAAGCCTTAGTGCTGTGGTTGACGACGGGAAACTCCTGAAGTTATCGCAGCACTTGGAGATAACAGAACCGAAATCAATATGGCGGGGAGGGCTGGAAAGCATTCCACTTCATGAAGGTAGCACTTCATCACCTCATCGTTGTGGTAAGAGTTGTAGGTGAGAATTTGCGCAAACAGAAATTAACAGTATATAAAGCAGGTTGTTTGAGATGCTATATTTGAGTTTTGAAAACTTTGGGATGGATTCACAATAAATAAGTGCTTGAAGTAAAGACGCAAAAATAATAAAGTATTCGTCATGGCTTGTGGCGTATAGGTAACATGATGCTGGTGTCTTATTTTTCCGTGATGCATCTTATAGACGATTATGATGATGTTGGTGGTGGTGATGATGATGGTGATGATGATGATGATAATAATGATGGTGGTAATGATGGTGGTAATGATGGTGATGTGGTTAAGATGATGATGATGGTGGTGGTAATTTTGATGATAATAATGATGGGGGTGATGATAATGATGTTGATGATGGTAGTGGTGATGATGGTGATGATGATGATGATGATGGTGATGATGATGATGACGATAGTGGTGCTGATGGTGATGATAATGATGTTGATGATGGTGGTGATGATGCTGATGATGATGATGGTGATGATGATGATGGTGGTGGTGGTGGTAATGATGCTGATGGTCTTGATGATGGTAGGCGTTATGGTGTTAATCATAACAGTGGGGAACTGGTTGGTCTCGAGGCAAGACGCTGGCCTCGAGATAGAGAGGTTGTGGATTCAAATCCCGGCTGCACCGGTTGGAATGTTTATTTATGATTTCTCTCTGCGGCAAACATCCCTGGTCTCAACAGCGAGGCCCGGCTTTAAACGTCCATTTACTCATCGACGAAGAAAATATAAGTACCTCCGAAGTCGGGTTATCTGCCTGTGCGGCGAGGGACCCATGTGCACATAGCTGCCTGGAAAAATGGATTAACGAGCAAAATTCAGTTCCTAGTCTCTAGGGCTTCGTCAGAGATAAAAGCTGGCGAACGAAAAAAAAAAATCATGACGGTGACGATAAAGATGATAATGTTGATTATGATGGTGATGTTAGTGTCGTGAAATCGGAAAAAGCAGCTAGCACTTAAAACATTGAAGGTTATGTGGTAGACCGCAATGGCTTCATCGATTTCCAGAATCAGCTGAGCCCTCTCTATCGTAGTAGGTGTACCGCATACTAGGTCATCTACATCAGCATGCCCCAATGACTGTGAGAAGTAGATTTATTGGCTAATTCGAGCAATTTAGTGCCAATCTTAGCATAAGGAAGGGAATCATGTGAAATAAAAAAAAACAGGAAACACTATCTTTCGTGAATACAGAAATACGGTTTTAATTATGAAAGTTGAGAATACTGGTCTTAATCGTTCAGAGTGAAAATGAGTTATAAGAAATGTTAGACATTATAGTGAAAGAAAGGTAAAAATAAAGGACTCAGCCTCAATAGCAAAAGACAGAAGTAATTGTAGCAACAAAGAAAAAAGACTTCACCGCAATGCACAATAAAGACAAGTGGGACAATGTTAAAACGGGTAAATTAATTTAGATATCTGAGAACATTGTTAACCTCAGATGGTAGATGAAGAACAGAGGTGAGATGCAGAATGGCTCAGACAAAAGCAGCTGTCCAAAAAATTAGAAAGATATTGTGCAATCCATTTTTGATAATAGAACGAAGAAAAAGAGTTCTTAAATGTTATGTAGAGCAAGTCTTAACATTTGGATGTGCATCGTGGACAATAGGGTAACAGACCTGAAAATCAGTGGTGGCTGTAGAAAGGTGGTTTTACAGAAAAATGTTGAGAATACCATGGACAGCTAAGAAGAGTAATGAAAACGTTCTGAAAGAGACCACAGAAAAAAGAGAGCCAATTTCCAATATTAGGAAGAAACAATCATCATTTTTTTGGCCTTTAATGTGAAGGGAACAGCTGACATATATTGTGACAACTAGGAAAATTGAGGGACAATGAGATAGAGGGAAACAAAAGAAAAGATACCAGACAGCTTAAGAGAATGGCTGGGCAGAGGGTCAACAACGGAAATGATAAATTACTGTCGAGATTGAAAGTTTTAGAGAGACATGATCACCTACGCCAGTAGGCCCGGGACTTGATGATGACGATGTTGATAATACTACAGGCAGTTAAAAAAAAAAACTATCTACATACTTCTTAAAGAAATCACGAACATCAAAAGGAGAACCTCATTATTTTGACAAGATTCAATGAGAATGGAAACAATTGGAATAAAGTATGACAAAAGGAAAAGAAAGAGGAAATGAAGAAAAGAGAGAAATAGCAAGTCATCATGAGGACGCATGTCCTTTACAGAACGTTGCATTCACGACAGCCCGTCAGATTCTATCCAGATCACCCACTTCTGTTGTCATGTTCAATGTCTTTTTGATGACTTGAAACCATCTTCTGGAGCAAGTAGTAGGGCGTTGTGCACATTCCTAGAAAGTATGGTGACAGCTTTACAAAACAAGGAACACAAGAAAATACTGAACATTTCTAGAAAGTATGGTGACAGCTTTACAAAACAAGGAACACAAGAAAATACTGAACATTCCTAGAAAGTATGGTGACAGCTTTACAAAACAAGGAACACAAGAAAATACTGAACATTCCTAGAAAGTATGGTGACAGCTTTACAAAACAAGAAACACAAGAAAATACTGAACATTCCTAGAAAGTATGGTGACAGCTTTACAAAACAAGGAACACAAGAAAATACTGAACATTCCTAGAAAGTATGGTGACAGCTTTACAAAACAAGGAACACAAGAAAATACTGAACATTCCTAGAAAGTATGGTGACAGCTTTACAAAACAAGGAACACAAGAAAATACTGAACATTCCTAGAAAGTATGGTGACAGCTTTACAAAACAAGGAACACAAGAAAATACTGAACATTCCTAGAAAGTATGGTGACAGCTTTACAAAACAAGGAACACAAGAAAATACTGAACATTCCTAGAAAGTATGGTGACAGCTTTACAAAACAAGGAACACAAGAAAATACTGAACATTCCTAGAAAGTATGGTGACAGCTTTACAAAACAAGGAACACAAGAAAATACTGAACATTCCTAGAAAGTATGGTGACAGCTTTACAAAACAAGGAACACAAGAAAATACTGAACATTCCTAGAAAGTATGGTGACAGCTTTACAAAACAAGGAACACAAGAAAATACTGAACTTTCCTAGAAAGTATGGTGACAGCTTTACAAAACAAGGAACACAAGAAAATACTGAACATTCCTAGAAAGTATGGTGACAGCTTTACAAAACAAGGAACACAAGAAAATACTGAATTTACGGCCTACATGCGGCATTCCTCAGAAAACGAGAACACAAACGAACAACGAAATAAAGACAAACTCTACTACATCTAGCTTGAGCGTAACAGGTAAATAAGGGAGAAATAAACGGAGAGATAAGAGATGAAATGATGAAATGAGAGAGAGATGTGCTACATATCGGAGGATAAAATAGATAATATGTAAAAATTAGTGAGCTAAAATAGGATAAAAATAGATAATATGTGAAAATTAGTAATCTAAAATAGGATAAAAATAGATAATATGTGAAAATTAGTAATCTAAAATAGGATAAAAATAGAAAATATGTAAAAATTAGTGAACTAAAATAGGATAAAAATAGATAATATGTGAAAATTAGTAATCTAAAATAGGATAAAAATAGAAAATATGAAAAAATTAGTAATCTAAAATAGGATAAAAATAGAAAATATGTAAAAATTAGTAATCTAAAATAGGATAAAAATAGATAATATGTAAAAATTAGTGAACTAAAATAGGATAAAAATAGATAATATGTGAAAATTAGTGAGCTAAAATGCGATAATGGGAAGGCCGCATTTTGGCCGAAACATCAGTATTTTGTTGTTCCTTTTTTGCTATGCTGTCATTATACCTTGTAGATGTGTACGTTACACCACACTACTTTCTCCTGCTGCCAGCTTTACCGCAGCACTGCAATTATTTTCCTGTTCCCACCTTCTTCTGACTTTGCTCTTGTCTCGTCGCCCAGGAACCATGCCTTCCATTATTGGTCTTTCCAGCCCAGTGTATCTTTTGACGTTGCCCTAGTATTTTAATTTCCTGTGTAGTGTGGCGCTTAGAAGTCAGTTCTGATGGATTTTTCTGTAGTATTCTGTTTCGAAAGAATCGACTGTTTTCTTTACTGTTCGCGACATTGTCCATGTTTCACAACCATTTGGTGCTATCGCAAAGATACATGACCTCAGTAGTTGTAATTGTACAACTTTGCTGGTGTTTTGCCACATGATCTTCATGGCGTTTAACTTGTGTGTTGCTATTGTTAATCTTCTTTTAATTTCTTTCTGACAGTCTCTATTGTTTGCAAACTACTAGTTCCAGATTTCCATAGTTTGTTACCGTTTCAAGTTCTTTGTTACCGTTTCAAGTTCTTTGTTACCGTTTCAAGTTCTTCATTATTGATGCTAATTTTGGATTCGTCTTTTGGTTTGTCAATGAACATTATCTTAGTAACATTTCTGTATATCTAGAGATGCTGCTCTTCACTGTCTTTTTTTTAAATTAACAAACTCGGCTGTCTCTTTTGATCTTTCTGCACTGTTTGAGAGGATGCCTGTGTCATCGGCGTTTCTGAGTTGTGGAATTTTTTGTGTCATATTTATTTTGAAAGGGTCGAACTTCACAATCTATCATCGTTTCTGACATTTCTCATGATGTTCTCAGCATAGAGGTTGAACAGGTATGGATAGAGATGCCAGGAAGTCTAAACGGAAGGTCATGCAGAAATCCGACAACTGAACTAACAAACATCTGTAGAGATAGACTGCTGTAGAGAGATACAATCCACAGACATGATAATGATATAAATATATATAATTCTTTACGGTAAACATTAGATGTGCGACTTTAGCACCGCACATTTTCCTTCTTCGATGCATACTGCCCTATCAAAACTTATTAGCCTGATTTCATCCTTTCTACCAGAAATTACAGTGTGATCTTGGTCAGTTCTTATTGGCAGAATCGGACTCAAACAGATATATATTACACTTTTACTACCATTAGTCCAAGGGTGATAGACATTCTAGTAAAAGTAAAGTAAAGTACCCCCGTCACGCCAAGTGGCTATAGGGAATATGGTGTTAGTGACCCTATATTTTACAGACCTTCAGCACATGATTTTTAGGGTAATGTGGTCAGTATTACGCCCGTGCTGCTTTACTTTCCCAGGAAAAAATCCGGTACCTATTTAAGGCTGGGTGATCTCGGAAGCCGTCGGTTGGGATCGAACCCTACCCCTTGTCCGTGTAGTCCAGTTCACTAACCACTGAGCTATCGCGGCTCCCATAGACATTCTAGGTCCGACTTAAAATAAATGTTGGGATTTTTATTTATGATTTCTCTCTTCGGCAACCACCCCTGGTCTCAGCAGCGAGGCCCGGCTTGAAACGTCAGTTACTCATCGACGGAAAAACGTGAGTACCTCCGAAGTCAGAGTTATCTGCCTGTATGGCGAGGGACCCCTCTGCACACGGCTGCCAGGGAAAATGGATTAACACGCAAAATTCAGTTCCTAGTCTCTGGGGACTTCGTCAAAGTTGAAAGCTGGCGAACGCAACAACAAACAAATGTAGACTAAAACTCATTTTCCCGTCATTTTGGAAAGTTCAAACATTTTTTTTAATGAGATTGATTCTGGCAGTTTTCATCGAGTGAACCTCCAAATTAATGGCCCTGCTCTTTATTATTTTTTTTTATAAACTAAGAAATAACCATTATAATATGCATTATAATGAACATTATCATGAGCCATGTCTGTTTGCTGTAGCAACCATGGGCCTCGATAACTTCAAGTCTATAGCGTTAAATTTAAGTTCTCGTAGTTGACATTTTTTTTCCTTCTCGTTATATGAAAGGAGTTCTTGTTTACATGGCCGACATTATGGTTGTGGAGCCGTGTTCATTAGAGTTTAAATCTTGTCCCTGATTACAGAGCAAGGACTCGGCAGAGTGAACGAACTCCGTAGTGCAGCGGCAATTCTATTGTCGAAGTTTTGCCAAGCTACAAACCAAATTGAACATTTGTTCTGTTTTTGTTCTGCACACGCCATATCCTGCATGGCAAACTCAGGATGGTTGCAATCGTCACGTTAGGAAATCAAATAACTTCCAAAGCCTGCAAAAAATGCTGAAGATAATGTTACAACACGTGGTTCAGACGTGGATATGTTGTCGCGAAATGACATGACAAGAATACACTACATACTTGTGAATTGATCACAGTTGAGATAGACCAGACATATGGTTCGCATACCGGATTAACAGAGAAATAATATTCTAGTGAACTGCAACATGGCAGAAAATCACGTGGTTGGTAGCAGAAAAGGTTCAAGGATACTCTGAATGTATCATTAAAGTACTTTTGTATCAATTCTGATAATTGGGATAGCGTCCTTACAATAAAGTACACTATTGATATCCTTACTTTGTGCTTTGAAAGTCAAACATGGACCCTTTCTAAATCACATTTAAGAAAGATCAATACATGTGAGATGCGATGCTTGAGAAAAGTAACAAACAACACAAGAAGAGATAGAATACCAAATGAAACCATAAGTAAAATAGTAGGAACAAAACCCTGCCAAGAATATATAGAAAAACAACAATTTAAATGGTTTGGCCACCTGGTCAGAATGAATCCTTATCAATCACCATCAAGGGCGTTCTTCTCGAGAATGCATGGAAAAAGACCAAGAGGAAGACCCAAAAGAAGATGGATAGATGCAGTGACAGAGACATGTAACAACAAAGGGAAATCACTAATTCAGACAGTTCGAGCAGCTCAAGAACGACAAATGATATAAACCACGACACCTTTTAGGTATCAGTGAGAAAGAGAAAAGAGGAAGAAGAATGATATCATTAGGGCACTGTTTATCTTCCTCTTCTTCAGCGATCACAACAGCGATCACAAGCTTTGTGATCAAGCGTTCTGGCTCTTTGTTCTGTTTTATGATGGAGGTGATAAGATCATCACACACGATAAGCTGATCGCACATTCAGTACTCGTATATTCCTGTTTGCCCTAATTTTTTTTCCTACGCCTGCGCTGTGACTGACACACTCTTTCTTCGGCAGGCTGAAACTTGGTTTGAAGTATTCGTTTTCCTTCTCCTATGGTGGGTGCCGACTACAGTTGTTGGCTCCACCCTGCTCATGGTTTCTGGCCAGGTCTTCTCCCATAGCTCCCTTCTCCCGATGATAACTGCTAGTTAGAAGTGCTTTGTTTTCAGGGGTGTAGCTTCAAAAAAAAAAAAAAACTTACTGCAATCACTAGCGCACTATTTATCAAATAGGAGATTTGGATAGTGTTAGTGTTAAAGAACTTATTAAAGATGTCAACAACCCTGTGCTACATCAACCCTGATTATTTGGAGAGTGTTCCTTCTTAGGACTCATGCACTGTGGAATAAATATTAGTGGATAAACCAGTCCATAGTGTGGATAGGCGGCAGGAACTGTTATAGGTTAGTCTGAAAAAGTGTTCCCTGTCGGTTTCCTCATATTCCAAGTCCGGCTTGCTGCCGGAGCTACTGAGTTTAGTGCTCTGTGCACACCTTGAGCTGTGTGTTTCATCCGTTTTGATCGTGTTTCGATATTCCGATTGCTTACGATGAATGATGATATCGTGTGACGGGGAACAGATGGCTGTGTTCACTTTCTGTGCGGTTTCGTCTTATGTCTTTTGGCGTATGCTGAGACTGTTAAGATAGGAACTGCAGCTTCCTTTCTTTATTTGGAAAATGATACATTAATTCTGATGATTCCACTGGCACGAGCGGTTGAGCAATTATAGATTTTAATTCGTTTGCAGTGATACCGGGGCTTTCCATAACTATAACTATATTAATTGCTGCGAGATAATAGCTCAGGTATTATATACCTGGTAATAGTTCAGCTGCCGCAAAAAAAAAAAAACGTTTAAGAAACCGCAAGTTCTGAGAAAAGAAATAGAAAAGAATAAGTGATGACGTACAGAAGCCAGTAACTGTCGCGAGGAACGCCCATCCCCTTCCACGACAGGTCAATAATCAACACATCCATGTTCTTCCCACAGATTATAGCTGGTCTAGATGGAAAATGTCCACCATCACGTGGACTGGTAGCGGTCAGAAACTCATACCTGACCGCTTCCGTCATAATTAGTGAATCAGAATTGTTCATGGCCCTACTACATCTTCTCGTGATAGACCCTGAAACAGACTAATAAGACAAGAAAGTAGGAGGGACGGCAACCCAGTGTCCCAAATTGTTATACTCAAATCTGTTTGTTATTTACTTCTTCCACATCTCCTCGTGATAGACCTTGAAACAGGCAAATTAGATAGGTAAGCAGGGATCGAGGAGGGACGACAACCCAGTGCTCAAATCTGTGTTGTTATTTACTTCTTCTACATCCCATAGGGTCCTTCACAAAGAACATCATAGTGGGAGAACAAAACCAGTTATAATAACGTCTTTCAACAAGCTGAACTCTCGTCCATCACGGCAGCACTTAGGGGTCGAAGGTTAGGGTAGTTGAGTCATGTGAGAAAAATGGAAAATAAAACAATAGTATTCTAAATAAATAGTCGCGATAGCTCAGTGGTTAGTGAACTGGACTACAAAGGACAAGAGGTAGGGTTCGATCCCAACCGACGGCTTCCGGGTTCACCCAGCCTTAAATGGGTACCGGATTTTTTTCTGGGAAAGTAAAGCAGCATGGGCATAATACCGACCACATTACCCCAAAAATCATGTGCTGAAGGTCTGTAAAATATAGGGTCACTAACATCATATTTCCCTATACGCCACTTGGCGTGACGGGGGTACTTTACTTTTTTTCTTCTACATCCCATAACTCCGGGGATTGTTCGAGAACCATTGCCTCATTTGTCTCAGTTCCTCTCTATCCTCGGCCTTTCCTTGTGACTATGCAAAGTCGAGACCTGTCCATTCTTTGATCTCTCTACCTACGTTTCCTTCCCAGCCTATTGACAGCTCCTTTGCAGAATTGTCTTTGCTCTGCCAGACGATCGATATACGTTGCCAAACCATTTCATTTTGCGTTTCTTCCCGATAGTGAACAGATCACCATGTACTCATATTGCTATATTACTAGTTGTATCGTTTTGATAATTTTTTTTTCTACTTGTGAAACGATCAAATAAGAGATGCCCAAAATCTTCTAAAACGATCAAATTAAGAGATGCCCAAAATCTTCTGAAACGATCAAAATAAAAGATGCCCAAAATCTTGTGAAACGATCAAAATAAGAGATGCCCAAAATCTTCTAAAACGATCAAAATAAGAGATGCCCAAAATCTTCTGAAACGATCAAAATAAAAGATGCCCAAAATCTTCTGAAACGATCAAAATAAGAGATGCCCAAAATCTTCTGAAACGATCAAAATAAGAGATGCCCAAAATCTTCTGAAACGATCAAAATAAGAGATGCTCAAAATCTTCTGAAACGATCAAAATAAGAGATGCCCAAAATCTTCTGAAACGATCAAAATAAAAGATGCCCAAAATCTTGTGATACGATCAAAATAAGAGATGCCCAAAATCTTCTGAAACGATCAAAATAAAAGATGCCCAAAATCTTGTGATACGATCAAAATAAGGGATGCCCAAAATCGTGTGATACGATCAAAATAAGAGATGCCCAAAATCTTCTGAAACGATCAAAATAAGAGATGCCCAAAATCTTCTGAAACGATCAAAATAAGAGATGCTCAAAATCTTCTGAAACGATCAAAATAAGAGATGCCCAAAATCTTCTGAAACGATCAAAATAAAAGATGCCCAAAATCTTGTGATACGATCAAAATAAGAGATGCCCAAAATCTTCTGAAACGATCAAAATAAAAGATGCACAAAATCTTGTGATACGATCAAAATAAGAGATGCCCAAAATCTTCTGAAACGATCAAAATAAGAGATGCCCAAAATCGTGTGATACGATCAAAATAAGAGATGCCCAAAATCTTGTGATACGATCAATATAAAAGATACCCAAAATCTTGTGATACGATCAAAATAAGAGATGCCCAAAATCGTGTGATACGATGAAAATAAAAGATGCCCAAAATCTTCTGAAACGATCAAAATAAGAGATGCCCAAAATCGTGTGATACGATGAAAATAAGAGATGCCCAAAACCCTGTGTTAATATTTCATCTCTACAGCTTGTTTTATTCTTTCCCAAACACACACAATCACGAACTGCTGCCGTCACGAAGAGGAGATTAATTTACTAGAAAAGATTAAACCTCAGACGGTCGTGTGTGACCGGGTACAGACAGCAGATTTGAATAGAAGTGTTGAGAAGGATAACTTTAGTTATTATATGCCGAATATTGTGTGAGCCATTAAGTCCAATTCAGCAGGAGGTCGACGCCTGGGAGTTATAACCCAGGCAGGCCACGTCCCAGCCATTCTCTTAGAGTGTCAAGAGGCTAAAGGAGCGAACCACTTGTTCTACGTAGTCATTTTCTGATGATCAGATTGCCCCATGATGTGAAGCTCTGTATAATAAGTTTCCTATTGCTATAAACGACAAGATAGAACATCTAAACCAATTTGTTATCCTTTGATCGGCGAACGATGAAAAGGAGTATCTGTAGAGCTTGGAAGACAAAGGTAATGAAGAAATTAGTCTCATTAGCCATTACCAAACTCGCACTTAAAGAAGAGAGAGATAGACAAAGCGAGAGTTTAATAACATCAAGGTACTCCACGTTAATAACGGACAAATATCTTTTTTATTTCGCCTTCGACACTGTCTCGCTTTCTCTCACACACACGCTCTCTCTCTCCCTCTGTCCCTCTCTCTCTCTCTATATATATATATATATATATTTATATATATATATATATTTTTTTTTTCTTTCCTTAGTTTATTAGCACAATTTATAAGTTTTGTTCTCTCTACTACATACAGTCAGTGTGTCTCTCTAGTTTTTATTGCGAATTTTCTATGTGAAGTTGCAGCGTGTTCCTTTAGCATGTAATGTCACAAAGGGCACTTGTTAACTTATGTTCCTTTAGCATGTAATGTCACAAAGGGCACTTGTTAACTTATGTTCCTTTAGCATGTAATGTCACAAAGGGCACTTGTTAACTTATGTTCCTTTAGCATGTAATGTCACAGAGTGCACTTGTTAACTTATGTTCCTTTAGCATGTAATGTCACAAAGTGCACTTGTTAACTTATGTTCCTTTAGCATGTAATGTCACAGAGTGCACTTGTTAACTTATGTTCCTTTAGCATGTAATGTCACAAAGTGCACTTGTTAACTTATGTTCCTTTAGCATGTAATGTCACAGAGTGCACTTGTTAACTTATGTTCCTTTAGCATGTAATGTCACAAAGTGCACTTGTAACTTATGTTCCTTTAGCATGTAATGTCACAGAGTGCACTTGTTAACTTATGTTCCTTTAGCATGTAATGTCACAGAGTGCACTTGTTAACTTATGTTCCTTTAGCATGTAATGTCACAGAATGCACTTGTTAACTTATGTTCCTTTAGCATGTAATGTCACAGAGTGCACTTGTTAACTTATGTTCCTTTAGCATGTAATGTCACAGAATGCACTTGTTAACTTATGTTCCTTTAGCATGTAATGTCACAGAGTGCACTTGTTAACTTATGTTCCTTTAGCATGTAATGTCACAGAGTGCACTTGTTAACTTATGTTCCTTTAGCATGTAATGTCACAAAGTGCACTTGTTAACTTATGTTCCTTAGCATGTAATGTCACAGAATGCACTTGTTAACTTATGTTCCTTTAGCATGTAATGTCACAGAATGCACTTGTTTACTTATGTTCCTCTAGCATGGAACGTCACAGAATGCACTTGTTTACTTCCCACAGCCAGACATATAATTTTGAAGGTGAGAAAAGTCACATTACTGCACATGTGTTAGTGGTTGCAGGAAACACGTCGTTGTATTTCTCTCATCAATTGGTAGTATTCCCAAGATTTAATTGCAAAAACTCTGTTCCGATAACACGATCAAATGATGTTTCAGCTTATCGGTTATATGTTTATGACAAATAAAAAGCTTCGACCAGAATGATTTGCTGCTGTCAAATCGAGCACCAAACGTCACGCTAATCGAAGATTGAAGACAATTTCTATCAACATGACAGCCACGTTCAGACATTTGATTGTCAGCCGATGTGAAAGTGATTTGGCATAGTTTATTTTCGTGAGACACTCTTCAACTGTACTGTACTTAAACTTAAAAATAAACTTTAACAAGCCATATTTGTCATTGTTAACTTCTTAGTCATGCACGCGCCAAGGCATCGAAGGCTGGCTACTAAGGAACAACATATAAACCTGGCTTTTGTCCTGTTGTTATCTTGATAACTAATTATACGGTATTTCTCACACTGTTGTCAGCATACTTTAATCTTTGACTGTCTTTACCTATTTTCCCTTCGAAATCAGCGTATTATTAGAGAACTGGTGTTGTACTGGCTCTATAGGCTAAAGATACGTAAATCATAAAATGAAATATGAAACATCATCACCATGTGTCATACCGGTTAACGTAGACGATCGTGTACTTCTACAATTGTCTGGCCACGGTGTATTGATTCAATTGTATTGTTGACTGTTTACCGCGCAACGATACCAATGTATCTGACTCTGTTTGTTGTCTGTGATGTCTCTTTGCTTATATTTTGTCGGTTGTAACCAAGTATTCACATTTTCCTCTTCTCATTATGAACCCCCCCCCCCAAAAAAAAAAAAAAAAAAAGATTGTTTCTTTCCAATGTCTATTTGTAGCTCTCTTTTGATTTGGCCTCTTTGAGAATTTCCTCATTGAGCTTTTAGCTGTGTAAAGAACTCTCAACATTCTTCTCAAAATCCCAACTCTGTTACCGCGTCTTTTCATTTGTTTAGCAATTCATGATTTGACAACTAACGCATTTTCCTTTTTTCGCCACAATCGAGGCCTGGCGAGTAATCTTTCATTTTTAATTGACTTGCGGCGCTTACGTTTGTCGAATTTTTAAAAAAATATATAATTGGAGAATAAAGGCCGTATTCACTAGCGCAGTGCCACGTGACATATTCGCTAGAGTTGTTATTTCACTCCCAATATAAACAAGTTTAGACTATACCCGTTGTCGAACCGGCATCCACTTAATTAGATAGCAAGAGATCTGCTCAACTAAACCACCCACTGCTCAAGTTACATTCTGTATTGTTTATTTGTTTGTTTCAGCCTTACACTTCTTTAACTTCTCTTTTCTTCTACCACTAAAGTTCCTGCCACATTGTGGTCGATTGCGCATTGTTAGTAAAACATTTATGTCCAAGTAAAGGTGAGATAATTAATATCATCCAATCGTTTATTCTTTCCCTCAATAAAACATCATACTCGACTGATTTGTGAAAGAATCATTAACTGCCAACCTTCTCAAAGACAAAACAGAGAGATAGAACAATTGTGCTCAAATCTTGAACTGCCGCAGCTTTATATGGAGAATAGAGTTATCGCCCATACTTTTTGATGACCAACGGTACATGTTTTAATCGGTGAGGACTACCACACCACATCGCCCTACTTTCCTATCAAATACAAATCTACGAACAGAAGTTGATAGATGAATCCCAAAACCATGCCGGTCAAAAAAAAAGGACTCGCCACAACTAGGAATTGAACCATGAACTTCTGGTCAGTTATGAAAGCACTAACAACCCAGCCATCACAAATCTACATTATCTAAGATGTAGGTTCAAACACTAATCACTTCTCATATATTTACTTAATATCACCTTAAACTTCATCTTTTCCATAATTTCGCGGGGTCGTTGGGGCACCACTGACACAGTTAACCAACCTTATGCATTTCTCTCTATCTTCAATCATTCTTTGAGACTATGCAAAGTCGGACAAAGGACAAGGGGTAGGGTTCGATCCCAACCAACGGCTTCCGGGTTCACCCAGCCTTTAATGGGTATCGGATTTTTTTCTGGGAAAGTGAAGCGGCACGGGCGTAATACCGACTACATTACCCCAAAAATCATGTGCCGAAGATCTGTAAAATTTATGGTCACTAACACCATATTCCCTATACGCCACTTGGCGTGATGGGGTAGTTAACTTTTTTTTATGCAAAGTCGGGGCCTGTTCATTTGTTATGTTAACTTCCCATCTCTTTCCCTGTGTACCTCTCCTTCTCGCCACTGCTACATTTCTTTGTAGAATGGTCTTTGCCAAGAATTCACATTGCGTTTTTTAACAAAAGTCGAAAGATGTACTCGGATTGCTTGTTGCAGGAATATATTAAGATCATATATTAGAGATGAGCCGTGATAGCTCAGTGGTTAGTGAACTGGACTACAAAGGACAAGAGGTAGGGTTCGATCACAACCGACGGCTTCCAGATTCACCCAGCCTTAAATGGGTACCGGATTTTTTTCTGGGAAAGTAAAGCGGCACGGGCGTAAGACCGACAACATTACCCCCACAAATCATGTGCTGAAGGTCTGTGAAATTTATGGTCACTATCACCATATTCTCTCTACGCCATTTGGCGTGACGGGGGTACTTTACTTTCTTTTATTTTATATATATATTAGAGATTGTTGAGTTGTATCCGGTTAGAGATTGTTGAATTATAGCCAGTTAGAGATTGTTGAGTTGTTGCCGGTTAGAGAATGTTGAATTATAGCCAGTTAGAGATTGTTGAGTTATAGCCGGTTAGTGATTGTTGAATTGTTGCCAGTTAGAGATTGTTGAGTTATAGCCGGTTAGAGATTTTTGAATTATAGCCAGTTAGAGATTGTTGAGTTGACTCTTTCACTCAATGTCATAAATGGAGACAATAGTAATAAAACAGAGCAGCAGAACATCCGATTCTCATGTAGATTCATCATCATATTACATTGGATACTACATTTATCAAATTATTATTGTATTTATTTTTATTTTATCAAATTATTATTGTCTTTATATTAAATTTATCAAATTATTATTTGTTTTTATATTACATTTATGAAATTATTATTGTTTTTATATTACATTTATCAAATTATTAATGTATTTATATTACATTTATCAAATGAAACTAAAAAACATGATGGTGACCTAGTGAGTTGTGAATGTAAAGTCATGGAAGTTTATTATTATTATTATTATTGGTTATTATTGGCTATGGAAGGCCTCGGTTTCACTGCAAACGAATTAAAATCCATAATTGTTCAACCGCTCGTGCCAGTGGAATCATCAGAATTACTAACACATCTCCCAAACAAAGAAAGGTAACTGTAGTCCCCATCGTAGCAGTCTCAGCACACGCCAAAAGACATAAGGCGAAACCGCGCAGAAAGTGAACACAGCTAACTGTTCCCTGTCATAGGATATCATCATTCATCGTAAACAAGCGGGATATCGAAACAGGATCAAAACGGATGAGACATACAGCTCACGGTGTGCACAGAGCACTTAACTCAGTAGCTCCTGCAACAAGCCGGACTTGGAATATGAGGAAACTGCAAGAAGGAACACTTTTCAGACATAGCCTTCAATGGTTCCTGCCGCCTATCCACCATATACCATGGAAGTTCGCGTCCTCTCGAAAATGATGATCGTCGTAGCACTTGATGATGTTAGGCCATCGTTGATGACTCCAATTCCAAACATATAGACACACAGTGATGGTAAGTTATCATTTCCAATCCAACAGAAGCCACCTGACCTGTGGTTAGTAAAACCACAGAGAGAATATTATTTTGTGACCTTCACTGATTCACTCTTGGATGTGAATGTGTAGTTTACACAAGAGGAGAAGTTTTCAACTACAGTGATCCCATTTAACGCAATTCTGTTATAGCAAGGCAAGTCTCCTTTATAGCAGCAGAACTTGATGTTCTCTGCTCCCTTCTCGTGGCTGCTGCCACACGATTCTGATGTCTCATTAACTTGGACATCATTCAAGAACAATGTCAGATTAACATTCCATAGATCTGGCTCTGCTGATGAAGTGCTTGGTGCAACAGTTGTATCAATCATACAGGAGGCTCCTGGTTTGTGGTCATTAATATCACAGACGGCACATGATGTTGTTATATTCAGTATTTCTTTCTGGGGTGTAAATATGTGGCACACACATGGAGAGTGGTTTGTGGTCACAGTAATTCCATTAAAGGCAATTCTAGGGTAGCATGGCATAGCTGTTTCAGAACAGCACAATCATATGATGTTTTCTGTGTTCGCTATAAAGCTGCTGCTTCTACACAATCCTGACCAATTATAGGTGTGGACATTATTCACTTGCAATGACAAAACCGCTTTGTTTACATCATAAACCTCTGGAAGCGAATCATTTATGGGACTAATAGTACAATTTATTCTTCCATCGGGGATATCTTCCTTGAGTCCCCAAAAATAAGGTCTTTGGTTAAAAAGCACATATGCTTTTGAGTTAAACACAAAATGAGCCCACTTCATAGATTCAAAATGATCCTTGCCAATGCCATCCGTTTGCACAAGTTAGGTCCTTAGCTACCAAGGTCACACACTAAGCCATCAAATTAAAGACTTTATCTACAGCGAAGGTTAACGAACTGAGAACAAACATTTATGTTCAAACCCTTGAATACATTTTCAAAAATCTGCCAACTCGCTGCAATAACAGATATTGTGGTGTTCAAAGTAAACATTGCTTAGTCCATAGCTCGAATATAAATAAGCTGCCATTTTGGTGCGTCCCATGACGTCAATCGTCCCATGGAAGTTTACCGAAACCAAACGCGTTCCGGACAGATGCGACTGAGATAAAAACCCGGTTTTAACATTCATTTTTGTAACATGGAAGATCAGTCTAATGTAACCTTTAAGACCTCATCTAGAAATTAACGGATTTTGCCTCGCCAAGAGGTAGACTAAAGCCACAAAACAATAATGCATTACTAAGGGAATGATTTTAATATGTCAGGAAGCAGTGTTTTAAGGATATGTTTTAAAGTTTAATGACTGGCATGAACAAGCTGTGACCTATCTGACACTGTGCAACATTATAACTCATGAGCAAGATCTGAAAGATCTGACACCGTGCAACATTATAACTCATGAGCCAACTTTGACAGATCTGACACCCAGCAGCATTATAAATCATGAGCCAACTCTGACAGATCTGACACCGTGCAACATTATAACTCATGAGCAAGCTCTGACAGATCTGACACCGTGCAATATTAACTCTCATGAGCAAGCTCTGACAGATCTGACACCGTGCAATATTATAACTCATGAGCAAACTCTGACAGATCTGACACCCAGCAACATTATAACTCACGAGCAGCTCTGACAGATCTGACACCCAGCAACATTATAACTCACATACATTCTAAAATGAGGCTGATATATGTCTAAAAGTTGACTAGTAGTGCATCTGTATGAAGCTGCTCCTCAGACGTGTCTGTACCACGAAGTAGTAGACCAACCTTTATGCACATATCCCTCAGAGCTGTACTGGTAGTAGCAGTGCTGCCAATGGATCACCCAATCCAGGCAGATCAAAAAGCTGGGACCTGGAAAAGTGAGATACAAATGCGGTGAAATCGGATGCTTGAGGTTGCATGCCTAACATAACAGTGCAATGTAATTCTCTCCAGTAAGAGACGTCACAGTCTAGAAGAAAGCGATCCGGTGCTCATTCCATGGAGTCCCGCCAGGCGGTGAGAGTACCAGGTCCCCTGCCTGAGGAGGAACAGAGGAGGATTTTGTGGCCATCACCGGTACCATGTCGGGATAAGAAATATGATGCCAGCCTTGAGGTTAGAAATGTTTTCTTCAAACTTATTGACGTCTTGAGCGAACGCAGAAGACGAAGAGCGTTTGAGATTGTGATTACAGAGATGGAGTGACAAAACTTGCCACTGATCGACCGATGTGACAGGATTCGGAAGATATGGCGTGCAATACTACGTCTGCTATATGAATATACGTCGACTCGTAATCAACAACGGCTGAATCTAAGACGATCCTTATCTCGTTAGTTTGTTGACGCAGATTGGTTCTGGGGAAACTCACAAAGCGTGAGGTTTCGTTCAGCTTTGAGTCGCAGGCCTTGCCATGACGACCACTGGTGACCTATCTCGTTGTCCCCCCAACACAGACGATGGAACGAAGTGATGTCCAGTGACTTGCTGTAGGGAGTGAAATATGAAGCTTCATAACATTATGCCTTTGTATTTGTATGTGAGGTGGCTAGTGCTCTTCCTAGCTGTTATTATTTTTTTACAACAACGCAAGTCAGGTACTAATTCCGTTTTCAGCAGAATAAACAGAAGAGTGTCAGCCTCAGTTTGAACCAGCGCCAGGTTTAGGCCTAGGCTAAATAAGCTATAGCTTAGCGCCACACAATCCAAGAGGTTCAACAAATGTTCACTATTGGTTTTATGGGCAACACTTGTTCAACAAAATTGACTTTCCCTTTTCAAATTCCTCGCTTTTGATTCACCTGGTGGATTATTTGAAATACATAGTGTCGCAGTTTAAAAAAAAAATAAAAAAAGATAAAAATTATTATCCCTTTAAGATTCGAGTAATCGAGGACCCGAATGTACAAGGATCTTTCTAACTCTTGATAACCAAAAAAGCTATGAACAACCTCCGCAATAGAATATATAAAATAGCCGCGAGAGCTCAGTGGTTGGTGAACTGGACTACAAAGGACAAGAGGTAGGGTTCGATCCCAACCGGCGACATTCGGTTCACCCAGCCTTTAATGGGTACCGGATTTTTTTTCTGGAAAGTAAAGCGACACGGGCGTAATACCAATCACATTACCCACAAATCATGTGCCGAAGGTCTGTAAAATTTATAGTCACTAACACCATATTCCCTATACGCCACTTGGCGTGACGGGGGTACTTTACTTTTTTTTACTATAGAAAATATAAAGAAACAACAGATACAATGGTTTGCTACGTGACAAGGCAGAGTGTTCAAAACACAACGCAACAAGCCTTCAATAACCGTCCCGAGGACACCAGACTCAAGATTGATCGATGGACTATTAGAAGCACTAGGAAACATAGCAGCAGCAGAAGCGAACAGAAGAGCAAAAGACCGCAAATTATATCTCCCCTCGACGCTGAAAGGCAATTGAGGAAGAAAGAAGAAGAAGAAGATAACAAATTAGCAACTTCTGTATGAGTTCATTTGACAATAAATTGTACTTTTCACTTTAAATCTTTTGCTATTAAATAATAAAAGGCTTACGGCGACCCAGAATACTCTTTCAGATGGTGTGAGATCTTCTGGTGTTAATGTTTTGTTAAAAAGTGAGGATAAAGTGGGACGCCCATGATATTATTTAGCTTAAAGGCTCAGCGAGTCTAAATTCAGCCCTGTTCCTGTTTTGGGACGGGGGTAGGCGTGAGGGGGCGGGGTGGGGGTGGGGGGTTAGTTCTAACTGCTTACTTGCTAAGAAACATCTTTTTTCTTACCAAGACAACTTTGTCCTACATAGTTGTTAAAAAAAACATCTTTTTTCTTGTCTAGGAAAGAAAAAAAGATGTTCCTTTCCTTGTTAAGAAAAGACATTTTTTCTTCCCTAGACATAAATGGATGATTACGCTGGCACGCTCTGTTGAGCAATTATGGATTTTAATTCGTTTGCAGTGATACAGTCGCCTTCCATAACCAAATAGCAAATAACAATATTTTTTCTTTCCAAGACAACTTTGCTTAACATAGTTGTTAAGAAACATCTTTTTCCTTTACAAGACAACTTTGCTTTACATAGTTGTTAAGAAAAATCTGTTTCTTTCCAAGACAACTTTGCTTTACATAGTTGTTAAGAAAAATCTGTTTCTTTCCAAGACAACTTTGCTTTACATAGTTCTTAAGAAACATCTTTTTTCTTTCCAAGACAACTTTGCTTTACATAGTTGTTAAGAAGCATATTTTTCTTTTCCAAGACAACTTTGTTCTACATAGTTTTTAAGAACCATCTTTTTTCTTTCCAAGACAACTTTGCTTCACATACTTGTTATGAAACATCTTTTCCCTTTCCTAGACAGCTTAGTTCTACATACTTGTTATGAAACATCTTTTCCCTTTCCTAGACAGCTTAGTTCTACATATTTGTTATGAAACATCTTTTCCCTTTCCTAGACAGCTTAGTTCTACATACTTGTTATGAAACATCTTTTCCCTTTCCTAGACAGCTTAGTTCTACATATTTGTTATGAAACATCTTTTCCTTTTCCTAGACAGCTTAGTTCTATATACTTGTTAAGGAACATCCTTTTTCCTTTTCCTAGACAGCTTAGTTCTACATACTTGTTAAGGAACATCCTTTTCCTTTTCCTAGACAGCTTAGTTCTACATACCTGTTAATGAACATTCTTTTTCCTTTTCCTAGACAGCTTAGTTTTACATACTTGTTAAGGAACATCCTTTTTCCTTTTCCTAGACAGCTTAGTTCTACATACTTGTTAAGGAACATCCTTTTTCCTTTCCTAGACAGCTTAGTTCTACATACTTATTATGAAACATCTTTTCCCTTTCCTAGACAGCTTAGTTCTACATACTTGTTAAGGAACATCCTTTTTCCTTTCCTAGGCAGCTTAGTTCTACATACTTATTATGAAACATCTTTTCCCTTTCCTAGACAGCTTAGTTCTACATACTTGTTAAGGAACATCCTTTTTCCTTTCCTAGACAGCTTAGTTCTATATACTTATTATGAAACATATTTTTTTTCTTTTCTAGGCAGCTTAGTTCTACATACTTGTTATGAAACATCTTTTTTTCTTTTCTAGGCAGCTTAGTTCTACATACTTGTTATGGAACATCTTTTTTCCTTTCCTAGACAGCTTAGTTCTACATACTTGTTATGGAACATCTTTTTTCTTTTCTAGGCAGCTTAGTTCTACATACTTGTTAAGGAACATACTTTTTCCTTTTCCTAGACAGCTTAGTTCTACATACTTGTTAAGGAACATCCTTTTTCCTTTCCTAGACAGCTTAGTTCTATATACTTATTATGAAACATATTTTTTTTCTTTTCTAGGCAGCTTAGTTCTACACACTTATTATGAAACATCTTTTTTTCTTTTCTAGGCAGCTTAGTTCTACATACTTGTTATGGAACATCTTTTTTCCTTTCCTAGACAGCTTAGTTCTACATACTTGTTATGGGACATCTTTTTTCTTTTCTAGGCAGCTTAGTTCTACATACTTGTTATGTAACATCTTTTTTCTTTTCTAGGCAGCTTAGTTCTACATACTTGTTAAGGAACATCTTTTTTTTCCTAGCCAATTTATTTCTACATACTTTTTAAAGAAATATCTTTTCTACACCTTATGCTCTCATCTATAGTCAAAAATAGAATTTGAACGTAGCAGGTTCTTGACCCCAGCTTCAATCTATCTTGTCTCGCAAGACAAAACCACGCAGTCTGCTCGATAAACGGATACCCACCCTATCATTGGCATTGCTCTGCACACATACTGCACGCCTTACAGGAGTCGTGAGACCCGGCAGAGTGTAGTCTCGACCTCACTCCCGCTCCGTCCCCTACTTTGTGCAAGATACACTTTCTGAATTACGGTGAGTCACGCACGCATGTTTTAACGATGTACCAGATACCAGAACAAATGTTTTCGTGACAAGCTTCTTCCAGGACTTCCAAAGCTAGCACACATTTGATTCCTTGTGGTTTCACATCTGTGCTTTGCTTTATAGCTTTTTCTTTTGTCTTTCTTCAGCCGTAATGGGCTTTTAAGTAAGCTTCGGTTTTTTTTAATATTTTAAATTGGTTTGGCTTTTTTTTTCTAGGGAGACATGACAGAGAGACAGACTGGTGGATGGATGGGTGGATGGATGGATGGATGGATGGATGGATGGATGGATGGATGGATAGGTGTACGGATATACAAAAAGACTGAAGATCGGATGGAAGAATGGATGGACTGACTGATGCTTGTATTTGCGCATGTACGGATAGACGGATGGAAGAATTAATGGATGGAAGAATGGATGGATGAAAGAATTGATGGGAGAATGAATGGATGGAGTTATATATTCTTAACCATCAATAACGCGAGAACGACTGACGGGACTCAATAGTTATTGTATCACGCCCATTTCATGTCCATTTTTTGCTTTCACAAACTTGACTCTTTGGTTCCAAAAAAGTCAAACTTCCATCCCAGTCTCCAGCACTTCCCTCGTCAAGCTCACGTTTTGTGACTGCTGTATATAGTGACGTTTAATACTTGATTCTCCTGTGACATTTTGGTGAAAGTAAATTACGGGATCATCAATAAGGTCATTCAAATTATGTGTTACGAATGTCATTGGAAACCAGTTTCTAGATCAGTTCTCCAAATAAACACCATAAAATTATCACGAGTTTCTAGATCAGTTCTCCAAATAAACACCATAAAAATATCACCAGTTTCTAGATCAGTTCTCCAAATAAACACCATAAAAATATCACCAGTTTCTAGATCAGTTCTCCAAATAAACACCATAAAAATATCACCAGTTTCTAGATCAGTTCTCCAAATAAATACCATAAAAATATCACCAGTTTCTAGATCAATCCTCCAAATAAATACCATAAAAATATCACCAGTTTCTAGATCAGTTCTCCAAATAAACACCATAAAAATATCACCAGTTTCTAGATCAGTTCTCCAAATAAACACCATAAAAATATCACCAGTTTCTAGATCAATCCTCCAAATAAATACCATAAAAATATCACCAGTTTCTAGATCAGTTCTCCAAATAAACACCATAAAAATATCACCAGTTTCTAGATCAGTTCTCCAAATAAATACCATAAAAATATCACCAGTTTCTAGACCAGTCCGTCAAATAAATACCATAAAGATGTCACCAGTTTCTAGGACAGTCTTTAAAATAAATACCATAAAATGTCACCAATTTCTAGCACAATCTTTAAAATAAATACCATAAAAATGTCACCAATTTCAAGCACAATCTTTAAAATAAATACCATAAAAATGTCACCAATTTCTAGCACAATCTTTAAAATAAATACCATAAAAATGTCACCAATTTCTAGCACAATCTTTAAAATAAATACATAAAAATGTCACCAATTTCTAGCACAATCTTTAAAATAAATACCATAAAAATGTCACCAATTTCTAGCACAGTCTTTAAAATAAATACCATAAAAATGTCACCAATTTCTAGCACAATCTTTAAAATAAATACCATAACACTGTTACTAGTTTCTAGGGTAATCTTTAAAATAAATACCATAGAAAGATGATTTTTAAAACTCAATATGTGTCTCGACTGGAAAGATGAAATTAACTGATAGGAATTAGCAAATTATGTAAGAAAATCCTCATGAGCAGAATATATATATATATATATATATATATATATATATATATATATATATTTATATATATATATATATATATATATATATATATATATTTATATATATATATATATATATATATATATATATATATATATATATATATATATATATATATAATTAGATTATTTGATTTATTTGTGTAGTAAAGTAAAGGGGCATCGTCACGCCAAGTAGCGTTTAGGGAATATGATGTTAGTGACCCTAATTTTAACAGACCTTCGGCACATGATTTTTGGGATAATGTTGTCGGTATTACGCCCCTACCGCTTTACTTTCCCAGAAAAAAATCCGGTACCCATTTAAGGCTGGGTGAACCCAAAGCCATCGATAAGGGTCGAATCCGACCTCTTGTCCTCTGTAGTCCATTTCACTAACCACTGAGCTATCGCGGCTCCATATTTGATGGTGTGACTATAAATAAACATCTAAAGCAATCCACTCTGATGGTGCCAGTTTTATCTGAAGGTAACGCAGCTAAAGTCTGGGTACTAAAAATCTACGGAAAATCCGGAACTTATTTTTAAAATATAAAATTCAGTGTTTATTCCAGCAAATTTACGGTTATTCTGAAGGGTTTTCTCAGTCAGTTTTCTTCTTCTTCCTCTCCTTCTTCAGCCATAGTCGGGTGCTGTTGTGTATGTTACCAGTTTATAATGTCTAAACACTGATACCCTCAGCTCCTACTTTGAGAACCACTTACCTATTTCTTCTGTTCATCTAAATTCGACTCCTCTTGTAGCTATAAATAAACATTAGAGAAAATAAAACAAAAGGACTGAGGATTTGGAAAAGAGGGGTCGGGTCCCTCCAGAAAGATGTATAAACGGAACGCAATAAACAATCAGAAATAATATAGCAGAAGAGATCAACTAAGAAATAATCTATCCGTACTGTCGCGACACAGAAGAGCAAACGAAGGAGAAAAGAAAGAGAGCAAGGAGAAAGTGCATGACTTTCTCAGTTCTTCATTTTTTATCTTATTTCTCAGGGTATTTCCTGTCATTAGTCTAACACATTTAATTTCTGTAGTGGTTTTTTTAAAATGTATTTATTATTCTTGATCCTAGCGACTGGATTTTGAATTAGTAGCCCAACGTTGGAATTAAGATTGCATTGTAGAGTGCCTGTTTTGCCCCTAGTGTTATTTCCTTGCTGGACAGCAATGGTGATATATGTCTGACAATTGACAAACTTTGTTGCATCTTCAGTCCTATTATATTGTCCATGAATTTTGAAATGTTATCTCTGTCACTAGACTGCCTAGGTATTTAAACTCCTTCAATCAGCTTTAGTGAAAAGGAAAACAATTCAACAATTTAAACGGAGTTATCTCATTTATTTGGACTTTGCCATTTGCTAAATTGCGATCATTCGATATCTAGAGGAATAGATGCACCAATTCGTCATCCGCCCGTAAAAGGATGTTAGTTCGACGTGGATGCACTGTATTCTGATTTGCAGTAGAATTGTGAAATTGCTACTTTCGGCCCAATACATGCGACCAGCAGGGCGTTTGTGAGTTTGGAATTACCTTCCCGCTCGACCTCTACTCACTTGGCAGATTAGGCTGCTTAGTCTGTTTCTAGGACTGACTAAGATGTTTTAGTCTGTTTCTATGGCAGATTAGGCTACTTAGGCTGTTTCTATAGTAGACTAGGCTGCTTAGTCTGTTTCTAGGGTAGACTAGGCTGTTTACTCTGGTTCTAGGGCAGATTAGGCTGTTTTAGTCTGTTTCTATGGCAGATTAGGCTACTTAGGCTGTTTCTATAGTAGACTAGGCTGCTTAGTCTGTTTCTAGGGCAGACTAGGCTGTTTACTCTCGTTCTACGGTGGACTAAGCTGTTTTAGTCTGTTTCTATGACAAACTAGGCTGTGAAGTTTATTTTTACGGCAGACTAGGCTGTTTATTCTGGTTCTATGCTTAGACTGGGCTGCTTAATCTGTTTCTATAACAGACTAGGCTGTTTAGTATGTTTCCATGGCAGACTACGCTGTTTAGTCTGTTTCTATGGCAGACTACGCTGTTTAGTATGTTTCCATAGCAGACTAGGCTGTTTAGTCTATTTCCATGGCAGACTACGCTGTTTAGTCTGTTTCCATGGCAGACTACGCTGTTTAGTCTGTTTCCATGGCAGACTACGCTGTTTAGTCTGTTTCCATGGCAGACTAGGCTGCGTAGTCTGTTTCTAGGGCCGATTCAAGTCTCGTACTTTACCTCTACATTTACTTCCAAGATGTGACCAGCACTCTCTCTAACCTTTTTTCGGAAGTGTATGGCAAGCATCATGAGAAAACAATTGGCAGTTTTGGATCGTGTAATGAGGAAGAACAACTGAAATATTATTTTGGGATAAGAGGAAAATTAAGGGAGGAAAAAGCGATGGATGAAAACAGGTTGAGAAGATACCATATAGTTTATGAGAATTTGTTGGTAGGAAATCAGTAACAGAAATGATGAACAACTATAAAGATTAAAAGTTGTGAAGAGACATGATCACCTCTTCCTGCAAGCAGAGCAGTCAATGATAATGACAAAAATATAAAACACTGCCATGTCTTTTTATTTTTGCCCGGTAACCCCACTCCCCCTCCCTCAACACAGTAGTCACGCCACTGGAAACGAGTCACATTTTCCCCTAATAAATATTAATTAAGGAACACATGACAATTTCAAATAATTTTATTCATTTATGAACACAGATTTTCAATTCTTAATGCAGATCCCTCATTTTATAACGACCATCCTAAAATATTATGGAAAATCAAATTCAAGTGAAGAAATATTGATTATCAATTATCGCAGTGTGTGCAGTTGTCATGCTCTTATGTTATTAACCCGGGAGCTAACGAGAATGATCAATTCTCATTTCTAAAACTAGTACTCAAAATTTAGACAAGATTTCTCAGCCGCCAGGAGTGTCCACGTTTTTGGAGCCGGTTCTCTTGATTTTCGATGTTCCGGTAGAACCAGCTGTTTGTTTTCATCTCAAAGTGCAATTTTAGTGATCATCATCATCATCATCATCATGTACGGTACCGGTTGGCATTGGCGATCATGTCCCTCCACAATCTTCTATCAACAGTGCATCGTATCAGTTCTGTTGTTGACTGTTTTCCATGCCATGACACCAAGCTATCCAGTATTCTCTCTCTTTGTCGTCCGCGATCTCTCTTTCCTTTTATTTTGCCAGTTGTAACCAAGTATTCCAACTTTCCTCTTCTCATGATGTGCCCAAAAATGTTGATTTCTTCTTTCTGATGTTTTTTAAGAGCTCCTTTTTTGTGTTGGCCTCTTTGAGAACTTCCTCATTGGTCTTTTTAAGTCCAGGGGACGTTCAGCATTCTTCTGAGAAATCCCATCTCTGTTGCCTCTAATCATCTTTTCATTTGTTTGTCTATTGTCCATGATTCGCTTCCATAGGTCAGAATTGGTTCTATTTAGCATCGATGAACTCTCTTTCTCATTTCTATTGACATAGATTTGTTAGATAAGATATTTTTCATTTTCTGAAATGCTATTTTGGCCTGAGCTGTTCTGCTTTTTTATTTCTGTGTTGCATCTTCCATCTGATGTTATCACTGTGCCCAAGTATTTCAAACGTAGCACTTGTTTCAGATTTGTCCTGTTTATTTTTATGCTGCATGATGGTGATGATTGTTTCCTCGATATAACCATTACTTCTGTTTTCTGATTACTTACTATTCAGACTGATATTTTCCTATTTTAGTGATAATCGTGGAAATTATGCTACTGTGTTTATGGATGACAAAGTCTTAAAACAACTAAAAATGAAAAGAGAACTTCTGAACACAATTAGAACAAGACAAATGCGATTCTTAGGCCATGTTAAAAGACACAACAGCCTACTGAAAGTGATCCTGGAGGGGAAAATACAAGGTAAAAGAGGCAGAGGCAGACCAAGATTAACATGGACGAGTAACATCAAAAGATGGACAAATCAACCGATGACAACCTGCACCATCAAAGCAGGAGATAGAGCAAAATGGCGCTCCATGGTAGCCAACCTTCGTTGCGGAGACGGCACTCAATGATGATGATGATGTTTATGGATGAATAAGTACTGAGCCTAGTATATTCCAGCCGTGATAGCTCAGGGGTCAGTGAACTTGACTACAAAGGACAAGAGGTTGGGTTCGACTCCAACCGACGGCTTCCGGTTCACCCAGCCTTTAATGGGTACCGGATTTTTTTTCTGGGAAAGTAAAGCGGCACCGAAGGTCTGTAAAATGTATGGTCACTAACACAATATTCCCTATACGCCACTTGACGTGACGGGGGTATTTTACTTTTTTTTACTTACTAGTACATTCCACTAATTCCTAAAGTTGATATTTTATGGGAGTGGTTTAAACGTGTAACAGCACGCAAAACATAACATTTCTTTAGCTAAAATAAATATTTCAATATTTTTGTGTGTGTGAAGGATGCTAGTGGTTATAGTTCGTGACATAAAGATCAAAAATATATTTTAAAAAACTGAGAACTTTAGGGATTCCATTGTTCAATTTTTAACAGCAGAAAGTTCTGGATTTTAAGATAATTTTCTTCTAACAACTTTCAATGTATAGTTACAGTTATAGTTATAGTTATAGTTATAGTTAGTCGAAGGCCCCGGTATCACCGCAAACGAATGAAAATCCATAATTGCTCAACCGCCCGTGCCAGTGGAATCATCCGAATTAACATCTCATTGAATATTCAAACATAGAAAGGCAGCTGCAGTCCCCATCATAGCAAACACAGGACACGTCAAAAGACATAAGGCGTGTCAGCACCGAAAGTGAACGCAACTGGACTATCCTTCGTCATACGATATAATTCATCGTAAGCAATCGGAATATAGAAAACACTATCTGGATGAAATACACAGCTCACGGTGTGCACAGCGCTCTAAACTCAGTAGCATCGGCGGCAGGTCAGACTAGGAATATGAGGGAGCTGTTACAAGGAACACTTTTCAAAACGGTTACTGTCGCCTATCCGTCATATTGACCGGAAGTTTCAATGTATAGTAGAAGAAGCATGTATATTTTATCTTATTGGAAAAAGGCAAATGAACTAAAGCATCAGATATAAACCACTGTGTATAGTAGTGCAGTGGTTAGCGAACTGACTACTGAGGACAAAAGGTGGAACTCAACAAAGTTCATCAGCTTCTAGTTTCACCCAGTCATTAATGGGTTATGGAAGGAAGGAAAGACAGTTCTGGCGTAATGCTGACCAAATTACACAAAATGTGCTGATGGCAACAAGTGAAAAGAATTGGAACTAACGTCATATAGTATGTCTCACACGCTACCGAACCCTGCGTTTCTTTAATGGTTTTTCTACAAAACACTCCCTCTCTCAGTGTTTAGTACAACAAAAGAAGTAAAGAGCCTCCGTCACGCCAAGTGGCGTATAGGGAATATGGTGTTCTATCTATCTATTGACCTTTCGAGCTGTTGCCGGCCCATAGGGCGTAGACCAAGATACACCTTCTCATATCTGAATTTTTGTTCTAGCAGTTTTCTTTTAAAGATATTTTATCAAATCTCGCCATTTGTCTCTGTTCTGTGCAAGCTGCTCTGTCTCATTGAGGGAGCCGATTCCTGCTGCTCTTGAATCTCTCATCAATGTTCTTCTCAGTGTCTCTCTGGGTCTTCCTCTTTTTCTCTTACTTGTTGTTTCCCACATGAGTGCTTGCTTTGCTATTCGGTTATTATCTCTTCTCATCTCATGTCCAACATATGACCATCGTCTTTTCTTTATTACTGAAGATATTAGTGGTTGATTGGCGATTTCTCTAATTTCCTTGTTTGTTTTGAATTCGTTCCACGCTATACCAAGTATTTTCCTTAGACATTTATTTTCGAATGCGTTCAACTTTGTTTCTATATCTCTTGTTGTTTTCCAGCTTTCACACGCATACGTAAGGGTTGATATTACATTTGATTTGAATAGTCTAAGTTTTGTGTTTGTGCTGATGAGTTTTGATTTCCACAACTTTTCAAGGCTTCTGAAAGACATTGCTGCTTTAGCTATTCTGATTCTAATTTCTTTGCTTGTATCCCCTTCTCGATCAATGTGACTTCCAAGATAGATAAACTGGTCGATCTCTTCCACTGGTCTGTTTTCCATGTATATTTTGTCGTCTGTTGGAATTAAGCTTTTCATGACTCAAGTCTTTTCATGATTGATCTCAAGCCCAATTTTGCTGCCTATTGATGATAGTTCATTTGTGTTTTACTGCATTGTTTTTATCTGACTGCTGATGAGAACTATGTCATCAACAAAGTCGAGGTCCTCCAAATATGGTGTTAGTGACCATACATTTTACAGACCTTCGGCACATGATTTTTGGGGTAATGTGGTCTTTATTACGCCCGTGCCGCTTTACTTTCCCAGAAAAAAAATCCGGTACCCACTGAAGGCTGGGTGAACCCGGAAGCCGTCAGTTGAGATCAAACCCTACCCCTTGTCCGTTGTAGTCCAGTTCACTAACCACTGAGCTATCGTGGCTCCCTCTCTCAGAGTCTACCCAGCACATTTTCCGGCTGTCCTGTGAGGACTCATTCTCCACACTAACAGTCACAAACAACCGTATTGTGCAGGCATCCTTAGGCAAATGACGTAGATCAGCAGAGATCCACATCATGCAGGCGTGTCACAACATATTAAAACGTCACACATACACACATGTACTACATTCACATTTATTGTCATCTCTCACACAATAATCGTACTCCATATTCAAGGTTAATTGTAATATCTTCATTTGTGTTAGAATTATTGAGAAAACGCCGGGTTTAGTAGCGAGTCAGACACCTTGTGTATGCTCCATTCTATACCCCCTTAATTTTCTTATCCCCTCTTCATTTCGCAAACTCTTCCCCACTACCCAAGCGGTATAATAAACGTGTATTTGAAGTACTTTAACTGTATAAACTAGCCGTTATCGTGCCTTAGGACTTGATAGTGGTCTCATGAAAGCATCCTGACTCATTATTACCATTTCAATAAAGTCATATTGAAATGGTCCCATGAAATTATCCTCACTCGCCATTTCTATCCCAATAAACTTCTCATAAAGTAGTTCCATATACATATCCTCGCTCACCATTTCTATCCCAATAAAGTTCTATTAAAGTAGTTCCATATACGTATCCTCACTCACCATTTCTATCCCAATAAACTCCTTGTAAAGTAGTTCTATATACATATCCTCACTCACCATTTCTATCCCAATAAAGTTATCATAAAGTAGTTCCATATATGTATCCTGATTCACCATGTGTATCCCAATAAAGTTCTCATAAAGTAGTTCCATATACATATCCTCACTCACCATTTCTATCCCAATAAAGTTATCATAAAGTAGTTCCATATATGTATCCTCATTCACCATTTGTATCCCAATAAAGTTCTCATAAAGTAGTTTCATATACGTATCCTCGCTCACTATTTCTATCTCAATAAAGTTCTCATAAAGTAGTTCCATATATGTATCCTCACTCACCATTTCTATCCCAATAAACTCCACATAAAGTGATTCCATATACATTTCCTCACTCACCATTTCTATCCCAATAAACTTCTCATAAAGTAGTTCTTTATACGTAACCTTACTCACCATTTCTATCGCAATAAACTTCTCATAATGTAGTTCTTTATACGTATCATTACTCACCATTTCTATCCCAATAAACTCCTCATAAAGTAGTTCCATATGTATCCTCACTCACCATTTATATCCCAATAAACTCCTCATAAAGTAGTTCCATATAAGTATCCTCACTCACTATTTCTATCCCAATAAACTCCACATAAAGTAGTTCCATAAACGTATCCTCACTCACCATTTCTAACCCAATAAACTTCTCATAAAGTAGTTCCATATATGTATCCTCACTCACCATTTCTATTCCAATAAACTCCTCATAAAGTAATTTCATAAATGTATCCTCACTCACCATTTCTATTCCAATAAACTCCTCATAAAGTAATTTCATAAATGTATCCTCACTCACCATGTCTATCCCAATAAACTGCTCATAAAGTAGTTCCATAAACGTATCCTCACTCATTACCATAATTAATTCATTATCTCTAGCCCTCTTATTATAAATCTAGACTTCACGTCGCTGTAATCCCAGTACCAAAAACAACATTCACGGAATCTCTAGCTTTGTTCATTTAAAGTTCATTATTTCATAATCCATTTTTTGTTTGTTTATGTAATAAGAAGAGGAACAGAAGATGAAAATAGTAGAAAATATTAGATAGTAGAGATCTGAGGATTATTAAACAGATATACAGGAAACAAGAAGCAGCTGTTGGAATTTTAAACAAACATGGAGAACATCAACAATGTAAACAAGGAGTGCGACAAGAACGTGTATTGTTATCATCAGATCCATTCTCTTTGTACAGCGAAAATATTTTTAAAACAATTGCGAACAAGCCTAGCATTAAAATAGGAAAATGGCGGGGGGGAGGGGGGAGGGGGAGGGGGTGGGTGGGACATAAACCACCTCAATCATGCAGATGGCACAGTATTGATAGCAAAAAACCAACAAGATCTACAAAATCTGTTCGATGAAATTGTGAGAGAAAGTGAACAAAAAAATAAAAAAAAAGCCTGATCCTCAACATCAAAAGGACAGAAACTATGATAATATCAAAAGAAAACAACACACACAAGAATGTAACGTAAAAGTAAACGGAAAAATCCTAAATGACGTGTATAGATACTTGCACCTTGGATCAATAATAATATCATGACAGATGCACCGCAAAAAATTAGAAGCAAAATAGGACAAGCAAAGACAAAATGCCATCGAATGAAAAATCATTCCTATGTGACAAAAATCATTGTCAATTAATGTTCGAAAACGTGTCCTAAAGTGCTATATCGAACATGTTCAACTAAGTGGAAGCCAGTCATGGATGACAAGTATGAAAACACAAATAACGTTAGAGGCAGCTGAGATGCGGTTTATCAGAAGAATGTTACGAGTTAAATGGATAGCAAAGATTACAAATGAAGAATGTTGCGAGTTAAATGGATAGCAAAGATTACAAATGAAGAATGTTACGAGTTAAATGGATAGCAAAGATTACAAATGAAGAATGTTGCGAGTTAAATGAATAACAAGGATTATCAATGAAGAATGTTACGAGTTAAATGAATAGCAAAGATTACAAATGAAGAATGTTACGAGTTAAATGGATAGCAAAGATTACAAATGAAGAATTTTACGAGTTAAATGGATAGCAAAGATTACAAATGAAGAATGTTACGAGTTAAATGGATAGCAAAGATTACAAATGAAGAATGTAACGAGTTAAATGAATAGCAAAGATTACAAATGAAGAATGTTACGAGTTAAATGAATAGCAAAGATTACAAATGAAGAATGTTACGAGTTAAATGGATAGCAAAGATTACAAATGAAGAATGTTACGAGTTAAATGAATAGCAAAGATTACAAAGGAAGAATGTTGCGAGTTAAATGAATGGCAAAGATTACAAATGAAGAATGTTACGAGTTAAATGAATAGCAAAGATTACAAATGAAGAATGTTACGAGTTAAATGAATAGCAAAGATTACAAATGAAGAATGTTACAAGTTAAATGAATAGCAATGATTACAAATGAAGAATGTTACAAGTTAAATGAATAGCAAAGATTACAAATGAAGAATGTTGCGAGTTAAATGCATAACAAGGATTATCAATGAAGAATGTTTAAAGCGAGCTGGAGATACGTAGAAAAATCATCAAAATGACAAGGAAAAAACAATATACTTTTTTGGACATGCCATGTAAAAAGAAGGCATTGTAAATATTGTAAATACTATAACAACTGATAAAATAAATGGAAAGAAGAGCAGAGGAAAACCAAGAGAAAAAATATTGAACAGCATATCCAGATGGCATAACAAAAGATCTAGGACTGAAATTATGAAATGTATTAAAGACACAGTGATGTAGAGAGATGATCGTCTACGTCAACCGGCATCTAATGAAGATAATGATGAATGAGAACACCCGCAATATGTTTGAACAACAGGAAAAATTGAGGGAAGAAGAGAGAGAGAGAGTGTGTGTGTCACAATGTGAAAATATACCAGACAGGTAGGAAGTCTTCTTCTTCCTCTTTCCTTCCTCATCTGCTTTTCAGCGTCGAGGGGAGATATAATTTGCGGTCTTTTGCTCTTCTGTTCGCCTCTGCTACTGTTATGTTTCCTAGTGCTTCTAATATTCCATCGACCCATCTTTTACGTGGTCGACCCTTGGGTCTGGTGTTCTCACTACGTTTGTTGAAGGCTCGTTGTGTTGTGTTTTGTTCTTTCTGCCTTGTCACGTGGCGAAACCATTTTACCTGTTGTTTCCTTATATATTCTATGGTGGGGGCTATTCCTAGCTTTTTTCTCAGTCCTTCATTTCTGATCTTATCTCTCAGACTGTTAGGAAGTCGATAACACAAATAAAGTAAACAACTGTGGGAGTAGAAAGTTGTGGAGAAACATAATTACTTAAGAAAGCAGAGACTATCCTTAATGAAATATTACGTACAGTTTCAGCAGATGAAAGATAGACATTGAGTAAAAAAAATAAAAGTAGAGTTCTCCCGTCACGCCAAGTGGCGTACAGGAAATATGGTGTTAGTGACCATAAATTTTACAAAACTTCAGCACATGATTTTTGGGGTAATGTGGTCGGTATTACGTCCGTGTCGCTTTACTTTTTTCCAGAAATAAATTCAGTACCCATTAAAGATTTGGGTGAATCGGAAGCCGTCGATTAAAATCGAACCCTACCTCTTGTCCTTTGTAGTCCAGTTCACTAACCACTGAGCTATCGCGGCTCCAGATAGACATTGAAGGCATGGATAATGTTTGTTTGGTTGTTTTCATGCCTTTTTATATCTCTAGCGAAACCCAAACGGACTGTATTTTGTGTCATTATCCCTTTATATCTCTAGCGTGTTCCAGACGGACTGTACTTTGTGTGATTATCACTTTATATCTCTAGTGAAGCCCAGACTGACTGTACTTTGTGTCATTATCACTTTATATCTCTAGTGAAGCCCAGACTGACTGTACTTTGTGTCATTATCACTTTATATCTCTAGCGAAGTTGAGACGGACTCTGCTTTGCGTTATTATCACTTTATATCTCTAGCGAAGTTGAGACGGACTGTACTTTGTGTGATTATCACTTTATATCTCTAGTGAAGTCCAGACTGACTGTACTTTGTGTGATTATCACTTTATATCTCTAGTGAAGTCCAGACTGACTGTACTTTGTGTGATTATCACTTTATATCTCTAGTGAAGTCCAGACTGACTGTACTTTGTGTGATTATCACTTTATATCTCTAATGAAGTCCAGACTGACTGTACTTTGTGTGATTATCACTTTTTCCTATTTTCCACACCGGCAGCACCGTGCTTAGGTGTCCCTCGCCATATAGGCAGATATTATTTGATTTCAGAGCTACTCTCATTTTTTTTATCTTTGAGTTTTGATGTCGTTGAGAGTGTTGATGTTTGTGGGTACACATTTTCTTTTACCTGGACATCGGCCATTTTTAGCCTCTATTGACCCACTATTTTCGATCTCCAACTGCGAAGCATTCTTTAACGTGCACACAATGCACACAAGCCTGTATATTTTTTTTCACACTATTCGAGCGTACTAGATATCGGATCTTATTATTCAGAGACCAGTGGAGTGACGATGAAACCACAGATTTGATTTTTGAAAAAATGTCTGCCGCCTGTGATGGGAATCGAACTCTGGAACTTCTTGTCCATACATCGTACCAGTAGACCACCCATTACTGGAAAATTTAACGGCCCTCTATTCTACATGTTCGCTCACTCTCTCTCTCTCTCTCTCTCTCTCTCTCTCTCTCTCTCTCTCTCTCTCTATTTCTCTAATGCTCTCTATTTTACTTGTATATATACGAGATACTTACATATATATATATATATATATATATATATATATATATATATGTAAGAGGTCGATTTCGATACTGATCGACGGATTCCGGGTTCACCCAGACGTTAAACGGGTACCGGATTTTTTTCTGGGAAAAAAAATCCCCAAAATCGTGTGCCGAAGGTCTATAAAAATTATAGTCACTAACATAATATTCCCTATACGCGCCTTGACATGACGGTTCTCTTTACTTTTTTTTTTAACTTGTTATGTATATATGCATATGATTACGTTAATTATTCCTTTTTCCTATGTGCATATGATGTACTCTCAACTAACTTAATGTTCTGAACAATAATATTCGCAATGCTCCTCTGCGTTTCTTAATGCAAAATGGCGGGGGTAAAAAAAAACATAAGGCGTGACACGTCCTCCAGACATGGCGTGACACCATCTCCGAATAAGAAGGAGGTGGCCTCTGCATTTGCACAGGGAGACACCCTTCAGGAATTCCGACGCGTAGTATGGTGTTATCTGGTAGGCCATCCAAGAGCTGTCGTCAAAAGTTGCGCTGTACTGCTATAACAGGACTTAGCTGATGCATATTCTACCACGCAAAAACTCTTCTGTTATTCGGTCTCTGCAGATTTGCAGAATGACGTGACATTTAACCGTTTAACTGCAAATTTTCATTTTATATCTCTCTTCATGATCTGGTCGTAATGAAGAGAAGAAAAAAAAGCAGATGTAATGATTTGAGGATAAGCTGTTTACATGCACATATGCTTGTGGTGAAATGAGGAAGATACTATGTAATCCATTTTTGACAATAGAAACAAGAAAAAGAGTTCTTAAATATTATGTAGAGCCAGTCTTAACATAGGGATGTGGATCATGGACAGTAGGACAACAGACAAGAAAATCACTGGAGTCTGTAGAAATGTGGTTTTACAGAAGAATGTTGAGAATACCATGGACAGCTAAGAAGAGTAATGAAGACGTTCTGAAAGAGGTCAAAGCATAAAAAAGAGAGCTAATTTCGAATATTTGGAAGAAAAGCCATCATTTTTTGGCCATGTAATTAGAAGAGAACAGCTGGAATATATCGTAACAACTGGGAAAATTGAGGGACGAAGAGATAGAGGGATGCAAAGGGAAAAATATACCAGTCCGATTAAGAGGATGGCTTGGCAGAAGGTCAATAACAGAAATGATAAATAACTGTCGTGATCGAAAGTTGTGGAGAGACATGATCACCTACGCCAGCAGGCCCGGTACTTGATGATGATGATGATCTCTCTTCACGATCTGGTCGTAATGAAGAGAAGAAAGAAGCAGATGTAATGATTTGAGGATAAGCTGTTTACACGCGCATATGATTGTGGTTGTATGCATGTGTATGTGTGTGTATTATCATGGTATGGATCCGTGCCTGCTGTCATAGGTGATCATTCCTCTCCACAACTTTCTGTCCCTTCTTTTGATGTCAAATCTCTTGTTGTTATCGTTGTTGTTGTTATTGTTGTTGTTATTGTTATTGTTGCTGTTGTTGTTGTTATTGTTGTTATTGGTGTTGTTGTTGATGATGTTATTGTTGTTGTTATTGTTGTTGTTATTGTTATTGTTGTTGTTAATATTGTTATTGTTGTTGTTGTTAATCTTGTTGTTGTTGTTGTTGTTGTTAATATTGTTGTTGTTGTTGTTGTTGATGATGCTATTGTTGTTGTTAATGATGTTATTGTTGTTGTTAGGATCATCCCCACTGCAACAAAACGAATCGGTAGGTGTTCCGATATCACCCTCGAGACTTTCGAGAAAATTCTAGGACATTCCTAACCCACGCGCACGAACTCCGTTGCATGATCTAGGATACTTGTTAACTTCCAACAAAGCCATTCTAAACTCCATGGCACGATCCAGGATACTTGTTAACTTCCAACAAGACCATTCTAAACTCCATGGCACGATCCAGGATACTTGTTAACTTCCAACAAAACCATTCTAAACTCCATGGCACGATCCAGGATACTTGTTAACTTCCAACAAAAAAATTATAAACTCCATTGCACGATCCAGGATACTTGTTAACTTCAAATAAAACCATTCTAAACTCCATTGCACGATATAGGATTCTTGTTAACTTCCAATAAAACCAATCTAAACTCCATTGCACGATCTAGGATTCTTGTTAACTTCCAACAAAGTCATTCTAAACTATCAAGCATTTTTCTCATTTCAATCAATCCGTTCTTCCCCCATTTGTTTCCTGTTGCTACACGATATATTCCAGCTGTTCCCTTCTGATTTAATCATGATAAATGATAAATGTTTCCTTCTAATGTTTGAAATAAGCGTCTCTGTTTGTTTTGGCATTATTTAGACATCCCCCATTACTGTTTGTACCTATCCTTTGTATTTTCAACATTTCTTTGTCAAATCACATTTATGTGGCCTCCAGTGACTTTATTGTTACAAACTGTCCGATTGTCCATTATTCACTTCCTTATATAAGGACTTAATAGCCCCGAAAAACAACTCTTATTCTCGTCTCCATCATCAAAAATGTGTTTTCGTTTAATCTTCCTCAGCTGAGATGCACGTTAACTCTGTTTACATGAGCCATCTAAAGTGTGTGTACATACTTATGTTTGTGTTTACAAAGAACTTAAAAAGCAGGAAAACAGGGGGAACAAATTCGAAAGAGTTAAGATCAGACGGAGATGAAAATATTGAGAAAGAGGGAAAAGATATATGATTTAAAACTGCGTGCTTTTGACACAAGTGTGGGTAATTATCAGTTTAAAATAGCCATTGATACAATGTTCTCAGTCGCAGATAGCGATGGTCCGGTGTATATTTCAGCAGCACCTCTTGAGTAATACAAAAAATCATCTTGTCAAGTCAACCTGCGACCAGCAGTCCAGGACACTAACTCTTATTTATTTATTGTATTTTTTTTTTTTTTGGGAGGGGCCCTGTATCGTGCAAGTTGGAAACCACTGAACCACTATTTCAAATCATTGGGTCACTTATGTTAGCATCGGCGCCGACATGGGGGCGGTAACGATACTGATTACGAACTGGTTGTTGCCGTGGACACAGACAGACAAATGACCGGATCGCGCAGGAATCGATTCTGTTGAACTCGTATACACCCAGACATTACAAAAACGATATGATAATGAAAATGAAAACCTGCCGCTTTAGTTCAGCCTTTCTGATTTCGCGATGGCTTACTTTAAATAGACTTGCTTAAGCGCGTCAGTTTATGTTTATATGTGCACTTGTTTCAATTCTTGTTTCCTGTCTCTGTATCGGCTTGTTCTAGTAGACTTCATGTCTGTATCTGCTGTTTTTAGTAGGTTACATATTTAATATCTCGGCATGTGCAGTTTTAGTACATACTCGCTGTTTTAACAACACGTGGTAATTTAGTGCTTCGTCTTCTACCTTTCAGCTACTTGTGGAGCATAGGTCTCCAACAAACACTTTCCAATCCAAGCTGTTCTGTTTCTTCCCATTCATTTTAAGTTCATTCCACATCTTCCCCATCATCTTCATCTCTGCTTCCATCTGTCTTCTCTAAGAATATTTCGGTCTTCCTCTTTGTCTTTTTCATTGGGGATTCCAGAATAGAGCATGTTGTGTAATACTCTCAGTTGGCTTCCGCAGTGTGTGCCCTATCCAGCGCCATCGTCTTCGCTATTTGATAGAACGTAACTTGTCCAGTCCATGTTTGTGAAGTTTTTGCAGCTTTTTTATTTTACGGTTCAGAATAGCCAGTCCCATGCCCAACTCTACTTTATTACCTACATGTACTAATACATTCGTCCTGCCTTAAAACATATTTATTGTTTTTATTCCTATTTCCTGTTTTCGTAAACACTATGTGGTTATACAAATGAAGTTTTACTACAAGCATGATGTTTTATTACATGAAGTTTTTATTTTACATCAGATGTAGTACATGCTGTTTAAATCAGGTCTTCTTCTAGTATATACTTGTTGATGTAGTAGAGATTTGCTGCTTTCGCATGTTGAGGTAAACTGACGAGGCAAGAGGTAGTGGAAAAAGGGTCTGATAGATTTGATGTGAATAGTGGTAAAAGCAGATATATCTACAATCAAAACCCTACAGGAACAGTCTACACACGCTTCGAGAAATAGGGAGACGCACGGTGGAGCGGATATGGGAATTCTCTAACTGCAGTGCAGCTGGTTCACGAATAGAATGGAATAAAACTGCTGTCTTAGCACATGCTATATCGTCCTCTTGCATAAATTGCTGCCTTATAAAATTGTTGCAGTTTTAGCACAAATTTACTACTTCACACCTGACTTGCAACACTTGCTCATTCCAGCGCCGCTAGACGTCACAGAGGGCTCATTGTGTTGTTTGCCATCCATCATTATTCTGGGCGAGATGTTCGATCTTATCTAATGAGTTTATACCTGCCATCTTTGCTTCTCTGTTAAATGTCTCTCGGGTGTACCTATTTTTCTGTAAACTAGTGTTTCTCATAGATGAGCCTGACTTACAATAACACGACAAGATTCTACACGATTACTACAAGATTACAAATATACTAACATCAAAACAAATAATACCAGGGCAAAAATTAAAAATATCAACATGTTATATTTTCTCAACATTCCTGTATGGTGCAGAAATATGGACATTAGACAAAAAACAGAACAGAAAATTGAAGCCTTTGAAATGTGGATTTATATGGAATAGGTAAAATAGGATGGAAAGAAAACAAACGATGAAGTCTTAAAACAACTAAGAATGAAAATAAAACTACTAAATACAATTCAAACAAGACAAATGAGATTTTGTGGCATGTTAAAAGACACAGCAGCCTACAAAAAGAAATCTTGGAAGGGGAAATGCAAGGTAAAAGAGTCAGAGGCAGACCAAGACTAACTCGGACGTGTAACACCAAAAGATGGACAAGTCAGTCCATGACAACCTGCGCCATCAAAGCAAGAGCTAGAGCGGAATGACGCTCCATGGTAGCCAACCTTCGATGCGGAGACGACACTCAATGATGATGACAAGATTCTACCACAACAATGGGCTCCCTGTGAGAGTCTCATGCCGGAAGTGTCAGTCCCAAGTCCAACCGTTACACAACAAGTCAGAATTAAGCACATCCTCCATCTTGGATCGTACCGGAAGCATTACCACCAGCAATATATTAATAAATAATTTGTTTACTCAATTTTAAGAAACAGATAAGACAATTAGTTAATTAATGAATAAACAATTAAAGGAAACAAACCGATGAACATCACCTAGCATGTACGACGTTGTCAAAGTTGAATGTTTGTATCGGGCACAGTACCTACAACTGACCAAGGCTGCCCATGATTGGAGGGAAACAGACTTACTAGTCCGTCCAAGGGATGAAGAAGGAAGACAAGCCAACAGTAATTCCAAAGTCGACATGTTGGTCCAAAAGGCATAGATGTCTCAGCTAGCTATTACCTCAATGCATGAGGTCCACATAACGTTATAGTTATAGATAGTCGAAGGCGCCGGTATCACAGCAAACGAATTAAAATTGATAATTGCTCAACCACCCGTGCCAGTGGAATCATCCAAATTAACATCTCATCTCAGTGAAGGATCCAAACAAAGAAAGACAGCATCAGTCCCCATAATAGCAGCCAAATAACATCCTTCTGGTGATGAAGCGGAGTAATCCTTGCAGAAAGAAAGAAAGAAAGAAAGAAAGAAAGAAGAAAGAAAGAAAGAAAGAAAGAAAGAAAGAAAGAAAGAAGAAAGAAAGAAAGAAAGAAAGAACCGATGTGTAATTGCGCTAAAAAGAAACAAACCCATATATCGGGCAGAAACATCTACTATGGTATTCTCCCATTTCTGGGATCTGTAACTATGGGCTTGGCTATGACTTTCTGAAGAGGCTTTGGTAAATGATACTGATCAATTGACCGGCCCAAACATAATAACATAGCAGCTTTCCATGCGGTTACGGAGCTAATGATGGAAAGTGGTTGGTGAACTGGTCTATTCAAACCACAGGTAGGTTTTTAATTTCATCGATCGACTGGTATTAGCTTTCATCATCATTAACATGAGCCATATCGCCACAATTCTCTGTCAACAGTACGTCATATTAAATTTATTGTTATCTGTTTATCGTCCCACAACAACAAGCTATCCATATTTTATTATAGTGTATTATATTATTATATTATTATATATTATTATATATTATTATAGTGTCCTCTCTCTTTGTCGTCCGCGATATCTCTGTTCGTGTATTATGCCAGTTGTAACCAAGTATTCCAACATTCCTATTCTCAAGATGTGCCAGAAAAATGTCCATTGTTTCTTTCTGAACTTTTCCCAGAAGTTCTCTTTTGTGTTGACCTCTGCGGATTTCGTTGTTAATTTTTTAAGCTCTCCAAGGAACTTTCAATTTTCTTCTGAGAAATTCATCTCTGTTATCTCTACTCATTTTCTAAATTTCTATATCTTCTTCCTCTTCTACCTTTCAACTGCCTGTGGAGCATAGTACTTCAACAAACGCTTTTTGTTTCTTGCCATTCTTTTAAGATAATTCCATGTCTTCCCCATCATCTTCATCTCTGCAGTCACCTGTCTTCTCCAAGAATATCTTGGTCTTCCTCTTTGTATTTTTTCTTGGGGATTCCAGAACATGGCCTGTTTTGTAATACTCACAGTTGGCTTCCGCAATGTGTGTTCTATCCAGTGCCATCGTCTTCGCTGTATCTCTTTATCCACTGGTATTTGACTGGTACATTTCCATAATTCTATGTTAGTGATTTTGTCCTGCCATTTCCATCCTTTTATTCCGTGCAAACATCCATTAATGAAAGTCTGTATATTTTTCTTATTTGTATGATTGTCGTTTTTGTTGTTCTCCATGTTTCACAATCATATAATATGACTGACTTAACATTGCAATTTACAATTTTAATTTTTGTATTTAACCTAATTTCTTCGGAGTTCCATATGTCTATCAATGTAATGAATGCTCCTCTTGCTTTTGATATCCTCTTTTTGGTATCATTCTCTGTTCCTCCCTCTTTGTCTATATTACAGCTCTTATAGTCAGCAAAGTCTAAGCCATTAAGTTGCTTGGTTAGTTACCACTGGATTACATTTCTGTTGTTCTGGGTTATTTTCATAATCCAATCTATGGTCAGTAGAAAGAGAAATGGAGATAGACGGCATCCCTGCTTTTCTTCTGTGTTTATTCCAAATACTAATGTAAGCTGTCATTCGTGCACCACAATTTCATTCCTTTATACATTGTTCTTATCAGGTTATTAAACTTTATGATGATCCGTCCTGACTCCGCAACTTCCAAAGCATTTCTCTGTCTAAATTATCAAATGTAGTTGTAAGAAAACCCATTAATGATCAAGTGCAATTTCTTTGTCTGATGTCCTTGATTTACGTACATATGTCAGAATTTGCTTTATATATAGCACCGATGGATTCTCTTTCTCACTTCTATTGACATAGACTTGCTACATACAGTGTTTTTTTTTATTTTATTTTCTGAACTGCATCTTTGGCCCGTGCAATTCTGCTTTTTATCTCTGATGCATATAGTTTCTTGTGTTATTTTAAATATTTGAGTACTAGCACTTGCTTGAAACTAGTAACTGGTAATATTCTTTTGGTAGAGAAAGATGTCTTGTTGCTTTGCTGATCTTATTATTGAAACATAGACCTATGGTTTGAACAAACAGTAGTACGAACACCATTTTCCCTATGCACCGTCATTAAATACCAAGTTGGCGTAGGTGATCATGTCTCTCCATAGCTTTCTCAAAACTTATTTATCATTTAATTTGTTGACTTCATAACAAACTAAACTCTTAAACTGCTGTTCTTTCTCTCTATCACTCTCTGTCTGTCTGGCTGTCTGTCTCTCTCTCTCTCTCTCTTTCTCTGTGTGTGTGTCTCTCTCTCTCGTTTCCCTCTAATAATTCCTTCCTCAACTATTCCCGTTTTCACACTATATAACCTAGTCCTTCACATCTCATTCATCATCATCGGGGTACCTGCCCTTTGCAGAACACTTTGCACTCATCACAGCCCGTCAGGGAAAACCTCAGTCTCTAGCCAGATCTCCCACTTCTTCTCTCTTGTATTCAAATAGTAATTCCCTACTCATTACATGTCCAAAATAAATGATGACTCTTTTCCCTCTAATTTTGGCAATAAACGATTGTCTTGCTTCAGCCTCTTTCAGCACATCTTCATTACTCTTTATTCCCTAAACGCCATGCCCCGTTGTTAGATTTTGCTCTTTTTTCGTTTTTCTTCATCTTCGGATTGTGTTTAATATTTCTATGCACCAAACTGACCTGGCAGCAAACAAAGTCCACTTCTCTGTAGGGACAACTGTTTGCAGAGAATTATAACAACTAAAGAGTCTGTAACGATTCTGACAATTGTTCACTAGGTGGCGCTTATTATTAGTATTATTAGATTGGTGCGTGATGATTGTTATTTGTAAATCTAGACAGAAAATAATGACCGTGTTTACAGTCAAATTAAATATTTAAAATTTGGCTGGAATTCATGTCCCGGGGATAAATAATCCACTTGTGGCGTCAATTACTGCCGCAGTCAGCGCACACTGGAGTGTGTGTGTGTGAGTGTGTGTGCGTGCGTGCGAGCGTGCGTGTACGTGTGTGTTTGTGTGTATAATTGGGTTCTAGGATTTAAAATAAAAATGGATCGCTTGGTTCAAATAGAAGGTCTCCCAGTCTGTATCAAGCGTTCACTCGGCTCCGTAGGAAAGAGGAAAGCTAATCAGACATCAAAAGTGAAGTTTTATCTTGGTGATACAAGATACCTAACCAGGCATATATATATATATATATATATATATATATATATATATATATATATATATATATCCCCCCTCTCTCTCTCTCTCTCTCTCTCTCTCTCTCTCTACATATAGACATATATGTATGTGATTGTTTTTGTTGGTGTATGTATAATAGACTTTCTACCTCGGAAGATATGCCACAGAAGAGTGCTCGAGAGCGAACTCAGAGTTCCTTTTAACTAAATAACCCTATTCAAGTATAATAATCATCATCTTCATCATCATCATCATCATCATCATCATCAAATACTATGCCTGCTGGCGTAGGTGTTCATGTCTCTCCCCAACTTTCTATAGTGACAGTTATTTATCATTTCTGTTGTTGACCTTTTGACAGGCCATTCACTTAAGCTGTCTGGTATCTTTTCTCTTTGCTTTCCTCTATCTCATCGTCCCTCAATTTTCCCATTTGTTACAATATATTCCAGTTGTTCCCTTCTCATAACGTGCCCAAAAATGATGATTGTTTCTTCCTAATTTTAGAAATTGTCTCTCTTTTTGTTTTGGCCTCTTTCAGAACGTTTTTATTACTCTTCTTAGCTGTCCAATGTATTCTTAACAACTTTCTGTAAAACCACATTTCTACAGCTTCCAGTGATTTTCTTGTCAGTTGTCCTATTGTCCATGATTCACATCCATATGTTAATACTGGCTCTACATAATATTTAAGAACTCTTTTTGTTGTTTCTGTTGTCAAAAATGGATTGTGCAATATCTTCCTCATTTTTTGGAAACCTGCTTTTGCCTGAGCTATTCTGCATCTCACCTCTGTTGAACATATACCATGTGAGGTTAACATTGTACCCAAATATTTAAAATCGTTTACCTGTTTTAATATTTTTCCACTTGTCTTTATTGTGCATTGTGGTGGTGTCTTTTTCTTTGGTACCATTACTTTTGTTTTTCTTTCTTTTTCTTTTTTTGCTAGTAAGGCCTTTAGAGTCCTTTATTTACACTTTCTTTCACTATAATGTCTTACATTTCTTATAACTAATTTTCACTCTTAGCGATTAAGACTGTATCTTCAGCATACCTCATGTTATTCATAATATCACCTCGAATTGTTATTCCAAGCATCTATGGATCTTGAAATAATCTCACTATACATATTAAATAAATCTGGTGACAGCACACAACCTTGTCTAACACCATGTTTTATTTGTTGAAACATTACCAATTTATTTCCAGTTCTTATTGCCGTTGTTTGTTGCCAGTACACCTTCTTCATTATTCTTACATCTTTAATGTCTACGATTATACCTTCTAAAATTGTGATTATATTTTTGATTATAGTCTAGTTCATCAATACGAAAGACGATGTTGGACGAAGAGGGTGATGGTGACTATTTTGTTGTGCCATCGTTTTTACTTTTCTTTTGGTGCTACGTTTGTTGTCGCTTTACACCTCTTATTTTAACCATTCTTTGTTAGTGATGGGAGTCGCGATAGCTCAGTGGTTACTGAACTGGACTACAAAGAACAAGAGGTAGGGTTCGATCCCAACCGATGGCTTCCGGGTTCACACAGACTTTAATGGGTACCGGAATTTGTTTCTGGGAAAGTAAAGCGGCACGGGCGTAATACCGACCACACTACCCCAAAAATCATGTGCTGATGGTCTGTAAAATTCATGGTCGCTAACACCATATTCCCTATACGCCACTTGGCGTGACGGGGCTCTTTACATTTTTGTTTTACTTTACTTTGTTAGTGCCAGGTCTGTCCACCTGTGGCACATTTCCAGATCGCTGATGCTGAATTGTTACACGTGACTCACGTAGGACCATTTAAATGGAAGTGCTAGTCGCTTGTCTGTCGCTAGCTCGCTGAACAATTTGCATATTGGAATTATGGTATCCTCTATACGGGTTCACACTACCCCAATAATCATGTGCTTGAAGGTCTGTAAAATGTATGGTCACTAACACCATATTACCTATACGCCACTTGGCGTAACAGGGGCTCTTTACTTTTTACTTTTACTATACGGGTTTGCCCGTGTGTTACCGGGGTCTCATTATGTGGGAAGTAAAGAATAGTGACACTGTGTCCTTCCAGCATGTCGTAAGAGGCGACTAAGGAGGTTGATCGATGGCTTGACAAGCTGTCATTGTAAAAAGTATTGTTATGGAAACAGAACCATAGATTTTGGAAGCAGTGATCTCTGCAATATGTGCCATTTTGGCACGCAAAGTTTCTATTTTTGTGTTTGTGGTTCTGCCCTATGTGCCGTCTTCGGCTCGAAAGGACAATAGATAGAGATAGATACGGGTTACCTGTCTCAACCATTTCATACGACTTTGGCTTCACTGGACATAAATACTGCTTGTGCTTGCTACTAAGAGCGATGTTGGATTATATCATCTGATGCCTAGGAATCGACGTAGTGGAATCAACAAGTGGAACGCGTTGATCTGATCTTCTTCCTGAGCATATATTGTCCAAGTCTCACTGCCGTATAATGAAGTACTGAGAGCGCAGGACTGGTAAACTAGAAGTTTTCTGTTTTCGTGAGGGCGTTGTTTACCCATACCCTTTTTTGTTCAGTCCTAGAGATTGTGGCTGATGCTGTACAAATGTATCTGTTTCGACATCAGAAAAAATGTATTGTTAATGTTGGAATCATCATCATTTTAAAGTTGGAATAAAGTTGCGTAGCTGTATAGTTGAGGAGTAATAGTTTAACACTGAGAGAGTGCAGTCATTAAAAACTATGATGGGAGCCCTACTAACATCTTCACACATGGTTTCCGTTTTGGAAAGGTTGATTGATAAACTAGCTCTAGTATTGCAGGATGTATCTATGTAGGAAATATAGGGCCAATTCTAACCCATGGAAGCGTATCAAGGACAGTAAGCAAACAAATGAAAAGACGATTAGAGGTCACGGAGATACGATTTATCAGAAGAATGTTGAGAGTTCCCTGGACAGCTAAAAAGACCAACGAAGAAATTCTAAATGAGATGAAAACAAAAAGAGAGCTCCTTAAAAACACCAGAATGAAACAATCAACATTATTTCGGGCTGAAAACAAAAAGAGAGCTCCTAAAAATCATCAGAATGAAACAATCAACATTATTTCGGGCACATCATGAGAATTGGAAAGTTGGAATACTTGGTTACAAATAATACAGGGAAAAAGAGAACGTGGACGACAAAGAGAGAAGCTACTAGATAGATTCTATGTCGTGGCACGGTAAACAAGCAACAGAATTGGTACTATGCGTCTAGAGAATTGTGGCTGGACATTATCGCTTATGCTAACTAGTTCTGCACATGAAGATTGTGATGGAGTAAATCAAATTCTAAGCGTGCCTCGGAGAACTTATCAGAAAGTGTTCTCTGTAGACGTTCTTTAGAATGAGCCACTGATGCAACATCATTCAATGAGAGGAGTTCTCTGTTAATTACGTTTCTTATTTTCATTTTTGCTCTGAGCCGCGCCATTTTGAATATTTCTCCACGTGATCTCGCGTGAAGAGAAAAATGGTCTCATCTGATGGATTGAATGCATAAGATAACAACATCGAATAGGAAAATATAAGAAAATGGTTGGCGCTAGCACAGAGCCCTATTTCACTCCATTCTAGATCGGAAATGCACTAGAGGTGTTCCCATCGTACTGTATTGTACATTCCATACTAAGATGGAATGATGCGATTAATGATACGTAGCTGGTTTGTTGGACACCAAACCTCTTAGCAAGAACTTTAAAGCGACCATCTCACCTGCCGAAATGAAATGCTCTCTACGATGTATAGCAGTGTCGTACATACCTCTTTGTCTCTGCTTCCATCTGTCTTCTCCAAGTATATTTTGATCTTCCTCTTTGTATTCACCCTGGGGGATTAATTCTTTCCGTACGTTTCACCGCACCATGCAGATTTCGATCACATACGTTTAGCCGCACAGTGCGTCACTCTCAATTTGATTAGTGTAAACTGTCATCAAATTATATTCTTTTTATATGTCTTGTATCATTTCGGTATTGGTGAAATATAATTCCGTGTTTAATTATCTAAAACTTCATATATAATATGTTTAAGTATTAGCTAAATATAAACATGTATATTAATATTTAAGAACATGAAAAATGTTGTCTTTTAAATCTCTACTGCTAAATTCATAAAAATCTTCCATACTGAAAGAGTTAAAAAAGAAAACAGATTTGTTGTGTAATACTCTCACTTGACTTCCGCAGAGTGTACCAAATCCAGCACCATTGTCGTATCTCTTTGTCTAGTGACATTTCACTGGTACTTTCCCATAATTCTATGCTATTGATTTTATCCTACTAGTTCCATCCTTTTATGCTGCCCAAGCATGCATTAATGAGGGTTTGTTTTATTTGGGAAACTAATCACTGTTTTTCCTCTTTAAAATCCTTTTTAGTTTTAATCAGAAATCTTTTCCTTCACATTTTTTTTTAATTATTAATTCTTCTATAAAGTATTCGAGATATTCGAGATTCGAAAGATTTGAGGGATTAGATAACGTTTTAGGATTCGTCCTATCTTTATTATTTATACATTCTTCTTCTACCTTTTTAGCTCCCAGTGGAGCTTAGGTCTTCAACAAACATTTTCCAAGTCATTCTGTTTTTTTGCCACTCTTTTAAGATCATTCAATGCCTTCCCCATCATCTTCATCTCTGCTTCTATCTGTCTTCTCCAAGAATTCCTTGGTCTTCCTCTTTGTCTTTTCCCCTGGGGATTCCAAAGAGCCTGTTGTGTAATACTCTCAGTTGGCTTCCGCAGTGTGTGTCCTATCCAGCGCCATCGTCTTCACAGTATCTCTTTATCCACTGGTGTTTGACTGGTACATTTCCATAATTCTATGTTAGTGATTTTATCCTGCCATTTCCATCCTTTATTCTGCGTAAGCATCCATTAATGAAAGTCATTATCTTCGTCATTGTCAAGTTTGTTGTTCTCCATGTTTCACAGCCATATAATATAATTGTATCCATTACTATCCCTAAATTTATGTTAACTACGTGATGATATCACACCAGACTTCTAACACCAAAACATTTACAGAGATATGTATTAATTAAATCAAGACGGGCATTAGTTCAACAGATTTAAACACACACACACACACACACACATTTATAACGTAAATGCTTAAGCAGTCAATTTTGACTAACACACAAAATCTGCGCGCATGTTTCGACTTCTGCTGAAAGTATTTAAGAATTACTCAATAAATAAATAAATATATATGTGTGTGTGTGTGTGTGTGTGTGTGTGCGTGTGTGTGCGTGTGTGCGTGTGCGTGTGTGTGTGTGTGTGTGTGTGTATATATATGGGAATATGGCGTTAGTGTCTATATTTCCCATGTCTAACGGCACACTTTATTTTTGTTATATAGCCGGCGGTATCACGACAGGCGGTTCTTAAATCGCACTTAATCGTTTGGTACTCACTTATAGAGGCTGGGTTAGCCCCGGGTCCTTGTTGGTCCAAAATAAATCCGTCACTTCAGAGAATCGAACCGTGACCCTTTTGATTAGGAAGCAATGGCACCAAGGCTATCAAAACTCAAACTTCCCTCATGAAAAGGATATATCCAAGAAGGGAAAGAAATACAGAAAGAAAAAAAAGAAAGAAAGAAAGAAAGAAAGAAAGAAAGAAAGAAAGAAAGAAAGAAAGAAAGAAGAAAGAAAGAAACTGAATGTAGAGTGAGCGAGAAATTATTCAAAATCACAAAATAAAGATATCTCTAAAAAAATATATAAAAAAAAACACTAGCAACAAGAAAATGGCAAAAACGTCTCAATATTCCTGACAACGTTTGATTAATGATTGCTGGGACCAACACAAAAAAAAATGCTCAGAAATATTTCGCCCCAACTTCGGCATGTGTTCAGGAAACATTTTTATGTTCTTGTTCAGCTGCTGTCTATTCACGTTTTTTTTTCCGATTGATTTTAAATGTCGTACAACACCAATTGTGGATTTAATCATTGTCGTTAGACACTTCGATTATGAAAACTGGGGTTCGATTCTCGGTGGGATCTGAAGTGTTTTTTTTTTTTTTTCCACAAGTGTGGAATAAAAAATACAAACTTCTTCTTAATCACATAACTCCTGGGGTCGTTGGAGCAACACTTACATACTTCGTTAATCTTCTCAATGTAATTCTATATCCTCGTTTATTCTTTGAGAATCTGCAAAGTATAGACCAGTCCATTCTTCGATGTTATCTTCACATCACTTTCTTTACCTACCTCTTACTACTCGCTCATTTCACAGTTCCTGGGGCTGGTTGGTCTCGAGGCAAGACGCCGGCCTCGAAACAGAGAGGTTGTGGTTTCAAATCCTGGCTACACCGGTTGGGATTTTTATTTATGATTTCTCACTGCGGCAACCACCCTTGGTCTCAGCAGCGAGGCCCGGCTTGAACCGTTAATTATTCATCGACGGAAAAATATGAGTACCACCGAAGTCGGAGTTATCTGCCTGTGCGGCGAGGGACCCCTGTGCACACGGCTGCCAGTGAAAAATGGATTAACACGCAAAATTCAGTTCTTAGTCGCTAGGGACTTCGTCAGAGGTAAAAGCTGGCGAAGGAAAAAAAAAATTCAAAGTCCCTTGCAAAATGGCCTTTGCCAGTCCGGACGATCGAGGTGCGTGACAAATCATTTGAATGTCTGATTGTTCCCAATAGACAAAAAAATCATCATGTACTCTGACTGCTTGTTGTATCCTTTTGCAAACTTGTTCATTTGTGATACGACCTAAGTAAAAAAAAAAACTACTGGTATGTAAACCTGCAACTGCTGTAATGATGCAATAACTATGGCTAGTCCCTTAGTAACCAAGAGGTGACTGTGTATTGATTAAAATGGTCAGCGTTGCAATCGTTGTGCTGCCAATGCCAGTCCTGGACCCTAGATGCAAAAACAATAGAAAAATAACACCTATTCATATGAAATGTGTTTTATAAATAATAGGGAACAGCCTGAGAGATAAGATCACAAATTAAGAAATGAGAAAACAATTAGGAATATCCCCGCCATAAAATATATAAAGAAACAAAAGATCAAAGGGTTTGGACACGTGACAAGGCAGAAAGATCAAAATACAACTGGCATTCAATACACATTGCGAGAATATCAGACTCAAGGGCCAACCACGAAAAAAGATGAATTGACGGAATATTGGAAACACTAGGAAATATGACAGCGGTAGAGGCGAAAAGAAGAGTGAAGGACCCCAAATTATAGGAAGAAGAACAAGGGGAGGAGGAGGAGGGGGAGGGGGTCAGCATTCCGTATCAAGATGTGGCGAATTTTCTGAGAATATATACCAGATCCGGTACCCATTAAAGACTTGGTGAACTGGAAGCCGTCGGTTGGGATCGAACCCTGCCTCTTGCCCGTTGTAGTCCAGTTCACTAACCACTGAGCTATCGCGGCGCCCAATGCAGATGAGAATTGAAGCCTTTGAAATGTGGATATATAGAAGAATAGGTAGAATTGGATGGAAGGAAAAGAAGACAAACGATGAAGTCTTAAACAAATAAAAATATAAAGAGAACTACTAAACACAATTCAAACAAGACAATGCGATCTTAGGTCACACAACACTGCTCCTGGTCCAGATGGTGTTCGGTATGATGACATAGGCGATTTAGCTGATGACGACTTGACAACACTGGACAATGAGTTTAATGCCAGTATTCGGAGTGGCCAGATTAAGGAGGAGTGGCTACACAACTACTTACTACCGCTACCGAAGCCAAACAAGGACCATTCTCAGATCAGTGCCTACAGAATCATCACAATGCAGAACACTGCGGGCAAGCTGCTGGAGAAAATAGTTGCCCGTGTCCTCACCTGTCGCCTTGAACAGAAACGCGTATTCCCTTCCACACTCGGAGGTTATAGATATAACAAAGAGACATGGCTCAATGCGGCAGTATTTGCCTATGATGTCTTCGAAGGCTTCCACAGACGAGAGGAGACATGTGCTGCTGCTATAGATCTTTAGGATGCATACAACAGGGTACCATTTGAATATCTCATGCATATGCTTCTCAAACTGGCGGTGAACCCTTTCCTCATTAGATGGATCGCCGCGGCACTGTTTCAGAGGAAGGTGATACTCAGATGTGGAAGTTGGTCTTCCGAGCCAACATCCATTTGTCCTGGGCTGCCACAAGGCTCACCATTGTCACCAGTTCTATTTAACGTGTACACAATAACGATCACGGCCCAACAGCTGGATGGGAGGGGAAGAACTATGACTTTTGCTGATAATATTCTGGTATATCGACAGGGAAGAGACAGACGGGGAATCGCCTCCACAATGCAAGACGAACTCGATCGCATTTCTTCCTGGTGTGGGGTTTCAGGTGCCTTGGTTAATCCTCATAAAGCATCAGTTTCATGGTTATCCCTTAACAATCATATCGTTAATGCAACCACACCGGTAGTACGAATGGGAGCTGATGAGGTGACCAGGGACAAGTTGATGACATACCTCGGAGTTAAGTTTGATCGCAGCCTGTGTTTTCGGGACCACGTCGACCATGTGATAACAAAATCCCGCAAAGGATTAGCCGCCTTGAAGGTCATGGCAGCTGCCAACATCGAGCAGAGGCTACTTACTCTTCTGTTCCAGGGATTAGCCCTCGCACCAATCGAGTATGCCCTGGCCATTCTTACTGTCAGTACGACTCAAATTGATAGGCTGGAGAAAATACAAAATGAAGCCATGCGCATTATCCTGGGATGTACGAGGGACACTCCCTGTGTAGCAATGAGGTATCTTCTTGACTTTCCAACCATGGATGACAGAATTAAGATATGGAGAGCACGAGCATACCTGAAGATTAGTACAGATACAGAGCATCCATTGCACCACGTGCTCAACACAGAGAAAGGTACCAGGCTAAAAAGAGGCAAATCATGGGTGGGCCGGGCAGAAGATGTCATCAAACAGGTCTGTGGGCTTATCAATATCAGCGTTGGTGAGGAGTGGATACCGGTGCCTACGTCATTCAAGGGAACTTTCTCATGTATTGTCACACTCGACAGGAAAAGTAGGGAACAGAACCCGGTCGTGGTTAATGCTGAGGTCAACGGTCTCATCTGCGATAATACCGATGAGAAAGATGCAGTCATCTATACAGACGGATCTGTAAGACGACACGAAAGAAGTGCATGGGCATTTACAGCACGCTCAGCAGGCAGAATAGCCAAGGAAGACAGTGGTGCATACGCCATGACCACGAGTAGCATGACAATGGAGGTGATGGCAGTGACCAAGGCATTCAAATGGTTAGAGTCACAAGACTACATCCACGCATGTATACTGAGTGATTCGATGAGCATGATAAAAAAAGTGGAGGCGGGCTATGTACGCATGCAATGGGTAGAGTCGTTGCAGAAATCCAAAATACGTAAGGTCACCTTTGTCTATGTCCCTGGACATGCGGGAGTACGGGGAAATGAGAGAGCGGACAGGTTGGCTAGCTGCGCTGTCGTTGAGGACGGGCAACCGATGGATCGGGCGGACATCATCAATGCCCTTCGAGATGTGGAAGAGCACAGGACTTCGACAAACACAGATCAACGTCACTTCTTCGGATGATGGAAATGGGAGTTAAGATGGGCACAGCCAGAAATGAGAAACTTGGTGGCCGTGTAAGAAGACTTATCAACCAACATAGAACTGGAGTCGTCAGTCGCTGGACACTGAGGAATTGCTGAGGAGGGGATCTGAGCACCTATGGACATGTTCGGAGTGCAATGATGATGACCCGCAAATAACTCAATAACTCAATGCGATCTTTTGGGTCATGTTAAAAGACACAACAGCCTACTAAAAGTAATCCTGGAGGGGAAAATACAAGGTAAAAGAGGCAGACCAATACTAACATGGACGAGTAACATCAAAATATGGAGAAACCAGCCTATGACAACCTGCACCATCAAAGCAAGAGACAGAGCAGAATGGCGCTCCATGATAGCCAACCTTCGATGTGGAGATGGCACTCGATGATGATGATGATGCACCAGATATGTATGTATTTTTTCTTTAAAAGTAGGTTTGGTTTGATGACGAACGTATCAACTATATGTGTTGGTGGTCATTGTAAAACGTGGTCACTAACACCATAGTCCCATATACATTTTATGGCGTACAGGGGGCCTCACATGCTTACTCAGCGACTAACACGCATCTCTCAGTTCGGGGGCTATGTCACAGTTCAGCAACAAATCTGTCAGCAAATCATAGCTGATATCTTGAGTCGTCATCAATGAGCAAGATACTAATCCACCTCTTCGGGGTGCTCCTATAAACAGACTAGCCAATCCAGTCTGGTCAAGTGCCTAGGGATTGAAAGGGAAGGCAATAGGGTACTCAAAATTCGGATCTATTGGGTCCAGGGGATTACAGTTCTACTGCATACCACAGCACAAACCTTCCACGCCAACGTAATGTCCTTTTAATAAGAGTTGACAAAGAGGTCTAACGTTTCCTTCATTCATCGGATAAACGTAAGCAAGCAATCTCCCAGTCCCTATAAATGAGATAGTTCCGTTACAAAATTGTTTCGTGTTTTTAATCCTCTAATGAACAAAGGCGCATCATGAGAAGAGGAAAGTTGGAATACTTGGTTACAAGTGGCAAAAGGAAAGAGAGATTGCGGATGACAAAGAGAGAAAATACTGGATAGCTTGGTGTCATGGCATGGAAAACAGTCAACAACAGAACTGATACGATGCACTGTAGATAGAAGATTGTGGAGGGACATGATCACCTACGCCAACCGGTATGGCACATGATGATGATTGAACAAAGTTGAAAGGAAGAATTTCTAAACCTATGACGTCTAGTCTATCTATCTATTGTCCTTCCTAGAAAAAAAAAAAAGACGATGACACATAGGACAGAAATTGCAAGCTAAGTCCGACAACATTTGTTATCAGGTGTCAGACCTTGCACAGGACCCGCATTATATCTCGCCACGTGTCACTGTTCCGGGCGAGCCGCTCAATATCAGCCAGAGAGCTAGTACCTGTTATGTTTGCTTTCACCTCAGTGTTCTTTTAACTAAGACGGCCTCTTTTTCGTTTACCCTCTGGTTCCCACTTGAGGGCTTGCTTTTGAAAGTTCTCTTGTTGTCTCTTCTCATCACATGGCCAACATATAACCTCTTTCTCTTTCTTGTTGATGTTTTAATGCTTTATAATTTTTTCTTATTTCTGCACTAGTCTTTGATTCATTTCGTTGTACAAAAAGTATTTTCCTGAGACATTTCTTTTCAAACTCATACGATTTCTTTTTTTTTTCTTTTTTCTTGCTTGCTTGCGTTCGCCCGATGACTAAATGAGTGTACCTTTTCATCATCCGCCCTTAAAAGGACGTTAAGTGGGCGTGTCTGCGTTGTGTTGTGGTTTGCAGTATAACTGTGATATTTGCGCCTTTCGGCCCAACATATCCGACTTCAGCGTGACATTTTTGAGTACCGGGTTGTCTTCCATCTTCGATCCCTACTCGCTTGGCCTGACTATTCAGTTAGTCAGTTACTAGAGGCACCACGGAGAGGTGGAGCAGGGTCTGCGTGGTTCTGGTTCACCGACCCTTGCGCAAGCCATCAGCTGTGGGTCGCTGACAACTTCCAGCTCTGCTGCTGTGAGGCGCCTTCGCCTCGTTCTTTTTCTTTTTGAAGTTGGTTTCCAGCTGTTGCGTGCATAAATAAAGAAGCCTAGTGGGGATAGTTCACAAGCGAAGGAAATAGACTCCAAATACGCCAGACCTTGTAAAGTCACCTCACAACTATCACCACAAGCTGTCCAAGAAGAAAATAACACAAAAGGCAAAACGTTCACTTTATAACACAATCTTAATTCAAACACTGTGCTACCAACACTTTATAACACAATCTTAATTCAAACACTGTGCTACCAACACTTTATAACACAATCTTAATTCAAACACTGTGCTACCAACACTTTATAACACAATCTTAATTCAAACACTGTGCTACCAACACTTTATAACACAATCTTAATTCAAACACTGTGCTACCAACACTTTATAACACAATCTTAATTCAAACACTGTGCTGCCAACACTTTATAAAACAATCTTAATTCAAACACTGTGCTACCAACACTTTATAACACAATCTTAATTCAAACGGGAGTCGCGATAACTCAGTGGTTAGTGAACAGGACTACAAAGGACAAGGGGTAGGGTTCAATCCTAACCGACGGGCTCCAGTTCACCCAGCCTTTAATGGGTACCGGTTTTTTTTTCTGGGAAAGTAAAGCGGCACGGGCGTAATACCGACGACATTACCCCAATAAATTATGTGCCAAAGGTCTGTAAAATTTATGGTCACTAACACCATATTCCCCATACGCCACTTGGCGTGACAGGTGTACTTTACTTTTTTTTACTTATTTAATTCAAACACTGTGCTGCCAACACTTTATTACACAATCTTAATTCAAACACTGTGCTGCCAACACTTTATAACACAATCTTAATTCAAACACAGTGCTACGAACTCTTTATAACAAAATCTTAATTCAAACACTTTGCTACCAACACTTTATAACACAATCTTTATTCAAACACCGTGCTACCAACACTTTATAACACAATCTTAATTCAAACACAGTGCTACCAACACTTTATAATACAATTTTAATTCAAACACAGTGCTACCAACACTTCATAACCCAAACTTAATTCAAACACCGTGCTACCAACACTTTATAACACAATCTTAATTCAAACACCGTGCTACCAACACTTTATAACACAATCTTATTTCAAACACTGTGCTACCAACACTTTATAACACAATCTTAATTCAAACACTGTTCTACCAACACTTTATAACACAATCTTAATTCAAACACTGTGCTACCAACACTTTATAACACAATCTTAATTCAAACACTGTGCTACCAACACTGTATAACACACACTTAATTCAAACACTGTGCTACCAACACTTTATAACGCGATCTTAATTCAAACACTGTGCTGCCAACACTTTATAACACAATCTTAATTCAAACACTGTGCTACCAACACTTTATAACACAGTCTTAATTCAAACACTGTGCTGCCAACACTTTATAACACAATCGTAATGCAAACACTGTGCTACCAATCCAGGCCCTTAGAATGAAGAACAATCAGAAAAATAACCACCATAGAAATCAAATGTGCAAGCCGCATGACAAGAACAGCACCAAAGATAAGATTTGAAATGAAGAACTGAGAGAAAAAAAAGCTAAAAATAACTCTCGTCACAGCTGTTTGTTCATCTTCTTTTTCTGTCCTTTCTCATCTGCCTTTCAGCGTCGAGGGGAGATATAATTTGCGTTCTTTTGCTCTTCTGTTCGCCTCTGCTGCTGTTATGTTTCCTAGTGTTTCTAATATTCCATCGATCCATCTTTTTTCGTGGTCGACCCTGGGTCTCTTCTTCTACCTTTTAGCTCCCAGTGGAGCATAGGTCTTCAACAAACACTTTCCAAGTCGTTCTGTTTTTTGCAATTCTTTTAAGATCATTCCATGTCTTCCCCATCATCTTCATCTCTGCTTCAATCTGTCTTCTCCAAGAATTCCTTGGTCTTCCTCTTTGTCTTTTCCCCTGGGGATTCCAAAAAAGGGCCTGTTGTGTAATACTCTCAGTTGGTTTCCGTAGTGTGTGTCCTATCCATCGCCATCGTCTTCGCTGTATTTCTTTATCCACTGGTATTTGACCGGTACATTTCCATAATTCCACGTTTGTGACTTTGTCCTGCCATTTCCATCCCTTTATTCTGCGCAAGCATCCATTAATGAAAGTCTGTACCTTCGTGATTGTCAATTTTGTTATTCTCCATGTTTCACAGCCATATAATAGAACCGACTTAACATTGGAGTTGAAAATTTGTATTTTTGTATTTAGCCTAATTTCTTTGGATTTCCATATGTTTCCCAGTGCAATGAAAGCTCCTCTTGCTTTTGATATCCTTATTTTGGTATCGTTTTCTGTTCCTCCCTCTTTATCTATATTACTGCCCAGATATATATAAGATTGTACGTCTAGTAGAGGTATTTCTCCTAGTTTTATTTGGTTATTGCCAACTGCATTAATTCTCATAATGTTGGTCTTATCTCTATTAATCTTTAGTCCTAGCTGTTGTGATCTCTCATCTAATATACTCATTTTATCTTGCATCTGTTGGTGGCTGTGTGATAGGAGAGCTATGTCATCAGCAAAGTCTAAATCATCAAGTTGTTTGGTCAGTGACCACTGGATCCCATTTCTGTTGTTTTGAGTTATTTTCATAATCCAATCTATGGCCAGTAGAAAGAGAAATGGAGACAGAAGGCATCCTTGCCTTACTCCTGTTCTTATTTCAAATGCTTCTGTAAGCTGTCCTTCATGCACCACACTACATTTTGTTCCTTCATACATTGTTTTTATCAGGTTAATAAACTTTATGGGGATTCCATAATGACTCAGCAACTTCCAAAGCATTCTTCTGTCTAAACTATCAAATGCCTTTTCGTAATCTATGAATCCAATATAAAGTGGGGATTTTAGTTCTAAACTTTGTTCAACTATTATACGTAGAGTAGTTATTTGATCAGCACATGATCTGTTCTTCCTAAAACCTGCTTGTTCATCTCTCAAGTGTTTCTCTATAGCCTCTTTTAGTCTCTCCAGAATGATTCTGCCTAATATTTTTCCTGGCACTGATAGTAGCATAATTCCCCTATAATTTGTGCACTCCTGTAAACTTCCTTTCTTTGGTAGTTTGATCATATAACCTTCTCTCCAGTCTTTAGGTATTTCTTCCCTCTCCCAAATTTTATCCAATAGATTATGTAACATCTTGGTAGAGGTGATAATATCTGCTTTGATGGCTTCCGAAGGAATTTCATCTGGTCCTGTGGCTTTACCATCTTTTAACAGTTTGATGGCTTTCATTATTTCTTCTTTGCTTGGTTTTCCGCAGTTAACGTGTAATTCTTCTTCTGCTGGTAGTATATCTGGAGGATTATTTGCGCCAGGTCTGTTCAAAAGTTCTTCAAAGTGCTCCTTCCATCTCTCCATTTGTTCCTTTATATTACTAAGCAGATTTCCTTTCTTATCTTTGATAAAGGCGTTGATCTGTTTGTATTTTCCACCTAATTTCTTTGTGCTGTTGTACAGTTCTTTCATATTCCCTTTATTTGCTGCTTCTTCTGCCTCTTTAGCTAATTCATCTATATATTTCCTCTTATCCCTTTTAATGCATCTTCTCACTTCTTTGTTCACCTCTGTGTAAGCTTCCTGTGTCTTGGCTTTATTACTTCTTGTTTTGCTTTTATTTATGTCTGCTTTCTTGTTCTTTCTTTCTTTAATTTTATCCAGGGTCTCTGCTGTCATCCACGCCTTATTCTGGCGTTCTCTTTTCCCCAGTGTTTCTTCGCATGTCTCTTTCCATATATTTTTTACCTGTTTCCAATGATCTTCTATATTTATTGTATTTTCTAGTTGTTGGAGGACTTGGTATTTGTTTGATATTGTGACTGCGAATTTATCTTTAATTCCTTGTTCTTTAAGAAACCCTACATTGAAATACGTTCTGCCCTTATTCGTTGTAGTATACCTTTTTAATTTAATTTTAAGTTTGGCTAACAGAAGATGATGATCAGAAGCTATATCTGCCCCTCTATATACTTTTACATCCTGTAAGGATGACTTAAACTTATTATTAATACATATGTGATCAATTTGATTTTCCGTTCTATGATCTGGTGACACCCATGTAGCTTTGTGTATTCTTTTATGTTGGAATATTGTTCCTCCTAGGCTCATTTGATTAAGGGCGCAGAAATTCACAAATATCTCTCCATTCTCGTTTATATCTCCAAGTCCATGTTTTCCCATAATCTCTTCAAAGCCTCTGTTGTCTGATCCTACCTTAGCATTTAGGTCTCCCATCAAGATTATAATATCCTTGGCTCGTCTTGCATCCATCTGGCATTGTAGCTGTTTATAAAAATCATCTTTAACTGAGTCATCTTTATCGTTGGTTGGTGCATAGCATTGTATAATGTGTAATTTTATTTTGTTTTTGGTTGTTCTAAATGTTGCTCTCACCAGTCTTGGTCCCACTGCCTCCCATTCTATTAGTGTCTTCTGTGCATTCTTTGATAGCATTATAGCTACCCCTTCGCTATGTTGTGCTCCTGGTTCCTGGTGTCCTGATGATAAAATCATCTCCCCTGTATTCAATTTTATTCTCTCCGCTCCCAGCCATCTTGTTTCACACATTCCCAGAATATCTATCTTGTAGTTGTTCATTTCTGCTGCCACTTGTGCCGCTTTTCCCTGTTCGTTAAGGGTACGAACATTCCAGGTGCCAATTCTGGATGATTTCCTGGTAGACAAAGGGTGAGTCGGCAACCCGGACTCCTTATGGCTTTCTCCGGATTGCGTCATACGTCTCTTAGGCAGAGAGCCCTTCTCTTTCCTGGTTGACGGATTTACTTTATCTTTCTTTGACTTGTTCATGTTTGTGAAGTTTTTTCGGCTTATTTTTTTACAGTATGGGATAGCCAGTCCCATGCCTAACCCTCCTTTCTCGCCTCTTACGAACATGCCTGGTAGGGTACAGCGCCGCTATTCTTTACTTCCCTTTCGGGCCCCGGCAGCGCACGGGCAGCCTCTGCTGCTGTTATGTTTCCTAGTGTTTCTAATATTCCATCTATCCATTTTTTTCGTGGTCGACCCTGGGTCTGGTGTTCTCATAACGTTTGCTGAAGGCTCGTTGTGTTGTGTTTTGATCTTTCTGCCTTATCACGTGGCCAAACCATTTTATCTGTTGTTTCCTTATATACTCTATGGCGGGGGCTATTCCTAGCTTTTTCTCAGTTCTTAATTTCTCATCTTATCTCTCAGGCTGTTTCCTGTCATTCGTCTAACACATTTAATCTCAGTAGAGGTTATTTTTCTTATTGGTCTTGCATCTATGGTCCAGGTCTGACATTGGTAGCACAACGTTGGGATGAAGATTGTGTTGTATAGTGCTCGTTTTACCTCCAGAGTTATTTCCTTGTTGGACAATAGTGGTGATAAGCTGTTTGTTCTCATCTCAAAATGGCAGTTTAGTTCTAATCTTGAAAATTTATCACCATTTAGGTGAGAAGATGTTCTAGTACATTCCATTTATTGTTAAAACTAATAATTTTGTTGTAATAAAGTGGTTTCAGTTTGTGACACCAGACACACAAAACTTTTTTAGCTAAAGCAGACATTTATAGGTGAATGATATTTTAGTAGTTACTACTTGTAACAAAAATTGACAAAACCAGAGAATTTCCAGGGTCCAATATTACAATTTTAACCAGATAATTTCCAGGGTCCAATATTACAATTTTAACCAAATAATTTCCTGGGTCCAATATTACAATTTTAACCAGAGAATTTCCAGGATCCAATATTACAATTTTAATCAGAGAATTTCCAGGGTCCAATATTACAATTTTAATCAGAGAATTTCCAGGGTCCAATAATACAATTTTAACCAGAGAACTTCCGAGGTCCAATATTGTATTTTTAACCAGACGAATTTCCAGGGTCCAATATTGTATTTTTAACCAGAGAATTTCCAGGGTACAATACTACATTTTTAACCAGAGAATTTCCGGGGTCCAATACTACATTTTTAACCAGAGAATTTTCGGTGTCCATTACTACATTTTTAACCCCCTGAATTTCCGAGGTCCAATGTAAAATTGTAACCACAAAAGTTTGCTTAATCTCCCGACTCAGCCTCTTTGAAGCACCTCGAATGTTATAATAGAAGAAGCTTGGGTGTTTTATTCTCCTGGAAAGACACACATGACTAAATCAACAAAAGTATCAATGACAGACGGCAGTGCCGCCGCTGGATATATAAATAAACAACAAATAAAAGTGGTTTGATCACGTGACGACTAGCACCACACAACAATCAGAAACAATTATAACACTATAGCTCGTTTCAAATCACTTGCCCAACTTCAAAACGCTATTGCTCAGAAACCGTTTGTTAAATACTGTTGAAATTTTGTACATGTTATTAGAATGCAAAAGACCCTTTAAATGTATATTTAACAAATATCTTGCAGCTGCAGTTTTCTTAAAGCGGCGAATTTCTTTGATCTTTGTCAAAATTGTAAATTGTGAACCCCTAAAGAATAGAAATTACCGTAGTTGCTGGTCTATGAATAATTTTCACTAGGTAAAGGCGTGGCCGTAATGGGGAAATAAGTGAATAAGGAAAAACACCAGGAGAATTATTGTTTCTCAGTTCGAGGACGGACGATAATATCAAGGTATACCTGTATGTCCAATTTTCATAGTTGTGTGATCCTGAAAAGGACCGTTTGTTGAACTAATTTAAGGTAATATAGGGGCCAACATTGTGGGGGCTATATACTTTCATTCTGAATCAGACGAGTCTAAAAGATTAATAACTGTTTGGGGTTGAATATTCCACAAACCATCATTTTTCCAATATTCCTCTTCCTGTTTTAAGACGTGGTCTTCACATTTAGCTCAATAATCTTTGTCTATATTTAATAAAGCGAGATTAGCAAGAGTCTTTACATCGCATATTTTGAATGTTGTATTTTCATCTGCCACTTGTCCTTTTAATTTTGCCCAGATTAGTTCTATTGGATTTAAATGAGCATGGTAAGGTGGCAGCCTCAAACTTATATGACCGTGCTCTTGGATAATCTTATCTATTTGAAAAATCTTTGTCCTTTGTTTTTGCTTTACTAGAGATAGTAATTCAGGTTTTAAGTACATGTTATTAAATTGTATGTGCTCCTTTGTGAGCCATATCTTAATAGCATCTTTTGTACTGGATGACGTCTGGACTTTATCTTCAAGTGCAACAATGTTGTGGTACGCTGCATTGTCCATTATTAGGCAAGATGGTCGATCTAGTGATGGGAGAACAGAATTTTCAATCCAATGTCTAAATATGTGACCATTCATCTCAGAGTGATAATCCCGATTGTCTATGGATTTTGAAAGAAAAATGAGCTCTGCATTCTGTATTAGTCCATGTTGTCAACTACCTGCATGAGCAATTATCAAGCGCTGTCCTTTGCTGCTAGGTATTAATCTCTTAATCTTTCCATCTGATGACTGCCATTCCCTTTGGTTAGTGTGGTGAGCATTGATCCATGTTTCATCCAAGTACACAATATCATAACCTTGCTTGCGCACCTCTTTTACTTCACGTAAGTACTTGCTTCTCATGACTACTATATGTGGCTTCTCACAGGTGATGTTTCGTCCATTGGAATACTTTCTGAATGTAAAGCCTGCAGCTCTCACATTCCTCCATAATGTAGAGTTTGATATTTCAATACTGTTGTTCTTTTTCAGCGAAATTTTTAATTTTCTTATTGTAACAGTTTCATTCATACCCAACATTTTGCGAATTTCACTTCTAATAAGTTCACTGTCGAAATTATCCAACATTTTTGCTCTTCCTTGTGATTTTGTATATTTTGAACATTGACGGTCACGTGCTTGAATCCAGCGATTAAATGACCGTTTAGATAAATCCAAAATGTGTCTTGTCCTATTCTCAGGGTTTTCTAAAGAATGAAATGATCTTCCTCGTTTAGCCTCTTTGCAAAAATAGTCATACATTTTTATTGCGATGTTTTGTAACTGCAGAATTTCATTTTAAGACTCATGATAAATGTTATTGTTCCACGTCTACACCTATGAATGAACGGAAATGGAACACACAATTTCTCGTGTTTATTACAAGTGTCTAATTGTGTCAGAAAACCACGGTGGAAGCGTGCAAATACGTCAATTCTACCGTGTATGGATTTGTACTCGCTATTTTTAGTTTAAAATACTGTAAACATTAAGTTTTCAATACATCAATGGGTCGTTATAAATTTATATAAATCAAATAAGCAACAATAATAACCAAATGTTTTTTTTAATGAACTTAATTCCCTGTTGGGTTCTAATCATTATAACTTTACATGCAAATTTTTAATATCTTACAACAAGTGGTTAAAAAGCTATCGATTTTTAAAGTTGGGCACGAGTTATGAAACAAGCTATAGTCTTCAATAAACGCTTCCAGAATTTAAAGCCCCATGGGCCGGTCACGAAAAAAATGGATTGATGGTTTATTAGAAAAAAATGGATTGATGGAATATTAGAAAAAAATGGATTGATGGAATATTAGAAAAAAATGGATTGATGGAATATTAGAAAAATGGATTGATGGAATATTAGAAAAAAATGGATTGATGGAATATTATAAAAAAATGGATTGATGGAATATTAGAAAAAAATGGATTGATGGAATATTAGAAAAAATGGATTGATAGAATATTGCAAACAAAAGGATTGATGGAATATTATAACAAATGGGTTGATGAAATATTAGAAAAAAAAACTAGAAAACATAACAGCATGTGGAGCCAAAAGAAAAAGCAAAAAAAAAAAAAAAAAAAAAAACCCGCAAACGTTATATTCCCTCGACGCTGAAAGGCAAATTAGGAAGGAACAAAAGAAAACGAATCAAGAGAAGAAAAGTCCAAAGCAAAACCGATCATGGAATAGTCGTGTGATCCACTCGTTTCTGATTGGTCAGGGCTTATTGCATCAGTAGGCAACATCACGTGACTACCACATTCATTTTAAACAGCTGTTTCCAATTACTGGCTTCTTCCAATCATATTTTTGAGAAAAATAAATCTGGCGCATGTTTTCCTGTTACAAAGTGTTTATTTATTAACCACGTGCTTGGCACATGCATTATTAATATTGAAAATTAGCCAGCAGAACAAACATAGATGTGGTAAAATAATGCCATTGTTAGGCTTCATTACTTCCTTTCATCACCATGTTGATGCTATTTAATGCAGTTATTCTATATACAAATTCCTATTGCTGTTTCATCAGAGTTAATTAACTTTTGTTTATTTAACGCAACATTTTCGGTCTATTATTAGTTTTATAAAATTTACTTACTTTCTCTCTCTCTCTCTCTCTCTCTCTTTCTCTCTTTCTTGTTCTCTCTATCTCTTTCTCGCTCTCTTTCTCTCTTTTTCTCACTCTATCTATCTCTCTATTTCTCTATCTCCTTCTCTTTCTCACTCTTTTTCGCACTCGTTCTCACTCTATTTCGCTCTCTTTCTTTCTCTTTCTACCTCGTATTCTCTCTCTCTTTCTCCCTCTTATTCTCTATCTATTTCTCCTTTATTTTTTCTCTCTCTTTCTCTTTCTCCATCTTATTCTTTCTCTCTTTCTTCCTCATTTTCTCCCTCTCTATCTCTCTCTTATTCTCTCTATCACTTTCTCCATGATTTTGTCTCTATTTTTCTCCCTCTTACTCTCTCTCTTTCTCCTTTTTTTTCTCTCTCTCTTTCTCCCTCATTTTCTTCCTTTTTATCTCCCTATTATTGTCTCTCTCTCTATTTCTCCCTCATTTTCTTTCTCTCTTTTACCCTCTTATTCTCTCTCCCTCTTTCTCCCTCATTTTCTCCCTCTCTATTTCTTTCTCCCTCTCCCTCATTTTCTCCCTCTTTTGCTCCCTTTTATTCCTCTCTTTCTCCCTCTCTATCTCTCTCTTATTCTCTCTATTTCTCATTCATTTTCTCTCCCTCTTTCTCCGTATTATTCTCTCTCTTTCTCCCTCATTTTCTCCCTCTCTAGCTCTCTTTCTTTCTCCCACTCATTCTCCCTCTTATTCTCTCTCTCTCTTTCTCCCTCATTGTATCTCTCTCTTTCTCCCTCTATTCTTTCTCTCTTTTTCTCCCTCATTTTTCCCTCACTTTCTCCCTCATTTTCTCACTCTTTCTCCCTCTTATTCTCTCTCTCTCTTTATCTCTCATTTTCTCCCTCTCGATCTCTCTCTTATTCTCTGTCTTTCTCACTCATTTTCTCACTCTTTCTTCCTCTTATTACCTCTCTCTTTCTCCCTCATTTTCTCCCCCTCTCCCTTATTTTCTCCCTCTCTATCTCTATCTTATTCTCTCTTTCTCCCTCATTTTCTCCCTCTCTATCTTATTTTCTCCCCCTCTCTCTCATTTTCTCCTTCTCTCCTTCATTTTCTTCCTCATTTTCTCTTCCTCTTTCTCCCTCATTTTCTCCCTCTCTTTCGCCTTCCTTTTCTCCCTCTCTTTCTCCCTCATTTTCTCCCTCTCTCTCTCATTTTCTTCCTCTCTATCTCTCTCAATTTTTCTCTATTTCTCCCTCATTTTCTCTTTCTCTTTCTCCCTCTTATTCTTTCTGTCTCTTACTCTGTCATTTCTCCCTCTCTTTCTCCCTCATTTTCTCCCTATATTTCTTCCTCTTTTTCTCTCTCTCTCCCTCTTATTCTCTCTCTATTTCTCCCTCATTTTCTCGCTCTCTATCTGTCTCTTATTCTCTCTATTTCTCTCTCATTTTCTCTCTCTTTCTCCTTCTTATTCTCTCTCTCTTTCACCCTCATTTTCTCCCTCTCTATCTTATTTTCTCCCTTTCTCCCTCATTTTCTCCCTCTCTCTCTGATTTTCTCCCTCATTTTCTCCCTATCTTTCTCCCTCATTTTCTCTCTCTCTTTCTCCCTCATTTTCTCCTTCTCTCCCTCATTTTCTCCCTCTCTATTCTTTCTTATTCTCTCTCTCTTTCTCCCTCATTTTCTCCATCTCTTTCTATCTCATTTTCTCCCTCTCTCCCTCATTTTCTCCCTCTCTTTCTCCCTCTCTTTCTCCCTCATTTTCTCCTTCTCTCCCTCATTTTCTCCCTCTCTATCTCTTTCTTATTCTCTCTCTCTTTCTCCCTTATTTTCTCCATCTCTTTCTATCTCATTTTCTCCCTCTCTCCCTCATTTTCTCCCTCTCTTTCTTCCTCTCTTTCTCCCTTATTTTCTCCCTCATTTTCTACCTCTCTTTCTTCCTCTCTTTCTCCCTTATTTTCTCCCTCTCTCCCTCATTTTCTACCTCTCTATCTCTCTCTTCCTACCGTCCACTCTTCAAGTTGGAGTGGATGCGATGTTTCCCTAGTTTATGGCAAAAATGCTATTTCTGCAACTTTCGGCCCGAACATCCATCGTCAGCATGTGTAGATTTATTTAACAATGTTTTGCCCAGGCAGTGGCCCTTTTGGGCCTAATCTTTTGAACTTTAAACTGTCACTTGTTCCTTAATGTCCGCGAGTGCACGCGAGACCTTGTTTCTCTCATTTATCCGAGAGTGCTAGTCCTTTCCCAGAGACCGAGGGAGGGTTAAATCCACGAGAGAATCACGAATTCCAAGTGAAAAATTTCCACTGCGGCGGGTTTCGAACCTGGACGCACCCTGTACGTCCATACACGTTATATTTTTTCAGTGAGAAGATACACGTGCTATCTTTCATCATCATCATCATCAAGTACCGGGTCTGCTGACGTAAGTGATCATGTATCTCCATAACTTTCGATCACGACAGTTATTTATCATTTCTGTTGTTGACCTTCTGTCAAGCCATTCTCTTAAGATGTCTGGTATTTTTTCTCTTTGCTTCCCTCTATCTCTTCTTTCCTCAATTTTCCAGTTGTTACAATATATTCCAGCTGTTCTCTTCTCATTACATGACCAAAAAATGATGATTGTTTCTTCCTAATATTGGAAATTAGCTCTATTTTTGCTTTGGCCTCTTTCAGAACGCCTCATTACTCTTCTTAGCTGTCCATGGTATTCTCAACATTCTTCTGTAAAACCACATTTCTACAGACTCCAGTGATTTTCATGTCTGTTGTCCATTTGTTCATGATTCACATCCATATATTAAGACTGGCTCTACATAACATTTAAGAACTCTTTTTCTTGTTTCTATTGTCAAAAATGGATTGCATAGTATCTTCCTCATTTTTTTGGAAAGCTGCTTTTGTATATCATTACTGCTTCTTAATCTCCCCGCACTCTCGTCAAGAAAGAAAGAGTGAAAGTATGTTATGACGCAATTTCCAACCATATTGCTGCAATATCTGCGCATTTTAGTCCGACACATCCGATTTAGTCATTGTATATAATGTGTGGACTAAAGTTTGGCGTCCAATTTCCTTTCCCTATTCTATTTTCCAAGTTGAATAACCCGTTTTTAGAACCACCATATCGATGTGGAATAGGTCTTGGTTAGCTTTTATTTGCTGATACTGACCCATCAACATTCAGCAATGAGTCGTTAGAGTCACAAACTCTTATTTGCTAATACTAACCAATCAGCATTCAGCTGTGAGTTGTGAGCTCTTATTTGCTAATACTGACCCATCAACCTTCAGCTATGAGTCGCTAGTTCATTTTTGCTAATACTTATCAATCAATATTCAGCTATGAGTCGGTAGCTCTTATTTGCTAATACTAACCCATCAACCTTCAGCTGTGAGTCGCTAGCTCTTATCAACTGAACTGTTGCATGCTGCCCTAATTTTGAAGGTAAAAATCGGATAAACTGAGCATGTAAGTAAATAAGTGTTCCATCACACCTTTAGGTATATGGAGGAAATTATGCCAGTTCCTTAATTTCAAATAGCCAATATGAAATTAGCGACCAATATTACGCCAGTTCGCCCTATTTTCCCAGAAAAAAAAGTATACAGGCACCCTTTTTAAGAGGCCTGATGCAATTCAAATCTAAAAATTAATCTCGCCTCGTTTGAGATTTAAATCCGGGCCCTTCTGATATGTGAAAAGAGCGTCACTGCGTCATCATGGCTTTACTCAGCAAATAGCACGTACGTAAAACCTCTTTTGTGTTGAGTCTTTGTTGACATAGCTTAATGTATTAAACAACGACCGTTTTTATCCCCTTTATTGAAAGCACGTGTTCCTCAGTTTCTGTGCATATACCAGTTGAGTCGTGCTTTCTTACATGCAACTTAACACACCCATTATATGAGGTGTTTTCGTTTTTCCATTAAAAAATGAAAAAAAAAAGAAAGAAATAAAACTATCTTTACGGAAGGTCTCCAATACTGGGGGTCTGCAGGGAAACCGGATAATCGAAGAATAAAGTCCCTTAACCAGTGCAGTTAAACCCTGCCAACAATATATAGAGCAACAACAACTTAAATGGCTTGGCCACCTGATCAGAATGAATCCTCACCTATCACCATCAAGGGCGTTCTTCTCGAGAATGCATGGGAAACGACCAAGAGGAAGACCTAGAAGAAGATGGATAGATGCAGTGACAGAGACATGTAACAACAAAGGAAAATCACTAATTCAGACAGTTCGAGCAGCTCAAGAACGACAAGTGATATAAACCACGACACCTTTTAGGTATCAGTGAAAAGAGAAAAGAAGATGGATAGATGCAGTGACAGAGAGATGTAACAACAAAGGAAAATCACTAATTCAGACAGTTCGAGCAGCTCAAGAACGACAAATGATATAAACCACGACACCTTTTAGGTACCAATGAGAAAGAGAAAATAAGAGGATGAAGAACCAGTGCAGTCGCTGCGAGATGTTAGAATCTGAGTTTTAATTTCACCCCGGATAAAAAAAATTTGACCCTACCGGGATCCGAACCCGCATTCACCTGGTTTGTAGCACTACAGGATATCGGCCACCTCCAGTTTCGGTCACGGTTTTTCAAGTACAAAAATGACGTGGTGTAAATTGCTCATACTGAAATGTAGAAAGACTCTAAGAATGCAATATTTTTAAATGTTAATACTGAAATGTTGAAAGACTATAAGAATGCAATATTTTTAAATGTTAATACTGAAATGTTGAAAGACTATAAGAATGCAATATTTTTACTCTTAATACTAAAATCTAGAAAGACTCTAAGATTGTAATATTTTTTTTACGTTAATACTAAAATGTAAAAAGACTCTAAGAATGCAATAAAATGCAGAAATATCCTAAGAATAAAAGTTTTAAGAAAGTGTTCATTCTGAAAAGTTAAAAGATTTTGTGATTGAGACAATGTTAAAAAAGCAAAGGGTGCGCATCCTTTTATTTTCAGAGGTCCAGATCTGAAAGCTATGAAGATGCCTGGGTTCAGATCTGAAAGCTATGAAGATGCCTAGGTCCTGATTTGAAAGCTATGAAGATGCCTAGGTCCAGATTTGAAAGCTATGAAGATGCCTAGGTCCTGATCTGAAAGCTATGAAGATGCCTAGGTCCAGATTTGAAAGCTATGATGATGCCTAGGTCCTGATCTGAAAGCTATGAAGATGTCTAGGTCCTGATCTGAAAGCTATGAAGATGCCTGGTTCCAGATCTGAAAGCTATGAAGATACCTAGGTCCAGATCTGAAAGCTATGAAGACGCCTTGGTCCAGATCTGAAAGCTATGAAGCTGCCTAGGTCCAGACCTGAAAGCTATGAAGATGCCTAGGTCCAGATCTGAAAGCTATGAAGATGCCTAGGTCCAGATCGGTAAACTATGAAGACGTCGAAGGCCAAATACCATTACCTAATGAAGTCATTATTATAAATTACCTAATTTGCGTTCACAAGCGATTGTAAATAAAAATCTTGTTAGTGATGGCGAGTGGAAGACAGAAAAGAGAGTGGCAAGAAAGTGAGAGGTCTAGAACAAAAAAATGTTGGGGGGACGGGGGTGGGGGGAAGAGAAAATTTAACAATAAATTATAAATAAAAACTTACCGTTTAGATTTTAAGCAATTATATGTTACTTTTTAAAATATTTATTTTAGCATAGGGAATGTAGTATATAGTAATTTTCAAAATAAAGCACAAAGGGCCGGTCAAAATAGCTTAGCGAGCTGGTTCTGGCCTGCTGGCCGTAAGCTGCCCGTCTCTGATGTAAAGTGTAGAAACATTCAAGGGTTGATATGCTTGAAAAAAATGTTAATAATGAGACGTGGAAAGATGGGAAAATTGTTTTCAGATTCCGAGGCTGATATAAGGATACATTTTTAGACTGCAGAGTGCCGCAATTTTAAATAGAAGATATAAAAGAATTGTAAACTGGGACATTTAAATCATAAGATAACAAAATATAGGGAACCGATTTATTTGGAAATGTTCACAAGATATGGAGATTTTTGGTTTTTTAACATATGAGGAAGTGGAATATGCAATGGATGGATGGATGGATGGTTTGGTGGATGGATGGGTGGATGGGAGGATGGATGGTTGGGTGGATGGATGGGTGGATGGATGAATGGATTGATGGATGGATGGATTGATGGATGGATGGATGGATGGGTGAATGGATGGATGGATGGATGGATGGATGGGTGGATGGATGGATGGATTGATGGATGGATGGGTGGGTGGACGGATGGATGGATGGGTGGATGGATGGGTGGATGGATGGATGGGTGGGTGGATTGATGGAAGGATTGGTGGATGGAAGGGTGGATTGACGGATGGATGGATGGATTGATGGATGGATGGGTGGATGGATGGATGGATGGATTGATGGATAGGTGGATGGATGGATGGATTGGTGGATGGATGGGTGGGTCGGTGGATGAATGGGTGCATGGATGGATGGATGGATGGATGGGTGGATGCATGGATGGATGGGTGGATGGGTGGATGGATGGATTGGTGGATGGATGGGTGGGTGGTTGAATGGATGGGTGGATGGATGGATGGATTGATGGATGGATGAATGAATTGATGGATGGGTGGATGGATAGGTGAGTGGATGGATGGATGCGTGAGTGGATGGATGGATTGATGGATGGGTGGATGGATGGATGGGTTGGTGGGTGGATGGGTTGGATGGATTGATGGATGGGTGGATGGATGGATGGATGGAGGGATTGATGGATGAGTGGATGGATGGGTGGATGGATGGATTGATGGATGGGTAGATGGATGGATGGGTGGATAGGTGGATGAATGGATGGGTGGATGGATGGATGGGTGGATGGGTGGATGGATGGGTGGATTGATGGGTGGATGGATGGATGGGTGGATGGATGGATGGGTGGATTGTTGGATGGGTGGGTGGATGGATGGATGGATGGGTGGATGGATGGATGGGTGGGTCGGTGGATGAATGGGTGCATGGATGGATGGATGGATGGGTGGATGCATGGATGGATGGGTGGATAGGTGGATGGATGGATTGGTGGATGGATGGGTGGGTGGTTGAATGGATGGGTGGATGGATGGATGGATTGATGGATGGATGAATGAATTGATGGATGGGTGGATCGATGGGTGAGTGGATGGATTGTTGGATGGGTGGGTGGATGGATGGGTGGGTCGGTGGATGAATGGGAGCATGGGTGGATGGGTGGATGGATGGATTGGTGGATGGATGGAATGGTGGATGGATGGGTGGGTGGTTGAATGGATGGGTGGATGGATGGATGGATTGATGGATGGATGAATGAATTGATGGATGGGTGGATGGATGGGTGAGTGGATGGATGGATGCGTGAGTGGATGGATGGATTGATGGATGGGTGGATGGATGGATGGGTTGGTGGGTGGATGGGTTGGATGGATTGATGGATGGGTGGATGGATGGATGGATGGGTGGATGGAGGGATTGATGGATGAGTGGATGGATGGGTGGATGGATGGATTGATGGATGGGTAGATGGATGGATGGGTGGATGGATGGATGAATGGTTGGATGGATGGGTGGGTGGATGTATGGATGGGTGGGTCGGTAGATGGATGGGTGCATGGATTGGTGGATGGATGGATGGGTGGGTGGGTGGGTGGATGGATGGATTGATGGATGGATGGATGGATGGATGGATGGATGGATGGATGGATGGATGGATGGGTGGATGAATGGATGGGTGGATAGATGGATAGATGGATGGATGGGTGAATGGATGGGTGAATTTTGGGATAGATGGATGGATGGGTGAATGGATGGATGGCTGAATTTTGGGATGGATGGATGGATAGATGATGGATGGATGGATGGATTGGTGGATGGATGGGTGGGTGGTTGAATGGATGGGTGGATGGATGGATGGATGGATGGATAGATGGATGGATGGATTGATTGATTGATGAGTTTGGGTGAGTGAATGAGTTGACGGATGAAAGGATACATAAATAGACAGACAGCCAAACAGCTAGACAGATAGAAAGTCAGACTGACAGGCAGACTAGACAGACAGACCAACCAGATAGACAGATTGACAGACATACAGACAGATAGACAGATAGACAGACATATATACAGACAGACAGACAGACAGACAGACAGACAGACAGACATATAGATAGATAGATAGATAGATAGATAGATAGATAGATAGATAGATAGATAGATAGATAGATAGATAGATAGATAGATAGATAGATAGATAGATAGATAGATAGATAGATAGATAGATAGATAGATAGATAGGATAGGTAGGTAGGTAGGTAGGTAGGTAGGTAGGTAGGTAGGTAGGTAGGTAGGTAGGTAGGTAGGTAGGTAGGTAGGTAGGTAGGTAGGTAGGTAGGTAGGTAGGTAGTAGGTAGATAGGTAGGTAGATAGATAGATAGATAGATAGATAGATAGATAGATAGATAGATAGATAGATAGATAGATAGATAGATAGATAGATAGATAGATAGATAGATAGATAGATAGATAGATAGATAGATAGATAGATAGATAGATAGATAGATAGATAGATAGATAGATAGATAGATAGATAGATAGATAGATAGATAGATAGATAGATAGATAGATAGATAGATAGATAGATAGAAAAATCGAGAAATAAACAGATAGGACAGACTGATGGACGGATGGAGGGGATGGGTGAATGGAGAGAGAGAGGTAGAGAGAGAGAGAGAGAGAGAGAGAGAGAGAGAGAGAGAAAGAGAAAGTCTGTATGTATAAATATAAAGACCAATAAAGTCTAAATATATTTATAAGATGACAAGTGAATGCTTTCAGTGTCTGAAATAAAAAGAGATACAATATGTTGTCTGAGGTTAAATAACGATGGCAACATGTTAGTCATTCAGTAAAAACAAAAGTAAAGAGCCCCCGTCACGCCAAGTGGTGTATAGGGAATATGGTGTTAGTGACCCGTCACGCCAAGTGGCGTATAGGGAATATGGTGTTAGTGACCCGTCACGCCAAGTGGCGTATAGGGAATATGGTGTTAGTGACCCGTCACGCCAAGTGGTGTATAGTGAATATGGTGTTAGTGACCCGTCACGCCAAGTGGTGTATAGGGAATATGGTGTTAGTGACCATACATTTTACAGATCTCCAGCACAAGATTTTTGGGGTAATGTGGTCGGTATTACGCCCGTGCCGCTTTACTTTCCCAGAAAAAAATCTGGTACCCATTAAAGGCTGGATGAACCCGGAAGCCGTCTGTTGTGATCGAACCCTACCTCTTGTCCTTTGTAATCCAGTTCACTAACCACTGAGCTATCGCGGCTCCCAGTAATAAAAGTGAAGCGAAATATTTGAAGAAAAAAAAATAAACTATAAAAAATAGCAAAATAATGTGAGAGAGTAATAAATGATTTCATGTGATAAAGCGTACTTTAATAATGATGGATTTACCATTTCGTAAAAAATATGCATGTAAAATAAGAAATAAGATACTGCGTTCTTTCTTTACTCCACCTCTGCTCCCTTTCAGCATCAAGGAAATGTAGAATGCTCATGTCAATGCTTTTTTGTATTTCACTCTTGGTGATCATCGTAATACGTGCTATATTTTTGATTCACATTTTTTTAGGTCTCTATTCTTTTACCTGTTTATTTATATTCTCCAGGAGGTGATGTCTATTAGTGCTTGTGCTGCACGTCCACAAGAATTTATTTTAGTTTTTGAAATAATTCAAATCGTTGAACAACTGCTACCACTGCTTTCCAGAAAGGAAATAGCACTAGAGACAAAACGGGCACTTTTGAACACAATCTTCACTCCAACGTAGTGTTATTAATACCAGATCTGGACTCTCAGCTCAAGAGAAATTAAAAAAATAAACACTACAAAAATTATATGTGTTAGACGCATGGTAGGAAATAACCTGAGAGAATTATCATCAGAAATGAAGAATTGAGAAAAAAGCTGAATAATCTCCGCCATTGAATACATAAAGAAACGGCAGGCCAATTTGGCCACAGAATGAAATGAAAGATCTAAATGCAACGAGCTTTCAATAAACGTTTTGAAAACACCTGACATAAGGACCGACCACAAAAAAAGATGAATTCATTGAATATTAGAAACGCTAGAAAACATAACATCAAGAGAGGCCAACATAACAGTAAAAGACCAAAAATTATTATTTCTCCCCTGGACGCTGGAAGGTTAAAAATTAAGGAAAGTGGTAGAAAAGTATTACCCTAAAACCAGTATTACCTCAAAAATGTTCTCCTTGTATCGCGAATTCTAATCTTGTACCTCCTAAACACGATCAGTATTCTCCTCAAACACCTCTTTATAAAAAATCAAATTAAACTGGCAAGAATTTGTTTAAAACTTAAACTTGTTCCTACTTTCTAATCGTTTAATATGAAAATTGTGTTTATGTTTCATTTTCGTCCCTGGACACTCGGGCGTGAAAGAAAATGAACGAGCTGACATCTTGGCTGGAACGGCTGTCGTGGATGGCGGACGAGCAATGGTCCAAGGTGACATTCTGAACGCACTGAGGGAGGTAAGGCGGGCTCACACAATGATCATGAATCTATAACCATATCCACACTACGTGAACATCAGATCACCACTGGAGACTCTAGAAAGCAACGCTATGCCAGAAGACACAGAAGATAAAGGTAAAGTACAAGACTTCAATAGGCGTCTTAGCACGCGAGTCTTCACAAATATGCGCATGGCCGTTTAGTGTTCGGAGACTTCTGGGCAGTGTCGCTTCAAGCATCAAAACTCACGATGCGAGGTTGCATTCCTCACCTTCCAAAAATACTACCGTGGTACCCATTTTTGCCAGCGGCTGGGTCGAACGCGGGGTATTATCTTTCAACCACAAGTACAATTCACGCTGCTTGAATCGAACACGTGTTGTCCTAACGTCTGTAGTCCAGTCGAGTGTTTTTCCCAATTAAGCTACTCCATTGTGAAGTGATGTGCATTACTTTATGTAAACCTCATTATAAGATACAGATCTAATGATCGCTTTGCCGAAAACCCAAGGTTGCTTGTCCGGAACATTGAAGAAGTTGAGCACAAACAGCAGTCAAATCGTGGCAGTGACGGAACACATTAAACTGGCTTGGCTATGTTACCAGTTTTCTATTTTTACCAAACTACAGGTTCTAAATGGGAACCGCGATAGCTCAGTGGTTAGTGAACTTAACTACAAAGGACAAGAGGTAGGGTTCGATCCCAACCGACGGCTTCCGGTTCTCCCAGCCTTTAATGGGTACAATTTTTTTTTCTGGGAAAGTAAAGCGCGGCACAGGCGTAATACCGACCACATTACTCCAAAAATCATGTGCCGATGGTCTGTAAAATTATGGGCACTAACACCATATTCCCTATACGCCACTTGGCGTGACGGGGATAATTCACCTTTTCTTTACAGGTTCTAAATAATCATGGGCACTAAATGAAACGACTGGTCACTGAACGAAAGGTTCACAATATGTCTTCTTTATATAATAATTTATTTAGTGAACCTGTCAGAATATTTCACTGCATTTTCTTATACTTGTGAGTGAAAAAATGTGTTCATATCTCTTGTACTTCGTTTCTACTCTAATTCCTGGTTACGGATACTATCTTCATGTGTCTGACACGTCCTCCTAGCGGTTGCCAGTTGGTGATAGTAATATAATGCTTCAACTACCATAACAGTGTCTTGAACATTCTTTCTCTCTATAACTCTATAATTCACAGCTATTTACAAAATCACCACAACAGCAAGATCGTCAATGCAATGTATTTAATCACATGATTACTAATTTACTCATAACAATTACAGATATCATAGTCTGAAATTACAATTTAATCCATAATTCCAGTACCATTTAATATCACAACTAATTCTCTAGGACGCGAACATTATATTCCCCGTGACACATTCTATAGTTTGTTTCAGATTGTTTGCCTCCCTAATTCCAGTAATATCTCGAAAACCGTCTGATGGAATACCATGATTTTTTGCATGCGACCTTAGATTTTCAATGACGTAACGAATTTATCATTTAAATTATCGTATGTGTTACCGTTTCCTCAAAGCGGCAACTTCCTTTGATCTCCTTCATATTTGTATTTATTTTGACACAAAAAACAGAATGTACGGTAAATGAAGATCTTTTACACTTTTTAGAGGAAAAGGCGTAACTTTTATTTTTATATAAGGGACATTATTACTTTATAATAAGAGAGTAAGTAAGTAAGTGTTCCTGTCATGCCTGAAGGTGTATAGGGGAATAAACTGCCACAATTGCACTTTTTCACAACATGCTACCCATTTGGATTGGGCTCTTTTAATTATACAACTAATATTGAATCAAATCAAAATAGGCCGAACATTCACCGAATAGAAATTATTTATTTTAAGAACACAGAATACATCGTCAACTCACTAAAAAAACAGTTCCTGAAGTGGTCCGTATCCAGAGTTTCCAACTCCAACAAAGTCACTTCAGTAAGTTCAAACAAATGAGTTTTATTCAGAATCTGCCGAATCTAATAGACGTATTACCATTTTTGGTTGAATAACCCACAGACCATCGTTTCTCCAATACTTATCTTCCTCAACCATAACATGGTCTTCACAACTAGCCCAATAATCTTTGTCTATGTTTGAAATAGCAACATTGGTAAGCTCTTTAACATCAGATAATTTGAAAGTTTTATTTTCGGATGCTACTTGCCCTTTGATCTTTGCCCAAACTAATTCAATAGGATTTAGGTGTGAGTGATATGGAGGCAGCCTCAAACATCTACGACCATGTTCTTCAATTAATTTATCTATTTGAAATATCTTTGGCCGTTGTATCTGTTTTACAAGTGAAAGTAATTCAGGCTTGAGATACATATCGTTAAATGGTATTTGTTCCCTTGTCAGCCATGTCTTTATTTCAGCTTTAGTGCTTGATGATGTTGGAACTTTATCTTCTTGTGCCACTTTGTTATGGTAAGATGCATTATCCATGATCAAACAAGATGGTCGATCTAATAAAGGCAAAAGAGTGTCTTTAATCCAATCTCTGAACATATGACTGTTCATCTCTGAATGATAATCCTGGTTATCAGTTGACTTTGCAATAAAAACAAGTTCAGCATTCTCCACCAGGCCATTATTTTTGCTCCCAGCATGTGCCACTATAAGGCGCTTTCCTTTGCTGCTAGGTACATACCTTTTAATAGTCCCATCTAATGACTGCCATTCTTTTTCATTTGTGTGGTGGGCATTAATCCATGTTTCGTCCAAGTACACAATGTCATAATCTTCATTACGCATTTGTCTAACTTCACGTAAATATTTGCTTCTTGCAGCTACTAAATGAGGTTTCTCGCAAATGATGTTTCTTCCACAAGAATATTTTCTAAAAGTGAAGCCTAAACTCCGCACACTTCTCCATAGTGTGGTTTTTGATACATCAATACTGGTGCTCTTTTTAAGCCAAATCTTAAGTTTCCTTATGGTAACTTCTTCCCCTAAATCAAACATTTTACAAATCTCTCTGCGGACAAGTTCTCTGTCAAAACTGTCTAACAAATGTTTTCTTCCTCGACTTCTTTCTTTCCTTGAACATTCACATTGAACATTTTTCACTGATCTATGAAACGACCGTTTACTTAAACCTAACACGTGCATCGTTCTCTTTTCAGGATTTGATATGCTGTGATATAGACTCCCTCGTTTTGCCTCTCTACAAAAATATAAATATAATTTCTTTGTAATATTTTGTTCAGTAACAAATTTCAACTTTAAACTCATTGTTAAGGGCACAACTCACAAAACACGCCTATGTAAATAATTTGATTTTGTATTTTTGGTGACGTTATACTAATGACGTGATACAAAAAGTTGACAATTTTAATCCAGTAAGTGCAAAACCAGAATTGCGCACCGAATATAAGAGAAATTTGCTACACATATGTGCAAATATTGACAAAAATCTGACATTTGCAATTCAATAGTGTAAACCGGTGCCTTTACCCACCAACATATAAAGGAAATTCCCAAATGAAGATGTTTAAATCATTCTTGAAGTGATATGGAAGGGGTAAATACTCTTAAATTTTGATTCAAATGTGCCCAAGTTTAATCATACTTTTATCCTCCTGGTAAGCAAGCGCACAAGAAAAACCAGCAGTTTGTTTGCAATGAATTTATTTTTTCTATTACGTTATGAGATTCAGTAGGTTACATGCAAAATATCAGCACTGTAGCACAAATGGTTGCTGAGCTGTGGTTTTTTTAAGTGAGGCAAAAAATCTGAAGCGAACTATAATATTACATTCCTGTACAGATTCTAACACAAATTACCGCCGCAACTGCTTTCCTATATCTTGCCAAGTTCATCTGCGTTCTACTTAATTTATGAGATAAAAAAATATTGTGTTTTCTCTAATGATGACTTTCTTAGATACTGCATCCCTTTTACTTCTCCTTCATTTACAAGCATGCGCCTATCACTATATCAAAGGCGTCTGTGTACAATATCATTGACGCATCTTTATTAGGATGTAGTAGCAAGAAGATTACCGTTAAACTTTCTTTCAAGAACTCATATGCTTTCTGGCTCTCAGAAAGTCCACCAAAATTTCTTAAACTTCCTGACTCTCAGAAAGTCCACCAAAATTTCTTAAACTTCCTGACTCTCAGAAAGTCCACCAAAATTTCTTAAACTTCCTGACTCTCAGAAAGTCCACCAAAATTTCTTAAACTTCCTGACTCTCAGAAAGTCCACCAAAATTTCTTAAACTTCCTGACTCTCAGAAAGTCCACCAAAATTTCTTAAACTTCCTGACTCTCAAAAAGTCCACCTAATTTCTTAAACTTCCTGACTCTCAGAAAGTCCACATAACTTTCTTAAACTTCCTGACTCTCAGAAAGTCCACATAACTTTCTTAAACTTCCTGACTCTCAGAAAGTCCACATAACTTTCTTAAACTTCCTGACTCTCAAAAAGTCCACCTAAATTTCTTAAACTTCCTGGCTCTCAGAAAGTCCACATAACTTTCTTAAACTTCCTGACTCTCAGAAAGTCCACATAACTTTCTTAAACTTCCTGACTCTCAGAAAGTCCACCTAAATTTCTTAAACTTCCTGACTCTCAGAAAGTCCACCTAAATTTCTTAAACTTCCTGACTCTCAAAAAGTCCACCTAAATTTCTTAAACTTCCTGGCTCTCAGAAAGTCCACATAACTTTCTTAAACTTCCTAGTTAGTGCAGTTAAAGGTTCAACCATTGCCACAAAGTTAGGTTATAAACCATGGATAGTAACTACACATTCCATAAAAGCTCCTAAATTCTCGTAACTTTGTTGGACTTGTCATTTCTCTAACAGAGTGTACCTTCTGCATGTCTTCAGACACAGAAGAACAAAACGTCAATACAGAGCTGGTGTAAACAATCTCCACGCGCTGAGGGATGTACTGGGGAGGAGATCTGAGCACTTATGGACATGTCCAACGTGCATTGAGGATGATCCGTCGACTAAACTAAACTTTAATCAACTGTAATAAAATAAACTGTAATCATCAACAAATATGTGGATGTTGTAGTTTGCACTACGCAATGCCGTTTGGCCTCCCCCTGCTAAATAAAAAAAGTCCAGCATTTGTATCGGGCTGAGCATAGAAACCGGTCTGTCAGGGAATTAACCTTATCTCTTTCCCACATTGAAGCATAAAGCTTTTCAACTCCAATGCTAAGTCAGTCTTATTATATGGTTGTGAAACATGGAGAACAACAAAAATGACAATCATGAAGATACAGACCTTCATTAATGGATGCTTACGCAGAATAAAATTATGGAAATGGCAGGACAAAATAACTAACATGGTATTATGGAAAAGTACTAGTGAAATACCTGTGGACAAAAGAAAAGACGGCTAAGACGATGGCGTTGATAGGACACACACTGCGGAGGCCAACTGAAAATATTTCACAACAGGCTCTTTTTTGGAATCCCCAAGGAAAAAGACAAATATGAAGGCCACAATATTCTTGGAGAAGACAGATGGAAGCAGATATGAAGATGATGGGAAAGACTTGGAATGATCTTAAAAGAATAGCAAGAAACAGAACGGCTTGGAAAGTGTTTGTTGAAGACCTATGCTCCACATTTAGTTGAAAGGTAGAAGAAGAAGACATTGGAGCATCGGTGGTTGAGCAGTTAATGTGCTCGATTCCTGGTTAAAAGAGTTCGGGTTCGATTCCCAGAAGTGTGGGATTTTCTTGTTAACTAACAAGGCTCGCGATTCACTAAACCTCTACAAATAAGGACCAGAGACTTTTCTGAAAAGTAAAGGCTGCCTGGCGTTGTACCGACCATATAACACAAAATCGTGCCGTGGTCTTAGAAAAAAATATAGTTACTAATACCATATTTTCCGAACACTTAGCAAGGCAAATAGGTAAACTTTACTTGGAAAAAATAATAATAAATTAATATTATTATAGAGGGAAACGTTTGAGGCGGTAGATCAGCGAATCAATTCAGGGGAAGAGGTACGTTTACAACACTCGGGGAAAAAATCACAAATAATCAACAACAGAAACAAACAACGAACAATATATAATCCGAAGCAGGATCGAATCGTACTTCTTGGCACAGCGCCTTGCCACGAGAAATCAAACGCTAGAGATGGTTCCAAAAACTCACTATCACACATCTCCGCAATCCCAGAATTCACTTCCTCAATATTTGCATCACCTTCTTCTCCATGATTGTTGTAAACATACCTCTTCCTCTGAAATGATTTGCTAAACTTTATTTGGGTTTTACCACATTAAATCAGTCCATTGCCCGCAGCTTCCTTAACATGTTAAAATATGTGAATAAATTAACGTTATAACATGAAATGTATATGCAGATAACTTTATCGTTATGTGTAATGCGAAAGAACTGAGATATTCTTCTGTGATCATGGTTCATTCAGACTAGGACCCCAGACTCTCTTAAGAAGGCAGTCGTCTGTTTAAGTAATTCGGTTGCCGCTTTATAGCTCCTCTTCCAGGGAGCTGGGTGTGGGGAATATTGTCCTTCTCAGGTCTGTGTACTGGGGACAATCCTGTAGAATGTGTTTTGTTGTCATGTTGTCCAGTGTACAGTGGCATTGGCTGGTAGTTCCTATTTTGATTTTTGTGAACATTTTATTTATCCTTTCTGACGATATAGAGAAGTCTGTAAATCATCTCTGAATGGCTTCTCCATTCGTGAAAATGACTGGGAACATATGGCAAAAGATCATCATGGAGAGCATGTATACGAAAATGGTATAACATCATTTTAGGGTGTACTATGCAAAACATGGAAGAGAAAAGGCTCATGAAAAAAAAAAGATTGAAAACCCTGCGGATCAGTGAGCGTGACTTGTTTATTCTGTGACCGAATGTGTTTATCAAACATTGGTAGAATCACCCATGAGAGAAGCTATTGGACAAAAACAAAATCTCCACACACAAAAATAAACAATAACCTCCACTAAACCTGGCAATACGAAAAGGGTCGTACATATAATGCGAAAGAAATATGTGGAGGTGAGCATTCAATATCTACGTAGATGGATCGCTATCACGAGATCAATGATAAAAAGTCAATCGAGAAAGAAGAAACTCGGTGATAGGAAACTCGTTATAGCTGTGCAACAGAAGGGACTTTGACAGTCAGAAGTACCCCTCCCCCACCCAAACTTAAATACGTGATTCGGCCATTTAACTTCTTATCACTCAAAGCAGGGCGGGTCCACCTATGTCCTGACTTCCTGATGTCAGCCCTCTGCTGCATTAGGAGGAATAATATATTAACTAAACAGGAAATGGCGAGAGCGTACTAGAAGCATGCAAAATACAAAATGCGGAAAATAGGCAGAAAGTTCAACTTTAGACATTATATTTTATGTAGCTCATCTTCGTCTTTACCTTCAGGTTAGTTTAGTTTAGTTTAGTTTAGTTTAGTTTAGTTTAGTTTAGTTTAGTTTAGTCGACAGATCATCTTTATTGCACAATGGACAACTCCACAATGCTCAGATCCCATTCACAACAAGTATGAAGTCCACCACACACAAGTGAAAGCACCAATGAAAGCTGAGCTCAGATACACGAACTCCGTAGCAACAACGAAGGCCTTGACCAAAATGTCTTTAGTCGTCTCTTACTACACACCTGACAGGTGGCAGTAGCTCTTGTCTCCCCTCACTGTGGTCAGAGCCTTCGGTAACTACTCATGCGACCTTTACCTTCACCACAGACCAATTCAAATAAAAGTCTTAAGGCTTGATAGCAAACACAACGTTGTTCCATCTCACAGGATCCATGGCAATCAGAAAACAGGGTATTCCAAGTGTTGCATACACTGTTAATCCAAGTTATCGCTGCATGATCTCTGTTAGTGCTACATGACTGCATGAATAGTTATACCGGGTCCTTTGAAAACACAGGAATTATATACACTGTGATGTTCTTCTACAACGTAAATAAAGATGTATTCAATTTTCAATGGTTAAAGAAATTAGCGAATATGTAGATTTTATATTATCAAATATTAAACTGACATACACAGACAAGCAAGATTTTTTATTATGATTTTTTTCTGGGAAAGTAAAGCGGCATGGGCGTAATACCGACCACATTACCCCAAAAATCATGTGCCGAAGGTCTGTAAAATTTATGGTCACTAGCACCATATTCCCTATACGCCACTTGGCGTGACGGGGGTACTTTACTTACTTTTACACAGACACGCATATATATATATAAATCTGAAACAAGTGCAACGTTTCAAATACTTGGGCACAATAATAACATCAGATGGGAGATGCACCACAGAAATAAAAAGCAGAATAGCTCAGGCCAAAATAGCATTTCATAAAATGAAAAATATCTTATGCAACAAATCAATGTCAATAAAAATGAGAAAGAGAGTTCAGCGGTGCTATATAGAACCAATTCTGACCTATGGAAGCGAATCATGGACAGTAGACAAACAAATGAAAAGACGATTAGAGGCCACAGAGATGGGATTTCTCAGAAGAATCTTGAAAGTTCCCTGGACAGATAAAAAGACCAATGAGGAAGTTCTCAAAGAGACCAACACAAAAAAGCATCTTAAAAAACATCAGAAAGAAGCAATTAACATTTTGTGGGCACATCATGAGAAGAGGAAAGTTGGAGTACTTGGTTACAACTGGCAAAATAAAAGGAAAGAGAGATTGCGGACGACAAAGAGAGAAAATACTGTATAACTTGGTGTCATGACATGGAAAACAGTCAACAACAGAACTGATACGATGCACTGTAGATAGAAGATTGTGGAGGACATGATCACCTACGCCAACCGGTATGGCACATGATGATGATGGTATATATATATATATATATATATATATATATATATATATTTATATATGTTTATTTATTTATATATACATATAATATATATATATATATATATATATATATATATATCAGTATATAGATTCAATACATAGATTGTTATATAAACATAATCATATATACACATACAAATTAACACAAATATCCTTAACTTAAAGATAAAACATTTGATTGCCCACTATTTCCATATAAAATCGCGATACCTCTCTCAATTTGTAAAGAAGTGTTACTAACGATAGACCACAGTCATCTGAGATTATAACTTACAGAATGAGCTTTAACAAATATTTTGTAGACAATTCAGATCAATCTAATTTTAGACTAGACCCAAATATAAATACAGGCAACTATTCAATACAAATTTGGTAGACAAAATTGAAATTGACCATACTACACTACCATAGTAACAATTTTAAAATGGGGGAATACCTAACCTAAAAGAGACCAGGCGAATAAATGATTGCTTGAAGTTACCTAAAGATAATTCCCTGACACGTGACATCTGGCACGCGAGTGGTTTAATATCCCAGTTACGGTAATAAGTCACTCTCATTATCACCCGGCATCATCCGCCCAAACCGCACGGCATCCTACTTTCCTCAACCCCACACTGCTACTTCAAACAGGTAACGGACGAAACCTACGTGGTTAGTAATTTGTTTGGAGATCTCAAAGGCGTCTGAAGTTTCTAGCGAGATACAAACTTGTCCAGTGGTTCTTAGAGTTTACAAAGTGAGATCTTGAAGTAATGGGGAAATCAGGGGTTGTGGAGGTGAAAGGGAATGATGGGATTGTTGAAGTGGACGAGAAAACTAAAGATGTGGAGGTGAAAGGGAATGATGGGATTATTGAAGTGGACGAGAAAACTAAAGATGTAGAGGTGAAAGGGAATGATGGGATCATTGAAGTGGACGAGAAAACTAAAGATGTAGAGGTGAAAGGGAATGGTGGGATCATTGAAGTGGACGAGAAAACTAAAGATGTGGAGGTGAAAGGGAATGGTGGGATCATTGAAGTGGACGAGAAAACTAAAGATGTGGAGGTGAAAGGGAATGGTGGGATCATTGAAGTGGACGAGAAAACTAAAGATGTGGAGATGAAAGGGAATAATGGGATTATTGATGTGGACGAGAAAACTAAAGATGTCATCACACAATTATCAGGGCAGTGTTAATTGGACACTATCATACAATCATCAGGGCAGTGTTAATTGGACACCATCACACAATCATCAGGGCAGTGTTAATTAGAAAAAATCACACAATTACCAGGGCAGTATTAATTGGACACTATCATACATCACACAATCATCAGAGCAGTGTTAATTTGACAAAATCACACAATTATCAGGGCAGTATTAATTGGACACTATCATACAATAATCAGGGCAGTGTTAATTGGACACCATCACACAATCATCAGAGCAGTGTTAAATAGACACCATCACACAATTATCACGGCAGTGTTAATTAGACACCATCACACAATTATCAGGGCAGTGCTAATTAGACAAAATCACACAATTATCAGGGTAGTGTTAATTGGACACCATCACACAATTATCGGGCAGTGTTAATTGGACACCATCACACAATTATCAGGGCAGTGTTAATTGGACATCATCACACAATTATCAGGGCAGTGTTAAATGGACACCATCACACAATCATCAGGGCAGTGTTAAATGGACACCATCACACAATTATCAGGGCAGTGTTAAATGGACACCATCACACAATCATAAGGGCAGTGTTAATTAGACAAAATCACACAATTATCAGGGCAGTGTTAATTAGGCAAAATCACACAATTATCGGGGCACTGTTAAATGGAAAACCATCACACTATCATCAGGGCAGTGTTAAATGGACAAAATCACACAATTATCGGTGCAGTGTTAATTGGACACCATCACACAATCATCAGGGCTGTGTTAATTAGAGAAAATCACACAATTATCGGGGCAGTGTTAATTGGACACCATCACACAACCATCAGGGCAGTGTTAATTGGACACCATCACACAATTATCGGGGCAGTGTTAATTAGACAAAAATCACACAATTATCAGGGCAGTGTTAATTGGACACCATCACACAATCATCAGGGCAGTGTTAATTAGACAAAATCACACAATTATCGGGAAGTGTTAATTGGACGCCATCACACAATCATCAGGGCAGTGTGTTAATTGGACACCATCACACAATCATCAGGGCAGTGTGAATTAGAGAAAATCACACAATCATCAGGGCAGTGTTAAACAGACACCATCACACAATTACCAGGTCAGTGTTTATTATAGAAAATCACACAATTATCAGGTCAGTGTTTATTAGACAACATCACACAATTATCGGGTCAGAGTTAATTAGACAGCATCACACAATTATCAGGTCAGTGTTTATTAGACAACACCACACATTTATCGGGTCAGTGTTAATTAGACAACATCACACAATTATCCGTTCAGCGTTATTTAGACAATTTCACACAATTATCAGGTCAGTGTTTATTAGTCAACATCACACAATTATCAGGTCAGTGTTTATTAGACAACATCACACAATTATCGGGTCAGTGTTAATTAGACAACATCACACAATTATCGGGTCAGTGTTTATTGGAGAACATCACACATTTATCGGGTCAGTGCTAATTAGACAACATCATACAACTATCGTGTCAGTGTTAATTAGACAACATCACACAATTATCAGGTCAGTGTTAATTAGTCAACATCACACAATTATCAGGTCAGTGTTAATTAGTCAACATCACACATTTATCAGGTCAGTGTTAATTAGTCAACATCACACAATTATCAGGTCGGTGTTTATTAGTCAACATCACACAATTATCAGGTCAGTGTTAATTAGTCAACATCACACAATTATCAGGTCAGTGTTAATTAGTCAACATCACACAATTATCAGGTCAGTGTTAATTAGTCAACATCACACAATTATCTGGTCAGTGTTAATTAGTCAACATCACACATTTATCAGGTCGGTGTTAATTAGTCAACATCACACAATTATCAGGTCAAAGTTAATTAGACAAAATCACACAATTATCGGGGCAGTGTTAAACAGACACCATCACACAATTATCAGGTCAGTGTTTATTATAGAAAATCACACAATTATCAGGTTAGTGTTTATTAGACAACATCACACAATTATCAGGTCAGTGTTAATTAGACAGCATTACACAATTATCAGGTCAGTGTTTATTAGACAAAACCACACATTTATCGGGTCAGTGTTAATTAGACAACATCACACAATTATCCGTTCAGCGTTATTTAGACAATTTCACACAATTATCAGGTCAGTGTTTATTAGTCAACATCACACAATTATCAGGTCAGTGTTTATTAGACAACATCACACAATTATCGGGTCAGTGTTAATTAGACAACATCACACAATTATCGGGTCAGTGTTTATTAGACAACATCACACATTTATCGGGTCAGTGTTAATTAGACAACATCATACAACTATCGTGTCAGTGTTAATTAGACAACATCACACAATTATCAGGTCAGTGTTAATTAGTCAACATCACACAATTATCAGGTCAGTGTTAATTAGTCAACATCACACATTTATCAGGTCAGTGTTAATTAGTCAACATCACACAATTATCAGGTCGGTGTTAATTAGTCAACATCACACAATTATCAGGTCAGTGTTAATTAGACAACATCACACAATTATCAGGTCAGTGTTTATTAGTCAACATCACACAATTGTCGGATCAGCGTTAATTAGACAACATCACACAATTATCAGGTCAGTGTTTATTAGAAAACATCACACAATTATCAGGTCAGTGTTAATTAGACAACATCACACAATTATCAGGTCAGTTTTTATTAGTCAACATCACACAATTATCAGGTCAGTGTTTATTAGAAAACATCACACAATTATCAGGTCAGTGTTTATTAGAAAACATCACACAATTATCAGGTCAGTGTTAATTAGACAACATCACACAATTATCAGGTCAGTGTTTATTAGACAACATCACACAATTATCAGGTCAGTGTTTATTAGAAAACATCACACAATTATCGGGTCAGTGTTAATTAGACAACATCACACAATTATCAGGTCAGTGTTAATTAGTCAACATCACACACTTATCAGGTCAGTGTTAATTAGACACCATCACACAATTATCAGGTCAGTGTTAATTAGACACCATCACACAGTTATCAGGGCTGAGTTATAAATAAACAAATAGACACGACCACACTGTAGCATATCTTGCAATAAGAAAGCAGGTAGACTAGAAAAAATAGCAATAGAGAAACAGAAAAAAACAATCACATTCTAAGAAAAAAAATGATCGATATCGGTCATATTAAAAACATTCATCATGGAGGATACAACTATCACTAGGTCGAGAAACAGGTGACCTTGTTCAGTCTTAGAACCGGAGGCGTTACTGAATTACTTATACAGATTAAGGCTGAATATAAAAAGTTGCAGTTTCCTCATATTCCAAGTCCGGCTTGTTGCAGGAGCTACTGAGTTAAGTGCTCTGTGCACACCGTGAGCTGTGTGTTTCATCCGTTTTGATCATGTTCCGCTATTCCAATTGTTTACAATGAATGCTGATATCGTATGACAGGGAACAGTTGGCCGTGTTCACTTTCTGTGCGGTTTTGCCTTATGTCTTTTGGCGGTTGAGCAATTATGGATTTTAATTCGTTTGCAGTGATACCGGGGCCTTCCAGAAAAAAAAGAAAAAAAAAAGTTAACAAAAACAGAGATGGATAAAGTTTACCAGACAGCTTGAGATGATAGTCGGTTAGAAGACAGCCGTTGAAACGATAAACAGTTGCGGTTGCAAACAATAAAATGTAGAGGATATTTTATATAAGAACACAGTGCAACGTTTTAACGGGTGTTCCATATGCGTATGCGTTGAGTGCGTGGCATCCTGATTGTTGTGCGCCTTTTGGCTGGTTGCCTCCGACTTCAGCACTTGAACTTGCTAGAGCAGACTGTGGTCTTGCTCGGGTGTAGGAAGGCCTGGCCAGTCTTAGTTTTCAGTCCCTGGTGACTGTTAAGCCCCATCCCCACGACAAGGAGCTGGCCTTGTCATTACACAAAGAGAGCTAGAGCTGGCAATATCCAAATTAAAAATGAAAAAGTCACCAGGCAATGATGGAGTGTCCAATGAAATGATTAAGAACTTGGGAACTGCAGCTAAAGCAAAACTACTGCAGATCTACAACATTTGCTTGATCACAGGTAGAGTGCCACAGGCATGGAGAGAAGCAATTATGATACCATTACTAAAGCCAGGAAAAGATGGTTCAATGACATCCAGCTATAGACCAATCAGCCTTACAAGCTGTTTGTGTAAAACAATGGAACGTATAATCAATCTCAGACTGCAGTGGTACCTGGAAAGTGAAAATCTCCTTGTCCCACAACAAGCAGGCTTTAGACAGTGTTACTCTACCGAAGATCAAGCAACCTATCTTTCCCAGGAAATTGAAGATGCGTTTCAAGAAAAGAAACTGGTACTAGCAGCATGGATAGACCTAAAGAAAGCATTTGATAAGGTATGGAAGGAAGGGCTTTTGAAGAAACTGAGAAATTATGGAGTAAATGGCAGGATGTACAAATGGGTCAAAGCATACCTGCATAACAGGAGAGCCAGAGTGCAACTGGATGGTCTTAAGAGTAAGAAGGTCTTATTGCGCCAGGGCGTTCCACAAGGAGGGGTACTATCTCCAACACTTTTTCTGATCTACATCAATGACCTAGTTACTGAACTACCACATGGCATCAAAGTGGCAATGTATGCAGATGACTTGGTAATGTGGTGCACAGAGGAGTATGCAACAGTGGCCTCCAAATTGCTACAAAGAGCTATGAATGCACTGAATTCATGGACAAATAGATGGTGTATCAGCATCAATACAGACAAATGCAGTACTACACTTTTCACACTCTCCCCAAAACAAAAAGCAGGAGCCATCTACATAAACAATGAGCCTGTGAAAGAAGACATACAAGCTACATATCTCGGAGTTACATTTGATAACAAACTATCTTGGAAACAGCAGATAAATAAGGCAACCCAAAAAGCAAGGAGAAAATTGGCTATTCTAAGAAAGTTGTGTGGAACCACATGGGGTGCGAGTGGGAAAATACTCAGTAAAGTTTACCAACAGAGTATACGCCCACATTTAGAATATGGATCATCCGCATGGTGCTCAGCATCAAACACCACATTGCAAGAACTGGATAAAGTACAAAACCAGGCACTTAGGGTCATCACAGGAGCAATGAAATCAACACCAATATTGGAGATGGAGAAATTGTGGAGGATACCAGCACTGAGAGAACGGAGAGACACAAAGGTGCTGATACAGGCAGAAAAATTTGTATGCATGCCGAGACATCCAATGAAGGACAGATTCCAAAATCTTGCATTGGGACGACTTAAGAGAAGCAGCTTTATCCACCAAGCCAAGCGTATTAGTAGACAAACACCAGACATGCCAAGAGTTGTTAAACCCCTTCTGCCCATACCAGAACAGACTCCCTGGACAGATGAATCAGGATTATCAGTTCAAATACGGACAGAAGTGAAAGGAATAGTTGACAAAGAGGAACAAAATAGTCTACAGCGAAAAACAATAGCTCTCAGTTTCCTGGATGAAGAATACCCACAAGACCTATGGATTCGTGTGTACACAGATGGATCAGCACAGAATGCAGTAAAGAATGGGGGAGCAGGTGCATATATAGAGTACCCAAATAACACTAGGGATATGGATAAAATAGCAACAGGGAAATATTGTCACAATTATGATGCAGAAATACAAGCAATAAAGTTGGCAATAGAAAAACTGCTGAACAGTAATCTTAGCCCACAGCCTGTAGTGTTTTTGACAGATGCAAGATCAGTACTCCAGGCACTACAATCCAGAAAATTACCACATCTGCAGACCTTATTGACTGAACTCTGCAAGCACCACAGGGTTGCCCTGCAGTGGATCCCGTCTCACTGTGGAATACCAGGAAATGAGAAAGCAGATCAGTTGGCAAAGGAAGGTTCAACAGGCACACAACTAGATACACCAGTTACATACCATCATAAGAAACAGATAATCAAATCAATCAGAGGACCACAATCCCCAAATCAGGATGCCTTTCATAATATGAATAGATATGAACAAGTTATCATTATACGCCTAAGAACAGGACACAATCGACTCCATAGTCACATGTATACAAAATTCAAGATCGGCACATCAACTACTTGTACATGTGGACAGGCACCCCAGACTGCTGAACACATACTTCAAGACTGCACTGAATATAGTAGACTGAGGAAAATCCATTGGCCCATAGATACAACACTACAGACAAAACTATATGGGCCACTGCAAGAATTACAAAAGACAGTAAAATTTATACAGGAAACGACATTGCAGATATAGACAATACTTCAGGCGAACGAAAGATAGATAGATAACGGGTGTTCAATCAGAGTGGATCTGACAGACTCTAATTGTGATGTTCTGTCTGTGGGGGCGATCAACACACTTAACCTGACAGCTGACTTCATGTGAGAGTCTAGAATCCTACTCTGATTGAGTCCTGATCGCAGAGAGATATATTTTAGTGTTCTGTCCATGTAGTAGACGAACCGTTACGTTGTTTTCATAGCGTGTTCCCGCTCACCTACGTGAGACTGTAACCTTACACATTTATTTACATATTTTGTTTTCTTTTCATGCTGGTCTCATCATTCATGCAGGTTAAAAATAAACAGGACAAATCTGAAACAAGTACAACGCGTCAAAAACTTGGGCATAATAATAATATTAGATGGAACATGTACCACATAAATAAAAAGCAGAATAGCTCAGGCCAAAATAGCAATTTTGAAAATTAAAAACATCTTATGCAGCAAAAATATGTCAAAAGAAGTGAGAAAGAGAGATTATCGGTGATATATAGAGCCAATTCTGACCTATGGAACCCAACCATGGACAGTAAACAAACAAATGAAAAGACCATTAGAGGTCACAGAGATAGGACTTCTCAGAAGAATATTGAAAATTCCTTGGGCAGCTAGAAAAACCAACGTGGAAATTCTAAAAGAGGCCAACACAAAAAGGAACCCCTAAGAAACATCAGAAGGAAGCAATCAACATTTTTCGGGCACATCATGAGAAGAAGAAAGTTGGAATACTTGGTTACATCTGGCAAAATACAGGAAAAGAGAGATCGCGGACGACAAAGAGAGAAAATACTAGATAGCATGGTGTCATGGACATGGAACACAGTCAACATAGGAAATGATAAGATGCATGGTAGATAGAAGATTGTGGAACGACATGATCGAGTACGTCAACTGGCATGGCACAGATATGATGATATTGTCATCATCATCAAGTAAGGGCCTACTGGAGAAAGGTGATCATGTCTCTCCACAAATTTAGATCTCGGCAGCTATTTATAATTTATGTTGTTGACCTTCTGCCAAGCCATTCTCTTAAGCTATCGGGTATTTTCTCTCTTTGTTTCCTTCTATCTCTACGTCCCTCAATTGTTCCAGTTGTTACAATATATTCCAGTTGTTCTTTTCTCATTACATGGCCAAAAAATGATGATTGTTTCTTCCTTATATTGGAATCCAGATCATTTTTTGCTTTGACCTTTTTCATAACATTTTCATTACTCTTCTTAGCTGTCCATGGTATTCTCAACATTCTTCTGTAAAACTACATTTCTACAGACTCCAGTGATTTTCTTGTATGTTGTCTTATTGTCCATGATTCACATCCATTTGTTAAGACTGGCTCTACATAACACTTAAGAACTCCTTTTCTTGTTTCTGTTGTCAAAAATGGATTGCATAGTATCTTCTTCATTTTCTGGAAAGCTGCTTTTGCCTGACCCATTCTGCATCTCACCTCTTTTGTACATCTCCCGTCTGAGGTTAACAAAGTTCCCAATATTTAAATTCATTTACCGGTTTTAATAATGTTCCACTTGTCTTTATTTTGCACTGAGGTGATGTCTTTTTCTTTGTTGTTACCATTACTTCTGTCTTTTTGCTATTAAAGCTGCGACCTTTATTTTTGCTTTCCTTCACTACAATGTCCAACATTTCTTGTAACTCATTTTCACTCTTAGCGATTAATACTGTATTATCAGCATACCTTAGAGATAGGACTTCTCTAATTAGCCCTACCAAAGAAACCGGGTGCGATTGAATGCGATGATCATCACACAATAAGCCTTATGAGTCACATGACTAAGATATTACTAAGAATCATCATGCGAAGAGTGCGAAACAAAATCAGTCCAGAAATTAGCAATGAACAGTGTGGTTTTGTTGGAGATAAAGGAACGAGCAATGCCATTTATATCATAAGATCTTTAGTAGAAAGAGCCATAAAGGTGAAAACAGATCTATACTTATGTTTCATAGATTACACAAAAGCATTTGACAAAGTAATGCACCAAGAAATAATCAAAATTTTAGAAAGCATAAACGTAGACAGCAAAAAGAACATGTAACTGAAGGTTCAGACAATTTTTCGACCTAGAAAGCTCTCGGAGTCCACCCATCTTTGTCAGATTTGGTACCAGTGACTCTAAAAAGGAAAGGCAGCGAGGAATGAAATTGGCCACCCCACCTCATGAATCTCAGACTTAATATAAGACGTCACTAACACTTCATACACCAACGACAATTACTATGGAACAACTTTTGCCTCCAATATTCAAAGGACTGAACTCCTTGTGTATACATTACCAACGAAACAGCGAACGAGAAGCAGAAGGATGATAATATCACAAGGATGATTATCCCTTGGCAATGTGATGAGAAGGGGAGAAATGAGACATAACGTAACAACTGGGGAAATAAATGGAGAAAGAGATTTATGCAAACAGCCGAAATATACCAGAGAGAGCTCAAAATAATGGTAAGGTTTGAAGTCAGCAGCTGAAATGCTTGCTTGCTTGCGTTCGCCCGATGACTAAAGGAGTACACCTCTTCGTCATCCGCCCTTAAAAGGACGTTAAGGGGGCGTGTCTGCGTTGTGTTGTGGTTTGCAGTATAACTGTGATATTTGCGCCTTTCGGCTCAACACATCCGACTTCCGCATGATATTTTTGAGAACCGGGTTGTCTTCCCTCTTCGATCCCTACTAGCTTGGCCAGACTAGACTGGTTAGTCTGTTACTAGAGGTACCACGGAGAGGTGGAGCGGGGTCTGGATGGCTCTGGTTCACGGATCCTGTCGCAAGCCATCAGCTGTGGGTCTTTGACAACTTCCAGCTCTGGTGCTATGAGTCGACTTTGTCTCCGAATGACCTTCTGGGAAGTAATGATGAATCAAATTTAGTTGATGTAATTTGATGACTCAGGTTTAGTTGTTGTAAATTGATGAGTCAGGTTTGGTTGCTGTAAATTGATGAGTCAGGTTTGGTTGCTGTAAATTGATGAGTCAGGTTTAGTTGCTGTAAATTGATGAGTCAGGTTTAGTTGCTGTAAATTGTTGAGTCAGGTTGTTGCTGTAAATTGATGAGTCAGGTTTAATTAATGTAACTTGTTGAGTCAGGTTTGGTTGATGGAATTTGATGAGTCAGGTTTAATTAATGTAACTTGATAAATCAGGTTTCATCATCACCATAGGGTGCCTTCTCCGCATCGAAGGTTGGCTACCATGGATCGCCATTCCACTCTGTCTCTTGCTTTGATGGTGCAGATTGTCATAGGCTGACTTGTCCATCTTTTGATGTTACTCGTCCATGTTAGTCTTGGTCTGCCTCTGCCTCTTTTACCTTGTATTTTCCCTTCTAATATTACTTTTATTAGACTGTTGTGTCTTTTAACATCAGGTTTAAAATAATAATAAATATATTAAAAATAATAAAAATAAATTAAATCACGTTTAGTTGATGTAATTTGATGAGTCAGGTTTAATTCATGCAGCTTGATAAGTCAGGTCTAATTTATGTAACTTGATGAGTCAGGTTCAGTTAATGTAACTTGATGAGTCATGTTCAGTTAATGTAACTTGATGAGTCAGGTTCAGTTAATGTAACTTGATGAGTCAGGTTCAGTTAATGTAACTTGATGAGTCAGGTTCAGAAACTTGTGGCTAAAATGATGTTAGTTTCGATCAGTTACATGGCGTTTTTAACCATTGTTTGGGAAGCACTGGTTTAGGCTAACTTCCGGAAGACAAGTGATGCCTGGGGTTGTCAGCACCGCTTATACACACACACCCGCACAGCCTCGGGCAGTGCTGACGGATATTAACATAATCAGCGTGCAAACGTCGTCACACAGAGTTACTGTTTGGTGTGGATCGTGATAATGAAGGGAGTTGGGGAAGAAGGAGTAAGAGAGAGAGAGCGGTAGGTTACAAATACCGTTCCATTACCTGCCAGTTCCGGAGATCAGTTCCAATTTCGCAAGTAACTCAGTTCTTCTATCACGCCACAGCCTGCACTGAGAAGTTAATCAGAGCTACTATTAGCTACTATTAGTTGTTATAAGCAATCATCATCATCGAATGCCGTCTCCGCTTCGAAGGTTGGCTACTTTGGAGCGCCATTCTGCTCTGTCTCTTGCTTTGATAGTGCACGTTGTCATAGACTGATTTGTCCATCTTTTGATATTACTCGTCCATGTTGGTCTTGATCTCCTCCTGTCTCTTTTATCTTGTATTTTTCCTACCAAGATTTCTTTCAGTAAACTGCTGTGTCTTTTGACATGCCCTAAAAATTTCATTCGTCTAGTTTGAATTGTATTTAGTAGTTATTTTTTTCATTTTTAGTTGTTTTAAGACTACATCGTTTGTTTTCTTTTCCTTCCATCCAATTCTACCTATTCTTCTATATATCCACATTTCAAAAGCTTACATTTTCTGTTCTGTTTTCTTGTCTAACGTCCATCTTTCTGCACCATACATGAATCCACTTTATTCGACTGTTTTTCCGACATCCAAATTGTTGTGCTTCTAATTTCATGTTGATTTTGTTCTGAATCCTTCCTTGTATAACTTTTAACAAGATGTTTGTAACATGGCACATTAGGCTTATTGTTATAAAATCACTGCATTCAACTGCACCTTTGTTTTTAGGCAATGCAATGAAATTTGTTTTTAATTCATTTGGTATGTACCCTGTATGGTTTATGTCGTTGCATATATCTATGATCACTTTAGTGCCAAAACCCTCGAGTGCCTTTATGATCTCTATCTGTATGCTGTCAGGTCCTGCTGTTTTTTTTCCCTTGCTCATTGTTTGTATAGCTTTTTCCACCTCCGATTTTAAGATTTTATAGCTTGACGTACATTTTATAATTGGTTTATTTTCCCTTCCGTCATAAAATAATTATTGTATATGTTCCTACCATTTATTTATTATATCTTTGCTGCCTGTTAGCGTTGTTCCATTTTTTTGTTTGCAATACAACCATTTTCTGTAGCTTTTTAAAATGTTTACTAGTCATTCTTTTTGTTTCTGAGTGCATCCCTCTTAAATCTTGTATATTTTCCATATTTTAAATTTCTAAACATCTTTGGCTGGGCTAGTCTTCCTTTGCCTTTTTTGCACATTTTGCGTATTTCATTATCTATTTTGTTGTATTGGGTAGTGGTCTTCGCTTGTCTTCTTTGTTCATTTTTTTCCAAGATGACGTTAGTTATCCATTTCTGTTTTTGTGTTCTTTTCCTTTATAGGTAAGATGTTGCACGTTTCTTGTATGCTTTTCTTTATGCATTTCCATTCGGTTGTAACTTTTTCATCAGGATGTTCTCTTCTATATTGCTCAATCCCTTCTAGCAGCTTCTGAAATGCGTTCTTTACATGTATTGTATAATTATCTTTAACATCTTTTTGATTTAATGCTGTAATGTCGAGTGATGTTGTTGATAAATTAGTCTTTTGTTTGTTTCTCTTAGATTGATTTTCATTTTAATTGTTATAGGATTGTGATTTAAGTTAATATCTGCTCCTGTATAGGTTTTGACTTTCTTGACGCTGTTACGAAACGTATATGTTATCACTATGTAGTCTATATACTTCCTCTTTTTATCTCCAGGGCTTTTCCATGTGTATTGTTTCCTTTTCTCTTGCTCAAAGTTGGTGTTACATATTATAAGCCTGTTTCCTTCACAAAGTTGCGTTAATCTTTCTCCTCTTTCATTTGTTTTTTTTCCCAAAACCATGATTTCTTATAAGATCCGGAGATCTTAGTGGGAATAACAGATGTTTATGCAATCAACACCTTACAGGAACAATCAGCTTGCAAGGTCTTCGAGAAATACTGAGGCGGGCAGTGGAATGGTATGGGAATGCCCCGACTGCAATCAAACTGCAGTTCCATGGTAGATTAGAATCGTTTCCTTCCTTAACAAAAATGATTTCGTTTAAAAGCCAATAAAAAATAAAGCAGCCTCTAGTTAAACCATGAAATAATAGTTATGGAAGTAATAATGTTCCACTGATCCTCATTTCATTTCACAAATGGCATCAAAATAAATAATTGTTAAGTTCTCGTTTCAGAGTAACTCTTTTGAATCTTATTCTCTTCTTCCATACATCTTTCATGCTCGACGTATGTTTCTTTTTACTTGGTCACGAGGTGACAATCAGCAGTCCATGCTTTTGTTGAGTTTGTTAACAATTCTGACGACATTATCCAATTTGTGGTCTGCAGAGAGGAGTTATATGACCTGAGAATAAAGGCCGCTTGTCCAGTACAGTCGCCACGAAGTGTTTTGGTTTGAGGTTTTTCACATACAGGTTTTTTAAAAAAAAAAAACAAAAACCTGTGCCCCTGTTATGATTCGTACCCATGTTCTCCTAGAGCACGACGAGTTACCAGTTGGTGAGTTTGTTGATGTAGAAACTGTAGCATTACATCACCACCGAGTACGAACAATTGTCAACTTCTCCAGCAGAATACAGGGAATCAACAAAATCAAACGGCAAACCAACGCTCAAGATACGAGAGTCAACGGCCTGTGTACTTGAGCACCGTGTCATTCAATCACCACCGGCTGAGAAAGCAATCAATTGTAAATAAAACCCTACATCCCCACCATGTCAGGGTGCTGGCGATTCATGCTTTTTGCCGTACTAGTTCTATAAGACCCGATATAGAGATATTTGTAAATCATCTCTGAATGATTTCTCCATCTGTGAAAATGATTGGGAACATCTGGTAAGAGATCGCATCGTATGGCCAGCCTGTATAAAAAAAACGGCATAACATTATTTGAGGCTATACTATAGCAAAACATGGAAGAGAAAAGACTATTTTTAAAAAAAAAATGAAAACCCTGGGGATCAGTGACCCTAATTTGTTCCTTCTGTGGCCGAGTGTGTTTGTCAAACATTGGAAGAATCAATCACGACAGAAGCTGTTCGACAAAAAACATGAACACAACCAAAAAATGTAAAATATACCCAATAGCCTTATATGAATAAACCAATACTTACACCAAAAACCAATATTGATATCAGTAAACCAATCCATACATCAATAAACTAATCTGTACAACACAAACCAATCCATACATCATAAACTAATCTGTACAACACAAACCAATCCATACATCAATAAACTAATCTGTACAACACAAACCAATCCATACATCAATAAACTAATCTGTACAACACAAACCAATCCATACATCAATAAACTAATCTGTACAACACAAACCAATCCATACATCAATAAACTAATCTGTACTACACAAACCAATCCTTACATTAATAAACTAATCTGTACAACACAAAGCAATCCATACATCAATAAACTAATCTGTACAACACAAACCAATCCTTACATCAATAAACTAATCTGTACAACACAAACCAATCCTTACATCAATAAACTAATCTGTACAACACAAACCAATCCATACATCAATAAACTAATCTGTACAACACAAACCACTCCTTACATTAATAAACTAATCTGTACAACACAAAGCAAACCATACATCAATAAACTAATCTGTACAACACAAACCAATCCTTACATTAATAAACTAATCTGTACAACACAAAGCAATCCATACATCAATAAACTAATCTGTACAACACAAACCAATCCATACATCAATAAACTAATCTGTACAACACAAACCAATCCTTACATTAATAAACCAATCTTTATAACATAATAGAATTCTTACATCAATACCCATCCTTACATCATAAACCAATCTTTACATTAATAAACCAATCTTCATATCATAAAATAATCCTTACATCAATACCCATCCTTACATCATAAACCAATCCTTGCATGATAAACCAATCCTTACATCAGTAAACCAATCTTTACATCATAAACCAACCCTTGCATCATAAACCAATCCTTAGACCAATTAACCAATCCTTACACCATAACCAATTCTTACATCAATAAACCAATACTTATAAACTAATCCTTATATCAATAACCGATCCTTACATCAATAAACCAATACTTATATCATAAACCAATCCTTATATCAATAAACCAATACTTATATCAATAAACCAATACTTATATCAATAAACCAATACTTATATCAATAAACCAATACTTATATCATAAACCAATCTTTATATCAATAAACCAATCCTTATATCAATAAACCAATACTTATATCATAAACCAATCCTTATATCAATAAACCAATACTTATATCAATAAACCAATCTTTATATCATAAACCAATGGGATGACGTCATGGGACGCACCAAGATGTACGCGTTTAAGCCATGGTTTACACAATAATGACAGTTGTCGGCACGAATATTTCGGACCCCAGTGTCAGTACTTGGATCTCGTTTACAAATACGCCCAAAAATCTGAACCTACTTTCCTGTTTGATAACAACGACACCACATGTAATCCGGACGCTAATTACACATCAGTTGAGGCAACTCTCAATCAATCTTTGCCGTTCTCCTGGTTTAGGATTTATGTGAATGACTTAACAGATCTGGACAGTTTCACGGTAAAACTAAATGGTTCTGCCTCTTGCAATAATGAATCAAGGTTTATAGTTAGTTCGTATGAGATTGATGTCTTTTGCTCTGGGGCTGGTCTGATCAACAAGTTACGGATTGAAGGGGCGATAGTTGCAAATATCTGCTCCATCTACACTGGCGGGAGTCGGAATGTGGCTCTCAAATCATACCCAAATATTTCTTTGAACACTATTGTAGTCACCACACAAGCGACAATGGCACGCATTAAGATTGAGTTCTCACCGACCATTTCGCAGGCCGTCAGTGCACTGACGGCGTGTGAGGTGCAAACATTTACAGACACCTATTGTCTGGACGGGCATTCTTGGTCGTTTTGTGCAGTGTGTTGTGGGTGTTGCAGAGGCTGCAACGTCATCATCGGTACGTGTCACTTCAACTGTTCACATGGGATCTATGGACACGACTGCTCCCGGTCTTGTCTTAGTGTCTGTCCTTTATGTGAGAAAAAATCCGGAAAATGCCTACAATGTAAGCATCCTGGCTACACCTGTAATGACACTTGTCCCGCTGGTAATTTTGGGCTACAGTGCAAGCAGACGTGTTCTGATGGCTGTGACATCATTTGTGACCCGGAAAGTACTGGCTGTACGTTCAAGGAAACGTACTACGGGTCAGACTGCACTCTCAAATGTCTGGGCAACTGTTTCAACGACACCTGTGAACAGTCAACCGGGAACTATACATGCAAAGGAACGTTCTACGGGTCAGACTGCACTCTCAAATCTCTGGACAACTGTTTGAACGAAACCCGTGAACAGTTAATCTGGGCCTGCGTCTCGTATGTCGATGATTCCCACGTTAAGAAGATTCTGCCGACTACAACAAACCCAAGCATATGGATACCTTAATGTGTTTCTGTGCTGGACATAAGTTCATTTCTTGGTGTTTTTCTGTGAAGCCATGGCTCATATCTTGATGTGTCTCTGTGCTGGCCATGGCTCATATCTTGATGTGTTTCTGTGCTGGCCATGGCTAGTGTGTGTGTGTGTGTGTGTATGTGTGTGTGTGTGTGTGTGTGCTGGCCATGGCTCATGTCTTGGTGTGGGTCATGTTAGTCATATCTCATATTTGGGTGTGTCCATGTTAATCATGTCTCATATCTTTATGTGTGTATGTGTTTAGTCATATCTCATATCTTAGTGTGTATCTGTGTTAGTCATGTGTCACATCTTTGTGTGTGCATGTTTGGGTTAATGATATCTCATATCTTTGTGTGCATGATTATGTTACTCATATCTCATATCTTTGTGTGTGCATGTCTGTGTATGTCACATCTCATATCCTTGTGTGTGCATGGCTATGTTAGTCACATCTCATATCTTTGTGTGTGCATGTCTATGTTGATCATATCTCATATCTTTGTGTGCATGTCTATGTTAGGCATGTGTCATATCTTTGTGTGTGCATGTCCACGTTAGACATATATCATATCTTTATGTGCATGTCTATGTTAGTCATGTGTCATATATATTGATGTGTGTCAGTGTTAGTCATGCCTCGTATCGCTGTGTGCATGTCTGTGTTTGTCACATCTCATATCTTTGTGTGTGCATGTCTACGTTAGTCACCTCTAGTGACTCGGGCAGATGGTGCTCGTAAACCTGGGAGGGCAGACCATCTAAGGGCAGAATCCCCCTACAGAAAGGATCATCTGCTGCCTTGCTGGAAGATTGGGGACAATCAAAGGCTAAGGAAAGCTAACCTGAATAAAATGCTGGCTGAAATCGGATGCACTGGGCCACTGGCGCAGAACACAGTGCAACGTTTTGACGGGTGTTGAATCAGAGTGGATCTGGCAGACTCTAATTGTGATGTTCTGTCTGTGGGGGCGATCAACACACTTAACCTGACAGCTGACTTCATGTGAGAGTCTGGAATCCTACTCTGATTGAGTCCTGATCGCAGAGAGAGAGAGAGAGAGAGAGAGAGAGAGTGATATCAATAAACCAATCCATATATCAATAAACCAATCCATATATCAATAAACCAATCCATATATCAATAAACCAATCCTTACTTCAATAAACTTATACTCACATCAAAAACCCATCCGAAAGGTGGTTTTCTTCTATTGTTGTTTGTCTGCGATTTTAAAATGGTGAAAAGTCAGACAGACACAATCGATTGTGGTAAACATAAATGTACATATAGAGTAGATATTTGGTTATTTCCGACATAACTTGCAAAACATTGTTCAATAGAGAACCAAAGAGAATCCCATATGTCACTTGCTATGTTCTGTCTTCATCAGAATAGACATACAAGTGACATGACATACTAGTGACATGTCATACTAGTGGCGTCCCATACACATTACGTAGCAAATAAGTGGCGTGGCATACTAGTGGCGTGGCATATGCTTTACGTTGCACACACATGACGTGACAAGCAAGTGACGTGGCATGCACATGAGACAGCACACTAGTGACCTAGCATACACGTGATGCAGCAAACAAGTGATGGGACATACAAGTGGCATGGCATACAGGTTCTGTAGGACACACGTTCCGTAAAACAAAAGTGACGTGACATACATATGAAGTGGTATACAAGTGACGTCGCATACATGTAATGCAGCATACAAATGACGTGGCATACAAGTAGCGTGATATACATGACGTAGTATACAAGTGAAAGACAGCTCCTAAAAAACATCAGAAAGAAACAATCAACATTTTTCGGGCACATCATGAGAAGAGGAAAGTTGGAAAACTTGGTTACAACAGGCAAAATAAAAGGATAGAGAGATCGTGGACGACAAAGAGAGAAAATACTTGGTGTCATGGCATGGAAAACAATCAACAACAGAACTGATACGATGCACTGTAGATAGAAGATTGTGGAAGGACATGATCGCCTACGCCAACCGGTATGACACATGATGATGATGAGTATACAAGTGGCGTAGTATAGACATTACGTAGCAAACAAGTGGCGTGACAAACTAGTAGTGTGGCATATACATAACGTGGCAAACAAGTAAAGTGGCATACACATGCGATGGTACACTAGTGGCGTAACGTGGCAAACAAGTAAAGTGGCATACACATGCGATGGTACACTAGTGGCGTAACGTGGCAAACAAGTAAAGTGGCATACACATGCGATGGTACACTAGTAGCGTAGCATACTGGTGGCCTAGCATACACTTGACGTAGCAAAAAAGTGACGTGACATACAAGCGGCGTGACGTACATGACGTGGGATGCAAGTTTCGAAACATAAAAGTGACGTAGCATACAAGTGACGTGACATACATGGGAAGTTGCATCCAAGTGACGTAGCATAAAAGTGACGTGACATACATGGGAAATGGATACAAGTGACGTAGCATAAAAGTGACGTGACATACATGGGAAGTGGGACTCAAGTGACGTAGCACTAAAATCGCTCTAAAATAATATCACAATAATAATAAATTAATAAATCAGCTACTGCCAATGCCGTATTATACTTATAAAACCATGTTGTTTTTTTTTGTCAATACTCCTCGTTTTATACAAGTCCCTATTTCCTTCCCTTATGTGGGAACTTTGTTAACCTCAGACGGAATATGCACAAAAGAGGTGAGATGTAGAATGGCTCAGGCAAAAGAAGCTTTCCCAAAAAAATGAGGAAGATACTATGCAATACATTTTTGACAATAAAAACAAGAAAAAGGGTTCTTAAATGTTACGTAGAACCAGTCTTAACATATGGATGCGAATCATGGACAATAGGACAACAGACAAGAAAATCACTGGAGTCTGTAGAAATGTGGTTTTACAGGAGAATGTTGAGAATACCATGGACAGCTAAGAAGACTTAATGAAGATGTTCTGAGAGAGGTCAAAGCAAAAAGATAGCTAATTTGCAATTTTCGGAAGAGACAATCATCATTTTTTGGCAGAAGAGAACAACTGGAATATATTGTAACAACTGGAAAAATTGAGGGACGAAGAAACAGAGGGAAGCAAAGAGAAAAAATAACAGACAGCTTAAGAGAATGGCTTGGCAGAAGGTCAACAACAGAAATGATAAATAGCTGCCGAGATCACAAGTTTTAAGTGATACGATCACCTACGCCAGCAGGCCCGGTACTTGATGATGATGATGATGATATCCTTCCCTGGCAATCAGGACAAGCATGAGTCATCTACGCAACGCCAATACTAGCACAATGTGAAAACCTCTGACGTTGTTAACCCTGCTTTTTATTTCACAATTCCCTTAGGAAAACATTTGACGGAACGGTACGACAATCGTTGTATAAATCGTTGAGCGGAAACAATCTAACATTTGGATGAAGTAATAATTTATAAAGTGATAGCTAATTAATCGAGCTTCTGGCTTTCATTACGTTCTCTAATTTTTCTTGAATATTTTCCATCGTTGATGATCCTGCTTTGCACATATGTAGATAGATCTTAAATATTAATGATAAATTTGACGGGTTGATTGTTCGCTTCGCATTAATTTATATTTTATATGTACACTATAAATGACAGGTTACATTCATTTTAAGACGAAATGTCGACCTTGAGACGCTCTGATAATAATGTTTGTTGTTTGTTGTTTGTTTGCTTCCACTAGCTTTATGCCTCTAGCGAAGTCCCAAAAGACTGAATTTTGCGTGAGCGTCACTTTTTAAATATTACTAACACATTGGCAGCTGTATACTCAGGTGTACCCCTGTCATACATGCAGCCATGTGTACTCAGCTGCTCCCCTTCCATACAGGCAGCCATGTGTACTCAGCTGCCCCCCTTCTGTACAATCAGCCATGTGTACTCAGGTGTCCCCCTTCCATACAGGCAGCCATGTGTACTCAGGTGTCCCTTTTTCATACAGGCAGCCATGTGTACTCAGCTGTCCCACTTCTGTACAGGCAGCCATGTGTACTCAGGTGTCCCCCTTCCGTACAGGCAGCCATGTATACTCAGGTGCCCCCCTTCTGTACAGGCAGTCATGTGTACTCAGCTGTTCCCCTTCCGTACAGGCAGCCATGTGTACTCAGCTATCCCCCTTCTGCACAGGCAGCCATGTGTACTCAACTGCCCCCCTTCTGTACAGGCAGCCATGTGTACTCAGGTGCCCCCCTTCTGTACAGGCAGTCATGTGTACTCAGCTGTTCCCCTTCCGTACAGGCAGTCATGTGTACTCAGCTGTTCCCCTTCCGTACAGGCAGCCATGTACTCAGATGTACCCCGTCATACAGGCAGCCATGTACTCAGGTGCCCACCTTCCATGCAGGCAGCCATGTACTCAGGTGCCCACCTTCCATGCAGGCAGCCATGTACTCAGGTGCCCCCCTTCCATACAGGAAGCCATGTACTCAGGTGTGCCCCTTACATACAGGCAGCCATGTACTCAGGTGCCCCCTTCCATACAGGCAGCCATGTACTCAGGTGTCCCCTTCCATACAGGCAGCCATGTACTGAGATGTACCCCCGTCATACAGGCAGCCATGTACTCAGATGTACCCCCGTCATACAGGAAGCCATGTACTCAGGCGTGCCCCTTACATACAGGCAGCCATGTACTCAGGTGCCCCCTTCCATACAGGCAGCCATGTACTCAGGTGTCCCCTTCCATACAGGCAGCCATGTACTGAGATGTACCCCCGTCATACAGGCAGCCATGTACTCAGGTGCCCCCCCCTTCCATAAAGGCAGCCATGTACTCAGGTGCTCCCCTTCCATACAGGCAGCCATGTACTCAGGTGCTCCCCTTCCATACAGGCAGCCATGTACTCAGATGCTCCCCTTCCATACAGGCAGCCATGTACTCAGGTGCCCCCCTCTTCCATAAAGGCAGCCATGTACTCAGATGCTCCCCTTCCATACAGGCAGCCATGTACTCAGGTGCCTCCCTTCCATACAGGCAGCCATGTACTCAGATGTACCCCCGTCATACAGGCAGCCATGTACTCAGGTACCCCCCCCCCCTTCCATAAAGGCAGCCATGTACTCAGGTGCTCCTCTTCCATACAGGCAGCCATGTACTCAGGTGCCCCCTTCCATATAGACAGCCATGTACTCAGGTGCCCCCTTCCATATAGGCAGCCATGTACTCAGGTGCCCCCCTTCCATACAGACAGCCATGTACTCTGTACTCAGGTGCCTCCCTTCCATACAGGCAGCCATGTACTCATGTGTCCCTCAACATAGAGGCAGATATTCTCCATACTTCAGAGGTACTCTCATATCGTTATCGTCCGAATTTTCATAGTTTTGGCTAGATTATTTCATATCAAGTTAGCCAAGACAGCGGCCATTTTTGGTCTACTCTTTTCGATTTCCAATTGCCAAGATTTTTTTTTTTTAATTTAAAACACACTGGACTTCCCGTTGTTTCGCCGTTATCTGAGATTGCTAGACATCGAGTCTCACTAACCAGAAACCAGCAGAGGGTAGAGCCACAGATAAAACAATTTTTTCATTTTCTTTTTTTTTAAACCTTTTCCACCGACTGTGGTGAGAATCGAACCCGAGACCTTCTTTTGTCCAGAGGCTTCGTCTTACTTCTAGACCACCCTGCCTCTTCTACAAGACAATGGCCAGTGCAGTTATTTGCTTTTGTGATCCTACAATATACCACAAGAGATATTACACGCAGTTGATCATAGACCAAGGAACGAAGATTTTTAAAATAACAGAAAGAAAGAAGAACATGAATAGGATGATGAGGATGATTAGAGTGAAAAGAAAGAGACAAAAAGTATACGTAGAAGAGTTAGAAATAGAAGGACAGTAGCCACCGGAGTATAGAAAAGATAGAAGAGGAGAACGAGGAAGAAAATGTAGAATATGTGAAAAGAAAGAAGAGGTGATGCATGAGAGGGAAAATAATAGGAAAATGATGAGACAGTATAAGTATAAAAATAAGGAAAACAAGAGTAGAAGTTTTCTGAGGAAGGAGAGAAAGAATAAAATGAGCAGGAGGGAGGGCAGAAGATGGAGTATATGGAGGAGGAGAAAATGAAGAATGAGGTTAAGGAAGAAACAGAAAAAGAAAAAAAATAGTTAAAAGCAAGAGTAGAAGAGGAAAACATGAAGAAAAACGAAGATGACAATGGAGAAGAAGAAGATGAAGAAGAAAAAGATGAAGAAATAGAAGGTAAACAATACTGCAAAACATGCGTAAAGTTATAGAACAATCAGTAAAAATTATAGCAAAAAGTGACAAATAAAAATTATATATATATGATGCGATGTCTCCGCAGAATAATGCACATCATATGGCGGGACAAAATAACCAACTTAACTGTCCTGCAACGTGCTAAGACTCCATCAATCATGTCGATGCTCAGAAGTCGAAGGCTAAGATGGCTGGGGCACGTCCAGCGAATGGAAGAAAAGCGCATCTCCAAGCAAATACTACATGGTGAACTAACACACGGGAAAAGACAAATCGGCAGACCTAAACTACGATATAGAGATATCTGTAAATCATCTCTGAATGACTTCTCCATCTGTGAAAACGACTGGGAACATCTGGCAAGTGATCACACATCATGGAGAGCATGTATAAGGAGCGGTATAACAACATTTGAGACTGTGCTAAAGTACAACTTAGAAGAGAAAAGACTCATGAAGAAGGATGGTAAACCCTGTAGACCAGGGGGCCTGGCTTGTTCATTATGTGACCGCGTGTGTTTGTCAAACATTGGTAGAATTAGCCACGAGAGAAGCTGTTCGGCAAAAACAATACCTCAAAAAATACATAAATAGCCCCCATTAGGCCGTCTGACAAGACGAAAAGGGTCATATAATAATAATAATAATAATAATAATAATAATAATAATGTTATAATATAATATTATTATTATTATACCTGGGCACTAAACTACACCACCAAGTAAGAGGCAAAAGATCAACAAATAGTATCTATTCAAAAAAAAAGAAAGCAAAAAAAACAAAAAAACACTTGAGATACATACATTTAACGAAACAATTATCAAGCGAAAGTTTCACCAACATTTTCTTGTTCAATGCATGTGAAACTGCGCATGTGATGCGAGAAAAGTTCAACAAATTATATTTTTACAAAACATAAAACGGAAAAGTGGCACAAATAAGCGCAATAATTAACTTCTTCATCCTCTTTTTTCCTTCCGCACTTGCCTTTCAGAGTCGAGGGGAGATATAAATGTAACAGATTAAGCTAATGAAAGTACGGGGCAGGTAAATCAGCAGTTGCCCGCTTCTTAATAGACTATAGCAGTGACATATGATGGCGATCATCAGTATTAGTGACAGAGTGACAAGTTTGGGGGTAACGCAAAGTTCATAGTGTAGGGACACCACCGAGGAATTATATCCGGACATAACAAGTTAAGGGAATAGAAAGTTCATAGGGGGTAGTGGACAAAGCTAAGGTAGCAAGGTCCAGAATAGTACTGGACAAAATAAGTTTAGAGAATGGAAATTTCCAAACAAATTTCCACGGAGCATGTTGTGGAAATGGGGATAAGCATATAATTTGAGCGCGTGACTTTACTGTCCGGTAAACAAATACCAGGACAGGTCAAAGTCATGAAGTAATCGTTATTTTGAAACTTAGAGAGGTCAAAACTGACCATAGGGTATGATGGTTACAAACAGTTAGTTTTGACAATTTTGAGACTGAAGTCATGGAACGGTCAAGTCTTGGACATAAGTTGAACTTTGAGTCACAATGGTAAGATGAAATTTGGCGGTGGAATCACAGTTGTGAGATTTGATTGGCTCAAATGGTTGCAAATTGTCACTTTGCTACAATTTCATTGGCTGAAGATATGTCACGCAAAGTGTGATGTTGGAGTATTTAAACTTCGACACGATAGGTTTAAGTAAGTTAGGCTCAGAAGAACCGAAGTTGAGCCAGTAGGTTAGGCACGGAAGATTAGAAGTTCAAGAACTAGAAGAAGTGTAGTCAGAGAAAATTCGAACCAGGACAGAAAGTTAGTTAGGAAGGTAAGTCAGGAATTAGAAAAGTAGAAGAGAAGTTAGTTAGGAAGGTAAGTCAGGAATTAGGAAAGTAGAAGAGAAGTTAGTTAGGAAATTAAGAATCTTCAGGTTGTAGTTTTAAGTCAGTTGAGAAGTATTAAGGAACAGATTAGAGAGTAGTAAAGATAGCAGTGCCCTATGAATAAAAGTTGAGCAGTAGACAGTAGACAGAACAGGTGAAAATAGAACATATGAACTTTAGTTGTGAAATTGTTTTGAGAGATTTCAAGCTGTGCTGCATATATTTCTTATAATCGTAAATGCGTTGATAGAGAGGTTGAATGTTACTTGTTGCAAAAAGATAAGCACTTGTTGACAAATCATATCCACCGGCGATTGCCTCCGAGATGTCCAGAATTAAGAACAATAATTCAAGAAGTGCAAAGACTATATTGTATCACGTGCCAAGAAGAACATAAGAGTCAATAAAGAAAGATTATGATTTATGTATTCTGAAAATAAAATTGTCTGTCATGATTAACGTTGTGATCAATGTAATGTCACGTGCTGTCAATGAACAATAATATCAAAACAAATAAATAAGATAAAATAATTACAACACTTTTACATAATGTGCATTCTTGTGCTCCTTTGTTGACCTCTGTTGCCATTGTAATTCCTAGTGTTTTAATATATCTTTTTCGTGGTAAACCCTGAGTCGGGTGTTCTCGCAACGTTTATAAAATGCTTGATGTGTTGTGTTTTGGTCTTATCAATTGGCCAAACCATTTTAGCTGTTGTTTCGTTATGTATTCTATGGCTGGAATTATTCCTAGCCTTTTTTTTCTCAGTTCTTCATTTCTGATCCTGATTCATTGTATCGTTCACGTCAAAAAAAAAAAAAAAAAAGGATACCAATAACTGAAACAGAGCAGTGGAACAATTAACTGGAACAAGTAGTTGTAATAATTATTTAAAATAATTAACGTTAACAAATTTATTTGAACAATAAATAGAACTTTTAATTAGAACAATTATCTGAGATAATTGGGAGCCGCGATAGCTCAGTGGTCAGTGAACTGGACTACAAAGGACAAGAGGTAGGGTTCGATCCCAACCGATGGCTGCCGGTTCACCAGCAATTATTGGGTACCGTATTTTTTTCTGGGAAAGTAAGGCGGCATGGGCGTAATACTGACCACATTACCCCTAAAATCATGTGCCGAAGGTCTGTAAAATTTATGGTTGTTAGCACTATATTCCCTATACGCCACTTGGCGTAACGGGGGTACCTTACTTTTTTTTAAAGTCTGAGATAATTATAATTTAACTAGAATAGTTAGGTAGAATAATAAACTACAGCAATTAATTGGATTAATATATTAAGGCAATTAATTAGAATAATATATTAAGGCAATTAATTAGAATAATATACAAAGGCAATTAATTAGAATAATATACAAAGGCAATTAATTAGAATAATATACAAAGGCAATCAATTAGAATAATATACAAAGGCAATTAATTAGAATAATATATTAAGGCAATTAATTAATACAAATAGCTGGAATAGTTATCTAGAACTGTTAACCAGAATAATTAGGTAGAACATTTAGTTTTTAAAAAATTAACTAGAACAAATATATATATACCAATTAGTTAGAACAATTGCTTCAATGTTTAATTGAAGCAATAAGCAGAACAAGTAAGTAGAACAAGGAACTAGAACAAGTAACTAAAACAAAACAACTATCCAGAAAAATAAATTGTAAAAATAAACTATAAAATCTCTCTACAAAAATAAATTGCAATAATGGTTTATAGCGATTAAATAGAACAAGGATATAGAACAGTTAAAGAGAGCTATTAACTAACACAAATAAAGAAAGAGCCAAAGCAGAAGAAATGTGTGAATTTAAGAATGTAACAAACAAAAATGTAGCATAATAATGGAAATGAAGAAACACTTAAAGAAATGTTTAAAAATGAAATGGGCATTTAACCAACCTCTTGTATTAATGCCCCATTAACTAGAAGCGCGCGCTAATGGCATCATTTAAAAGATAATAAGATCCTGGAGATGTCCACAACAGAATGGATTTAACGGAGAAGAGAGAGGTAGATAGAGACATACACATAAAAAGGTGGGTGTATTTGATGTGATTTTAAATGAAATGGATGTGATTTTAAGAGACTGGGAGAAAGAGAAGATTAAATCGAGAGAAAGAGAGAGAGAGAGAGAGAGAGAGAGAGAGAGAGAGAGAGAGTGAAATATCGAGATACAGAGTAAAAGAGCGACAGAAATGTAGTGCTTGAGAAGTGCCTGTCGAATACAAATATTGAAATAAAACAGAGAGAGAGAGAGAGAGAGAGAGAGAGAGAGAGAGAGAGAGAGAGAGAGAGAAACAAGCAAAGAAAAAATATAAAATTTAATAAGAAAGAAAGAAAGAAAGAGAAATAAAAAAGAAAGAGCGAAAAAGATAGATGGAGAAAGCAAAAGAAATACGGTTACAAAGAAAACGTGGTAAAATAAGTTTGAAAAAAATAGAGAATTAAAAAGCTAACGACAGTTCAAGAAAGAAATGGGAGTGAGCGAAAGAGACAGAAAGGAGGAGATATGAATGGAAGATTCATGTTAGAAAGATACTGAGTGAGAGGGGAATAAATGAGGTATTAGAATTATTAAAATTGTAGATTACAAAACATGTAAAAAGCAGATTATGTGGAACACTTGAAGAATGCGGCGTGAGAGGACAACTACTAGTAAACATAACAACGTTGAACAAGACTAGTCAAAGTGCAGTGAGAACATCACAAGGAATGTCAGATTGGTTCTAAAGCACTTCAGTCAAGGATGTGTACTTTCGCACCTGCTATTTATAGCCATCAATAGACGTGAGAAAGAGAGTTCATCGGTGCTATATAGAACCAAATCTTACCTATGGAAGCGGATCATCGATAGTAAACAAACAAATGAAAAGACAATTAGAGACTACAGAGATGCGATTTCTCAGAAGAATGTTGAAAGTTCCCTGCATAGCTGAAAATATTTACGAAGAAATTCTCAAAGAGACCAACACAAAAAGGGAGCTTCTAAGAAACATCAGAAAGAAACAATCAACATTTTTCGGGCACATAATGAGAAGAGGAAAGTTGGAAAACTTGGTTACAACTGGCAAAAGACAGGAAAAGAGAGATCGTGGACTACAAAGAGAGAAAATATTAGATAGCTTGGTGTCATGGCATGGAAAAACAGTCAACAACAGAATTGATACGATGTACGGTGGATAGAAACTTGTGGAAGGACATGATCGCCTACGCCAACCGGTATGACACATGATGGTGATTTATAACCTACATTGATAAGATCACTAAGGAGATACAATTAAATATCCACGACGAAGATCTAAGTGAACACCAAAGACATACTTTTTTCTGAGGATTAATGCCTAGTATATGAACATGTAAAATATTGCAACATGCAATAGCCCCAGATAATGTTTACAAAGAATATAATATTAAAATAAACACCAAATTGAAAATAATAAAAAATAAATAACAAAAGAGGAAACTTAAACTAAAATAAACGTCAAATTAAGCAAGTCAGAGAGAGCAAGAAAACAGCAGAAGAGAGGAAGAAATAAATGAAATACTATTTGCAGACGACCAAGTTCTGATACATGAAACAACTGAGGACCTGCAAGAACATATCAACAGGCTAAACAACACTTGTAAACAATACAACATGAAGATCAACATAAACAAAACCGAAGTAATGGCAATAGCGGGAAAGAAATAAAAACTAAACATCATAATAAATAATACATCTTTGAAGCAAGTTGACAATTTTAAATATCTGGGTAGCACGTTAACACAAGACAATAACCAAGAGACAGAGATAGATATAAGGTGTAACAAAGCATGCCAAGTTATAGACCAAGTATCAACACTATTGAAAAACAAAGCAATAACTACGGAAGCAAAAAGGGCAATATACAAATCAATTTTTCTACAAACGCTGTGCTATCAGTGCCAGAATTGGACGCTGGACTCTAGAACAATAAGAAAGATAACGACCACCGAAATGAAATGTGTCAGAAGAATGACAGGAAACAGCTTAAGGGACAGAGTAAGAAACACCGACCTGAGGAAGAAACTCGAAATTGAACCAGCCATCGAATACATAAAGAAACAACACATAAATAGGTTCGGCCACATAACATGACAAAAAGAACTAACAATGACTCAAAGAGCCATAAACAAACACTACGAAAACGCCAGATTAAGAGGAAGACCGAGAAAGAGATGAATTAAGGGAGTACTAGAGTCACTAGGAGGGATAACACCAGAAGAAGCCAACAGTAGAGCAAAGAATCGCAGATTGTATCTCCCCTCGACGCCAACGGCAATAGAGGAAGGATAGAAGAAGAAGAAGATGAAGAAAAAAGAAGATGAAGAAGATGAAGATGATGAAGAGGAAGAAGAAGAAGTGAGCAAGTACTTGGGCAATATGTTTGCAGACGATGAATGCATAAACAATGAGATGGGGACCATAATACAGGGAGCAAACATTCTCAACTGACAACTGGCCCCGCTTTTGAAACGACCAAACATTAACAGCTAAGAGACAAATGATAAAACAACACCTTCATACCAACATATGCTACCAATGTCAAACATGCCATTGAACAAAACTCACACAGAAGAGCATGAGCTGCGAAATAAAGTATTTGATAGAGATAACAAACAACAAAAAGTTAGATCGAAAACGCATTGTGAAAATCGAAGTCCAGGTCGGAAACATACCGTCCTTAAAAACATACAAGCAACAAATGAAATGGTCCGGACACTTGGTAAGAGTGAAATCATACAAAATAACGTCAAAATCTTTCTGCCTCAAAGCATCAGGACAGAAAGCAGTGTGGAAACAAAGGAAGCGATGGATAGAGAGAATAAAGGACACATGTAATAAACAAAACCTTCCTATCTTAAAAGCATTCCAGATACGTAGAAGAACGACAATACATCTAGAAAGGAAGTCACTAAATGAAGGAGTAATATCACATCAACAAACATTATAGATTATATAACACATTCTTCCTGTCTCCTGTAACACTTCAAGGCAACAAATGATGCTAAGCCACAACCTGATAAAAGCCTGGAGGACAACGTTCTTCATTGCTGTTATTATCGTCCCAGCATTACAAAATATTCATTCCCTTTTCAATAGAGTCATCTGAGAGAATGAAGCTACAAAAAATGTTTAGATCAATCAATCAGATTTATTCAATAGAGTCAATTGAGAGAATGAAGCTACAAAAAATGTTTATATCAATCAATCAGATTTATTCAATAGAGTCAATTGAGAGAATGAAGCTACAAAAAATGTTTAGATCAATCAATCAGATTTATTCAATAGAGTCAATTGAGAGAATGAAGCTACAAAAAATGTTTAGATCAATCAATCAGATTTATTCAATAGATCATTGAGAGAATGAAGCTACAAAAAATGTTTAGATCAATCAATCAGATTTATTCAATTGATAAAGCTACACAAAATTTTTAGATCAATCAATCAGATTTATTCTATAGTCATCTGAGAGGATAAAGCTACAAAAAATGTTTAGATCAATCAATCATTTATCAGTCATCTTGAATTACAATGTTTAGAGAGTCATCTGAGAGAATAAAGCTACAAAAAATTTTTAGATCAATCAGTCACAATCAGAGTCATCAGATGTTTATCAATCAATTTATCATTAGAGTCATCTGAGAGGATAAAGCTACACAAAATTTTAGATCAATCAATCAATCAGATTTATTCAATAGAGTCATCTGAGAGGATAAAGCTACAAAAATGTTTAGATCAATCAGTCTATTCATTAGAGTTAATAAAGCTAATGTTTAGATCAATCAATCATATTTATTCAATAGTCATCTGAGAGGATAAAGCTACAAAAAATGTTTAGATCAATCAATCAGATTTATTCAATAGAGTCATCTGAGAGGATAAAGCTACAAAATGTTTAGATCAATCAATCAGATTTCAATAGAGTCATTAACGCTATAGATCAATCAATCAGAGAGAGTATAACGCTACAAAAAATGTTTAGATCAATCAATCAGATTTATTCAATAGAGTCATCTGAGAGGATAAAGCTACAAAAAATGTTTAGATCAATCAATCATATTTATTCAATAGTCATCTGAGAGAATGAATCTACAAAAAATGTTTAGATCAATCAATCAGATTTATTCAATCTGAGAATTAAATGTTTAGATCAATCAATCAGATATTCAATAAATGATGATCCTTTTAAACCAATACTGTCTTTTCGAATCTTCTCCTGGTGTAATTTATCTTAAAGATCTAGGTCTCAAGATGTCTAATCCAACCCAGTTTTCTCTTTACCTGTGGGTTCAAGTTAAAAGCGTTTCTGGTAATGTTTGTAGTTGGCTTTCGCAACGTGTGTCCTAGCTATCTACACGGCCTTTTTCTTGTAATTTCTCCCACTGCATTGAGCCTCACTGATTTCAAACAAACATACATGATTTGAGGGCCTTTAACAGCCCTGTCTACCATCCCCACTGCAAGCTTTGGGGGCTTCCAATATTGTTGCGCATGTCTAGCACAAGCCTACCCGAGTCCGACACATCAACTCTCGTCGCTAGGAAACTGTTCATTCTCTCCCCTCCCCCACCTCTTTCCACATATTACTGCCGTCCTCCCCAGTAACAGTACATGTATATATTTCACAATACGGGGCAGTAACTTCACCCCTCATCCTGTCCTCCCATACTCTTTGTGAATGCGACATTTTTCTCTACGAATCTCCACGTACCTCTTGCCATTGCGTCCTTGAGTTGGCATGCGTAAGATGTGTGTGTGTTCGTGTATGGCGTGTGTGTGTGTGAGAGAGCGTGTACGAGCAAGCCTTCATTGTGCGTGTGTATTTATTTGTACGCGATGTGTACACAACAAGAAAATGATAAGTGGAGGATACAAGAATTAGAGAGTTCCAAATACTAGAATGCGAGTGGTTATGAGTAAAAATGTGTTGTGTGCTGATGTGGGGTTTGCGTGCGGGCTTGCTGTTATGAAGGAGTACTGAAGACAATAGCCTGTGCGGGTTAACTGTGACTGTGTGTGAGTCAATCAGTGAACAAGCGTGTTTGAGCGCGCAAGAGTGTTTATTTAATTATGTGCAAGTGTTATAGTCTGGGGTGTCGAGAGGAAAGTTGTGTTTTGTACAAACAAACACACATACATGCGTGTCTGTCAGAAAAAAGAAAGAAAGAAGGAAAGGAAAGAAAAAAAGGAAAGAAAAAAAAGGAAAGATAAAAAAGAATTCAAAGTGGAAACCAGACCACCCAAAATACAAATCAGGTGATAGACATTATCAGCTCTCAAGAAGAGACCAAGTTATTATTCTCCTCCTTCACGCAGTCTATAACAGAATGAGTCACCACATCCACATCTCAAAATAGGGACCACTAGTCTCCAACTTGGTTACAACTGGCAAAATACAGGCAAAAAGAGATCGCGGACGACAAAGAGAGAAAATGCTAGATAGCTTAGTGCCATGGCATTGAAAACAGTCTCCAACTGATACGATGTACTGTGGATAGAAGGTTGTGGAAGGACATGATCGCCTACGCTGAGAAAAAAACTCTAGGAATAACCCCCGCAAAAGATATACAAAGAAACAGCAGATCAATTGGTTTGGCCATGTGACAAGACAGGAAGATCAAAACACAACACAACGAGCCTTCAATAAACATTGTGAGAACGCCAGACACAAAAAGCCGACCACGAAAAAGATGGATTGACGGAATATTAGAAGCACTAGGAAACATAACAGCAACAAAGGTAAACAGAAGAGCAAAAGACAGCAAATTATATCTCCCCTCGACGCTGAAAGGCAAATGAGGAAGGAAAGAAGAAGAATTAAATGTTTATAATATAAAAACCGCACTAGTTATGAAGTTTCCAGCCTTTAAAGGGTACCGGATTTTTTTTCTGGGAAAGCAAAGCAGTACTGGCGTAATACCAACCACATTACCCCAAAAATCATGTGCCGAAGATCTATAAAAATACGCCGCCAGGTGCACACTTTACTATGCTTCTTCTAGTATACTTTCAAAGTCATTATAAAAAGCTGCATGTTAAAATTTGTAATCTTTTTTTGTGAAAATTCAATACAGCAGCCCCGAAAATTTTAGATTTCCTAAACTTTTATGTTTTTTACTGCCAGCATTAACTACTAAAATACCATCAACACAACATTTTTACTTTTGCTGAAAATCTTACTTTTTGTTTGTGATGTCACAAACTGCAACCATCATCATCATCACCGAGTGCCGTCTCCGCAACGATGGTTGGCTACCATGGATCACCATTCCACTCTGTTTTTTGCTTTGATGGTGCAGGTTGTCATAGATTGACTTGTCCATCTTTTGATGTTACTCGTCCATGTTAGTCTTGGTCTGCCTCTGTCTCGTTTACCTTGTATTTTCCCTTCCAATATTACTTTTAGTAGGCTGTTGTGTCTTCCAACGTGCCCCAAACATTTCATTTGTCTTGTCTTAATTGTATTTAGTAGTTATCTTTTTATTTTTAGTTGTTTTAAAACTTCATCGTTTGTTTTCTTTTATTTCCATCCAATTCTACCTATTCTTCTATAAATCCACATTTCAAAGGCTTAAATTTTCTGTTCTGTTTTCTTATCTAATGTCCATGTTTCTGCACCATACAGGAATATTGAGAAGATGTAACATGTTGCTATTCTTAGTTTCAGCCCTGCTGTTATTTGTTTTGTTATTAGTATATTTTTCGTGGCATTAAAATTACTTTTTGCCATACCTATTCTTTTGTTTATTTCAATTTTACATTTTCCATCATTGGTTATAGTATGTCTAAAGTAGTTGTAGCTCTGAACTGTCTCCAGATGTATTCATTCAACTTTGATATTTAATTGTAGGTTTTGAGAATTTTCTTTGTTTATGATCATAGTTTTAGTCTTTTTGATATTCATATCTAGTACATTAAGACTGTATCATCAGCACACCTTAGATTATTTATATTACGACCTCCAAATGCTATTCCAGGCATGTCCCTTATGGATCTTAAAATAATCTCACTATAAATATTAAACAAATCTGGTGACAGCACACAACCTTGTCTAACACCCAGGAAAAATTGAGGGACGAAGATATAGAGTGAAGCAAAGAGAAAAAATAACAGACAGCTTAAGAGAATGGCTTGGCAGAAGGTCAACAACATCATCATCATCATCATCATCAAGTATCGGACCTACTGGCGAAGGTGATCATGTCTCTCCACAACTTTCGATATCGGCAGTTCTTTATCATTTCTGTTGTTGACCTTCTGCCAAGCCACTCTCTTAAGCTGTCTGATATTTTCTCTCTTTGCTTCCCTCTATCTCTTCGTTCTCAATTTTCCCAGTTGTTGCAATATATTCCAGTTGTTCTCTTCTCATTACATGACCAAAAAATGATGATTGTTTCTTCCTAATATTTGAAACCAGCTCTCTTTTTGCTTTGACCTATTTCAGAACATTTTCATTACTCTTCTTAGCAGCCCATAGTATTCTCAACATTCTTCTGTAAAACCACATTTCTACAGACTCCAGTGATTTTCTTGTCTGTTGTCCTATTGTCCATGATTCACATCCATATGTTAAGACTGGCTCTACATAACATTTAATAACTCTTTTTCTTGTTTCTATTGTAAAAAATGGATTGCATACTATCTTCCTCATTTTCTGGAAAGCTGCTTTTGCCTGAACCATTCTGCATCTCATCAATTTTGTACATCTTCCGTCTGAGGTTAACAAAGTTCCCAAATATTTAAATTCATTTACCTGTTTTAATAATGTTCCACTTGTCTTTATTTTGCACTGAGGTGATGTCTTAACAATGTTTAAGTCGCCAAAAATTAGTGGTTAGTGAACTGGATTACTAAGGACAAAAGGTTTATCCTGATCGACGGCTTCCAGGTTCACACAGCCATAAATGGGTACCGGCTTTTTTCTGTGGAAGTAAAGCGGCAAGAGCATAATACCGACCACATTACTCCAAAAATTATGTGCCGAAGGTCTGTAAAAATTATAGTCACTAACATCATATTCCCTGTACGTCACTTGGCGTGAAGGGGCACTTTACTTTTTTTTTTACTGTCGCCAAAAATGTGAGTACCAAAACTTCTTTTCTCCCTCGACACCCGAACGGAAACAAGAGGAAGTGAAAAAAGACGACACAAGCATTTTTATTTTTAATCTCCTATTATCCATTTAATATAGTAAAGCACAGACATAACATTGAGCCGCGATAGCTCAGTGGTTAGTGAACTGGACTACCACGGACAAGGGGTAGGGTTCTATCCCAACCGACGGCTTCCGGGTTCACCCAGCCTTAAATGGGTACCGGATTTTTTTCTGGGAAAGTAAAGCAGCACGGGCGTAACACTGACCACATTACCCCAAAAATCATGTGCTGAAGGTATGTAAAATATAGGGTCACTAACACCATATTTCCCTATACGCCACTTGGCGTGACGGGGGTACTTTACTTTTACTTTACAGACATAACATATTAAATACTAGGCGGGGCTGTGAGCAGTGCTGCAGAAGAAATGTAAAATAAACAAAAAATTGTATCTAGCAGCTACACGGGTAGAGAAACGAGACAAACAACAATGTTTCGGTAAAAAACTTCAAGTACAAAACCAAAAAATATTCAAAAACCTACACGATTTGCGAATATTATTCTAAAATAAACAAAGAAATATAAAGACAAACACTGAGTGGCATGACGATGTATGTAAGGGTGTGTCCAATACGTTACGATGTAAGAGAGAGAAAGCGAGAACGAGAGAGAAGATAGGAGTGGGAGGGGGGGGGAGAGAATAGCAGGAGAAGTAATAAATACAACGATGTGAGAAATAAAGAATGGGAATAAGACTTAAGAAAGAATGGGAGAAAAGACCAGATTAGATAAAAGAGTTTAAACCTCTCGGATGAAGAGTGCCAAAACTGCCTATGAGTCAGTTCTCCTAAGGGAACCGACTGTGGGTATCAGAGGAACAAGAGACAGTGACAGTAACCCGGAAATCCTTAGATGTATAATGGCTTGGCGATCCGAAATGGGAGGGGACAGGACTGCCGGAATTACGTTTCATGTTATACAAGTGTTTACGAACTCTACCCTGTAAATGTCGACCTGTCTGGCCAATTTACGTCTTTAGGCAGCGTTGGCAGTTGATGAGGTATATAAGGTTACTGACTTCCTGTCAATATGGCAGAAACCATTAAGGCTCAGTCTAAAAAAGTGTTCCTTTTTTACAATTTCCTCATATTCCAAGTCCGGCTTGCTGTCGAAGCTACCGAGTTTAGTGCTCTGTGCACACCGTGAGCTGCGTTTTTCATCCGGATCGTGTTTCTATATTCCTAATGCTTACGATGAATTTTGATATCGTTTGACGAAGGACAGTTCAGCTGCGTTCACTTTCGGTGCCGCTTGGCCTTATGTCTTTTGGCGTGTACTGTAGCTGCTATGATGGAGACTGCAGCTGCCTTTCTCTGTCTGGATCCTTCAATGAATTGAATTTTAATTCGGATGATTTCACGGGCATGGGCGATTGAGCCATTATAGATTTTTAATCGTTTGCAGTGATACCGTGGCCTTCGGCTAACCATAACCGTAAGGTTACGAGATATATAAGTGAAGCCTTCCTGGGTATCAAAGATCCTATTTGGGAACAAGATCTGTGAGCATGTAGCACAAAAGGCGACGTACTACTTGATCTGTTCCAGCGGGCCGTCCACCTCACTTTCTGTCCCGGGTTACGGAGGCGGCTCATAAGCAAAATATGCAATTTCTCTTTAAGTTATATGTATATTTTGACAAGTATCAAGAATCATCGGTTTCTGATTGGTTAATGCGTTTGATTCTGATCAGAAGGGTGGCGGTTTAATCCTCAGAAGAGTTATTTGTTTTTAATTTTGTGACCGATATTTCTCAGGAGTTTACCCAGTGTCGATAAATGGACATTAAACATTGTTCTGGTAATTAAAGTCGAGAATAATAGAACAAAGAAGTATGTGTTAGCACTCGGAAAAATTGACAGACAAACAACAATAGAAAAAAACGTAGAACAATATATGGTCCGAATTAAAGTCGACCTGGCGTGGACATTAGCCATTGTTCTGGTAGTTAAAGTCGACCTGGCGTGGACATTAAACATTGTTCTGACAATTAAAGTTGATCTGGCGTGGACATTAAACATTGTTCTGGTAATTAAAGTCGACCTGGCGTGGACATTAAACATTGTTCTGGTAATTAAAGTCGACCTGGCGTGATCCAAAAATGTGCCTCTGGCCATAGCACCATATTCACCTGATACTTAACAAAAAAAAAAAAAAAGGGGGGGGGGTTGGACTTTACTTAATTGAAAACTAAATTGATGCAGAAATGAAAACTTGATGACATGAACTAGTTCATGGGTGGCGAAGGAGCACATCATCACCAGGACTGATTGCTGTCAACAACTTAAAGCTGACAGCTTGCACTTGGATCGTTCAGTCGGAACTATCCAGGTCTAACTCCATCTCCTCGCGCTGCCCCTAGAAACAGACAAACCATTCTAGTCTGGCCAAGTGAGTAGGGATCGGGTTGAAAGGCAACCAGGTACTCAGAAACACCGTGCTAAAGTCGGATGTGTTGGGCCTAAATGCACAGTTAAATATCACAGTTCTGGTGCACACCATAACACAACGTATCTACGCCTATTTAACGTTCTTTAAAGGGCTGATGACAACGAGAACTCTTTCATTCATTTACTAGCAAAGCCTGAAAGAACGAAAAGAGTTCACAAATCAATGGAGATAATTGCGAAAAAAAAATGATTGCGGTAATAAACACTTAAGAACCAGCATGTGTAACAGATGCCCACAGCATTGATCTCAAAATTGTCGCTTGTCTTGTATTAGAATTAACTCATTCCGTACGGAACCTTTTTATCTATGCAACGGAAGTGATTTCAGAGACCAATTTTTTCATGGTTTTAAGAATCAATATACATATTTATATTTATCTAACTTATAACATATTATTTATGCATTTTTAGACAACTGAGCAAATAATTATATTTCACCAACATCAAGATGATACAAGACATGTACTAGAAAATGGTCTGATTACAGTTCACACTAATCAAATTGAGAGTGACGCACTATGCGGCGAAACGCACGTGGCCGAAATCGACATAGCGCACAGTGCGGCGAAACGTACGGAAAGAGTTAATATGCCGCATTTAAACTGCATTTTGTATCTGTGCGAATCGTAAATTTAGAACAATCAAACAGCACGTAGGAAGACATTTAGATACCGCAGAACTATGATTGTACAGAAGAGTATCACGGATATCATTGCCAGCTGAAAAGAGCAGCGAGGATGTTCTAAAAAGGCAAAACAAAAAAAGAACGGTTACAATCAACACAGAAGTCAACCAACGTTTATGATTATGTTATGAGAAGAGAATATCTGAAATTCATAACAATCTAGAAAAATCGAGGGAAGAAGAGACAGACGGAAGCAGGCAGGAATGTTTATCATCGATGTTAAGCCCTCTCATCAGAGAAAACCAGACATCGAATCTCACCAATTAAAAAGGGCTAGACATCGAATCTCACTACTTAGAGGGTTAGACATGGGTCTTCCTACTTACAGAGAGCTAGACATCTGATCTCACTACTCCGAGAGGGCTAGACATCGAATCTCACTACTCAGAAAGAGCTAGACATCTGATCTCACTACTCCGAGAGGGCTAGACATCGAATCTCACTACTCAGAAGGAGCTAGACATCTGATCTCACTACTCCGAGAGGGCTAGACATCGAATCTCACTACTCAGAAAGAGCTAGACATCTGATCTCACTACTCTGAGAGGGCTAGACATTGAATCTCACTACTCAGAAGGAGCTAGACATCTGATCTCACTACTCAGAGAGGGATAGACATCGAATCTCACTACTCAGAAAGAGCTAGACATCTGATCTCACTACTCAGAGAGGGATAGACATTGAATCTCACTACTCAGAAGGAGCTAGACATCTGACCTCACTACTCAGAAAGGGCTAGACATTGAATCTCACTACTCAGAAAGAGCTAGACATCTGACCTCACTACTCAGAAAGAGCTAGACATCTGACCTCACTACTCAGAAAGAACTAGACATCAGACCTCACTACTCAGAAAGAGCTAGACATCAGACCTCACTACCCAGAGAGGGCTAGACATCGAATCTCACTACTCAGAGAAAGAGCTAGACATCGAATCTCACTACTCAGAGAGAGAGCTAGACATCGAATCTCGCTACTCAAAGACGAGTAGGGTAAAACCATGAGGAAACCACGAAATCAATGTGAAAGATTCCCACCTTCAATGGCGGGATTCGAACAAAGTACCTTCTTGTAGCAGATGGCGAAGTTTTCCCTCAAGACCACCCAGTGTATCTACGTTTCCCCACTACACCAGGTCAAACCACTGCAGGGACACAACGTTATGGAGAGACATGATCACCTACGTCAGCTGATAAGGCACGTGATCATTTTTTTTATAACGACGTAGAACGTAATCGACAGCGGTGTGGAGCTCTCATGTATAGAGTTTATGGAAATGATAATAAATGAAAGGAGACTGGCAGGCCATATCACGTCAGAGCGACGCCTCTGTCTCTGATCAGAATTGATAGCTCAAGTAAAGATAACAGAAAGGTAAACTTTGTCTCAACAACAGAAGGCGGTGACTCAGAGCACAGATATGCAGAGGCGAATTCTAGCGTGGAGAGAAATGAGTCGAGATTGAGTGATCTATTAGGACAAATAGGAGTTATCTAAGTCAGGAGACAAAACGTTTGTTCAGAATAAAACATATATCAGGGACAAAGGTTCTGAGTTCAGAAACATTAACTGGGGTCTGGGTTTACAAACAATATATGGGGTCTGGGTTTAGAAATAATATATGGGGTCTAAGAACAGAAATAATAACTGGGGTCTGAGTTTAGAAATAATACATTGGTTCTGATTTCAGAAACAAAGTGGGATTTCAGTTCAGAAACAATAACTGGGTCTGAGTTCAGAAATAATACCTAGGTTTTGATTTCAGAAACAAAGTGGGGCCTGAGTTCAGAAATAGTACCTAGGGTCTGAGTTTAGAAACAATAAGTGTGGTCTAAGTTCAGAAACGATAAGTGGGTTCTAAGTTCAGAAAAAATAAATGTGATCTGAGTTTAGAAATAATAAATGGGTTATGAGTTCAGAAAGAACGTATGGTTTATGAGTGCAGAAATAACAAATGTGGTCTAATTTTAAAAACAATAAGTTGGATCTGAGTTTAGAAATAAAAAGTTGAGTCTGAGTTTAGAAGTAATAAATGGGGTCTGAGTTTAGAAGTAATAAATGGGGTCTGAGTTTAGAAGTAATAAATGGGGTCTGAGTTTAGAAGTAATAAATGGGGTCTGAGTTTAGAAGTAATAAATGGGGTCTGGGTTTTAGAGCCGAGGGGAGATATGTCTTTGGTATCCTTTACTTTTCTGTTGGCTTCTCCTGCAACAGTATTTCTTACTTTTTATGATATCTCACCAACCCATTTTTATTCGTGATCGGATCTTGGGTCCGCTGTTATCGTAACGTTTATTGATGTCTCGATTGTACACAGCAAATGTCATTTGATATTAACACACTAACTGTAATCTGACATTAAGCACAGTAACTGCAATCTGATATTAAACACACTAACTGTAATCTGTTATTAAACACACTAACTGTAATCTGTTATTAAACACACTAACTGTAATCTGATATTAAACACACTAACTGTAATCTGATATTAAACACACTAACTGTAATCTGATATTAAACACACTAACTGTAATCTGTTATTAAACACACTAACTGTAATCTGATATTAAACACACTAACTGTAATCTGATATTAAACACACTAACTGTAATGTGACATTAAACACACTAACTGTAATGTGACATTAAACACACTAACTGTAATCTGATATTAAATACAGTGATTGTAATGTAACATTAAACACACTAACTGTAATCTGATGTTTGTGTCTTAATCTGATAAGCTGTGTGTTTCATCCGTTTTGATCATGTTCCGATATTCCAATTGCTTACGATGAATGATGATATCGTATGACAGGGAACAGTTGGCCGTGTTCACTTTCTGTGCGGTTTCGCCTTATGTCTTTTGGCGTGTGCTGAGACTGCTATGATGGGGACTACAGCTACCTTTCTTTGTTTCGGAGATGAGTTAGTAATTCGGATGATTCCACTGGCACGGGCGGTTGAGCAATTATGGATGTTAATTCGTTTGCAGTGATACCGGGACCTTCCATAACCAAATAACCAAACTGGAGCCCGATGCTGTGCATGATAAGTGGAGTCTGGAACTAAAGAAGATAATGAATAAAATACATCAACGATAACAAACGGGAAACTAATATATACTTGGAGAAGAAAGGTTGAAGCTAGAAATGAATAAGATGTGGAAGACGTAGAACGATTTTATGAGAGCGGCAAGAAACAAAACGGCCTGTAACGAGTTTGTTGAAGACACAACAGTAAAGTGGAAGAGGAGAAAGAAGAAGAGTAAGGATAGGTGAGAATGAATTCATGCGCAACACAAATAGGTCTTAATGGAGTAAAAAATATTTGGCGTTTGAATAATAACTGGGGGTCTATCTACTGTCCTTTCGAGCCGAAGGTGGCACATAGGGCAGAACCACAATCTCAAAAACAGAAACCTTGCGTGCCAAAATGGCACATATTGCAGAGATCGCTGCTTCTAAAATCTATTCTGTTTCATTAACTGGGGTCTGGAACAGGCAAAATGAATATAGTCTGTTGAAAGGACAATAACATTTTTATATAAACAATAACATTTTTATACAAACAACAACATTTTTATATAAGCAATAACATTTTATATAAACAATAACATATTTATATAAATAATAACATATTTAAGGCTAGATATATGTAACAATATATGTTTTGTTATAAGTAAGTGTATGGTCAGGTCGGGTAATTTTACCTGCTACTGTATGCAGTAAACAGTACAACCTGTGGCTGCCCTGCAGGTAAGCTCGGGAGAGTAAAAGGCTAAGGGAGGGTACCCCGAAGTAAAACAACCACACTGCCTTGTGGGTGAGACTTTTTAGGCAAAGGCTAGCGGACCCAACTGTAAACAAACCGACGGAAGGCAACAGACAACCACCATCGTAACTTCTTTGTACAATCATGAATCGCCACGCCTTAATAGCAAAAAGACAGAGGTAATGGTAACAACAAAGAAAAAGACATCACCTCAGTGCAAAACAAAGACAAGTGGAACAATATTAAAACAGGTAATGAATTTAAATATTTTGGAACTTTGTTAACCTCAGCCGGAAGATGTACAAAAGGGGTGAGATGCAGAATGGTTCAGGCAAAAGCAGCTTTCCAGAAAATGAGGAAGATACTATGTAATCCATTTTTGACAATAGAAACAAGAAAAAGAGTTCTTAAATGTTGCGTAGAGCCAGCCTTAACATATGGATGCGAATCATGGACAATAGGACAACAGGTAAGAAAATCACCGGAGTCTGTAGAAATGTCGTTTTACAGAAGAATGTTGAGAATACCATGGACAGCTAAGAAGAGTAATGAAGATGTTCTGAGAAGGTCAAAGCAAAAAGAGAGCTAATTTCCAATATTAGGAAGAAACAATCATCATTTTTTGGCCATGTAATGAGAAGAGAACAACTGGAATATATTGTAACAACTGGAAAAATTGAGGGACGAAGAAATAGAGGGAAGCAAAGAGAAAAAATAACAAACAGCTTAAGAGAATGGCTTGGCAGAAGGTCAACAACAGAAATGATAAATAGCTGTCGGATCGAAGGTTGTGGAGAGACACGATCACCTACGCCAGTAGGCCCGGTACTTGATGATGACGAAGTGTATATGAGTAAGCGCTAATGTACATGGTGTTGACTATTATTAGCTGATCCAATACTTTATTTAGGTTGCTTCACATCTTTCTTTTGTTTGTGTTAAAAAAAAAAATTACTGGTAAGAATGAGAAATTATGGTAAGGAAGGAAATAAAGGAGTGATGGATGGATGGATGGATGGATGGATGGAGGGAGGGTGGGTGGAAGGCAGGAAGGGAGAAAGGAAGGAGGGGTACAGGGGACGGATGGAGGAAGGGAGAGAGGCAAGGAATGAAGGAAGGGAGTGAGAGATGGATGGGGGGGATGATGGAAGGGAGAAAGGAAGGAAGGGTACACGGGAAGATGGAAGAAGGGAGAGAGGCAAGGAATGAAGGAAAGCAGTGAGAGATGAATGGAGGGATGGTGGAAGGTAGGAAGGAAGAAAGAAATGAGGGGGACAAAGAATGGAGGGAAGAAATGAGAGGCAAAATCATTTAATAGACAAACAAACGTACTGATTGATTGATTGATTGATTGATTGATTGGTTGATTGATTGATTGATTGGTTGATTGATTGGTTGATTGATTGGCTGATTTGATTGATTGATTGATTGATTGATTTGATTGATTGATTGATTGATTGATTGATTGATTGATTGATTGATTGATTGATTGATTGATTGATTGATTGATTGATTGATTGATTGATTGATTGATTGATTGATTGATTGAATGTTTGATTGGTAAAATGATTTTATAGATAGAGAAAACATGGATAATCACATTCACCCAAATGTACGTAAAGCACACACAGGTACACGCCCCTTGATCGAGTGCATCTTCTCAATAATTGACTCTCGAATCGTTGACAGCTACACCACAAATAACCACACATTCACATGTGCCAAAAGTTTGTTATGAGAGCTATGTATATGAGTTATATCTAGACCAAATACCACACATTCTTCAAAGCTAAGCATGTCGTGTATACAAAAAATGGTGCAATTACAGAGAACGTACAGCAATTATAGATGGCAATGGGAAAATATGGTTGAAGAATTTTCGGAAAGGTAACATTGATGAGTTTAACAGCAAATACAACAATAACCTTGGATATATTTTGCACTGTGATGGAAAAGTATGAAAACATCATTATTATTATTAATTATTGTTATTATTATTATTATTATCGCAAAATGTTATATCTTCTCACTATTCCTGTATGGTGCAGAAACATGGACATTAGACAAGAAAACAGAACAAAAAATTGAAGCCTTTGAAATGTGGATTTATAGAAGAATATGTAGAATTGGGTGGAAAGAAAAGAAAACAAACGATGAAGTTTTAAAACAACCAAAAATGAAAAGAGAACTACTAAATACAATTAGAACAAGACATATGAAATTGTTGGGGCATGTTAAAAGACACAACAGCCTAATAAAAGTAATATTGGAAGGAAAAATACAGGGTAATAGAGGCAGAGACAGACCAAGAATAACATGGAAGAGTAACTTAAAAAGATGGACAAGTCAGCCTATGACAACCTGCACCGCCAAAGCAAGAGACAGAGCAGAATGGCGCTCCATGGTAGCCAGACTTCGTTGCATAGACGGCACTCAATGATTATTATTATTATTATGTTTTCTATCTCCTTGCAAAATTATCAGTTCTCGTTTGACACTGATGGGTTTGAGTTGAAGGAGCTCTGAGCGCTCATGGATAGTTGTTCGATGTTCTTCTGCTTCTTCCCTTCCTCATTTGCCTTTCAGTGTCGAGGGAAAATATAATTTGCGGTCTTTGCTGTTGTTCTGTTTCCTACTGTTTCTAATATTCCGTCAATCTATCGTTTTCGCGGTCGACCTTTGAGTGTGGTGTTCTCGCAACGTTTATTGAAGGCTAGTTGTGTCATGTTTTTATTTTTCTGCCTTGAGACTCTTCAAGAGGACGTGAACTTCCTGTGGATAGGCGGCGGGAACAATTGAAGGCTATGCATGAAAAGTGTTCCTTGTTGCAGTTTCCTAATATTCCAAGTCCGGCTTGCTGCAGGAGCTGCTGAGTTAAGTGCTCTGTGCACACCGTGAGCTGTGTCTCATCCGTTTTGATCATGTTTCGATATTCCAATTATTTAAGATGAATGATGATATTGTATGACAGGGAACAGTTGTCTGTGTTCATATTTTGCGCGGTTTCGCTTTATGTCTTTTGGCGTGCGCTGAGACTGCTACGATGAGGTCTACGGTTACCTTTCTTTGTTTGGGAGATGAGATTTTTTTTCGGATGATTACGCTGGCACAGGCGGTTGAGCTAGTAGGATTTTAATTCGTTTGCAGTGATACCGGACCTTCCATAACCAACCAAATAACCATATGTTGTTGGCATCTCTCACAGTTGTTCTCTGTTTACTCTGTACGTTTGCATCTCTTACAATCGTTCTCTGTTTACTTTGTATGTTGGCATCTCTCACAGTTGTTCTCTGTTTACTCTGTATGTTTTTGGCATCTCTCACAGTCGTTCTCAGTTTACTTTGTATGTTGGCATCTCTCACAGTTGTTCTCTGTTTACTCTGTATGTTGGCATCTCTCACAGTTGTTCTCTGTTTACTCTGTATGTTGGCATCTCTCACAGTTGTTGTCTGTTTACTCTGTATGTTGGCATCTCTCACAGTTGTTGTCTGTTTACTCTGTATGTTGGCATCTCTCACAGTTGTTCTCTGTTTACTCTGTATGTTGGCATCTCTCACAGTTGTTGTCTGTTTACTCTGTATGTTGGCATCTCTCACAGTTGTTGTCTGTTTACTCTGTATGTTGGCATCTCTCACAGTTGTTGTCTGTTTACTCTGTATGTTGGCATCTCTCACAGTTGTTGTCTGTTTACTCTGTATGTTGGCATCTCTCACAGTTGTTGTCTGTTTACTCTGTATGTTGGCATCTCTCACAGTTGTTGTCTGTTTACTCTGTATGTTGGCATCTCTCACAGTTGTTCTCTGTTTACTCTGTATGTTGGCATCTCTCACAGTTGTTCTCTGTTTACTCTGTATGTTGGCATCTCTCACAGTTGTTCTCTGTTTACTCTGTATGTTGGCATCTCTCACAGTTGTTGTCTGTTTACTCTGTATGTTGGCATCTCTCACAGTTGTTGTCTGTTTACTCTGTATGTTGGCATCTCTCACAGTTGTTGTCTGTTTACTCTGTATGTTGGCATCTCTCACAGTTGTTGTCTGTTTACTCTGTATGTTGGCATCTCTCACAGTTGTTGTCTGTTTACTCTGTATGTTGGCATCTCTCACAGTTGTTGTCTGTTTACTCTGTATGTTGGCATCTCTCACAGTTGTTGTCTGTTTACTCTGTATGTTGGCATCTCTCACAGTTGTTGTCTGTTTACTCTGTATGTTGGCATCTCTCACAGTTGTTGTCTGTTTACTCTGTATGTTGGCATCTCTCACAGTTGTTCTCTGTTTACTCTGTATGTTGGCATCTCTCACAGTTGTTGTCTGTTTACTCTGTATGTTGGCATCTCTCACAGTTGTTGTCTGTTTACTCTGTATGTTGGCATCTCTCACAGTTGTTGTCTGTTTACTCTGTATGTTGGCATCTCTCACAGTTGTTGTCTGTTTACTCTGTATGTTGGCATCTCTCACAGTTGTTCTCTGTTTACTCTGTATGTTGGCATCTCTCACAGTTGTTGTCTGTTTACTCTGTATGTTGGCATCTCTCACAGTTGTTGTCTGTTTACTCTGTATGTTGGCATCTCTCACAGTTGTTGTCTGTTTACTCTGTATGTTGGCATCTCTCACAGTTGTTCTCTGTTTACTCTGTATGTTGGCATCTCTCACAGTTGTTGTCTGTTTACTCTGTATGTTGGCATCTCTCACAGTTGTTGTCCGTTTACTCTGTATGTTGGCATCTCTCACAGTTGTTGTCTGTTTACTCTGTATGTTGGCATCTCTCACAGTTGTTGTCTGTTTACTCTGTATGTTGGCATCTCTCACAGTTGTTGTCTGTTTACTCTGTATGTTGGCATCTCTCACAGTTGTTGTCTGTTTACTCTGTATGTTGGCATCTCTCACAGTTGTTGTCTGTTTACTCTGTATGTTGGCATCTCTCACAGTTGTTCTCTGTTTACTCTGTATGTTGGCATCTCTCACAGTTGTTGTCTGTTTACTCTGTATGTTGGCATCTCTCACAGTTGTTGTCTGTTTACTCTGTATGTTGGCATCTCTCACAGTTGTTCTCTGTTTACTCTGTATGTTGGCATCTCTCACAGTTGTTGTCTGTTTACTCGATCGAATCCCTTTTATCCTGGTCAAAGTGTTCTAATGTGCGATGAGTTCCTGACGACTATATAACTAACTATAGATTACAGTTAGCA